>CM059876.1:0-600000 GCA_030490815.1 Acer saccharum
AAAGTTAGACAAATTTATGCATGTTTTTAAAGGTTAGTGAGGGAAATTTGACCCGAAAATTACGAGGCACTTATTTCATTGCATAATGTGCTTTTATTCTAATTTTTCCATGGAACTGCTTAAAATGATGTATTCTTCCAATGTTAAAAATTCTAGGTTATTTTAAAAGTTATGCAAAGTTATGCATTTTTATAGAGTTAGTAAGGGAAATTTGACCCTAAAATTACGAGACGCTTATTTCATTGCATAAAGCACTTTTATTATAATTTTTCCCATGGAACTGCTTAAAATGAAGTATTCTTCCAATGTTAAAAATTCTAGGTTATTTTAAAAGTTTTACAAATTACGTATTTTTATAGAGGTTAGTGACGGAAATTTGACTCGAAAATTATGAGACGCTTATTTCATTGCGTAATGCGCTTTTATTCCAGTTTTTTCCACAGAACTGTTTAAATTGATGTATTCTACCAATGCTAAAAATTCTAGGTAATTTTTAAAGTTTTGCAAATTATGCATTTTTATAGAGGTTAGTAAGGGAAATTTGACCTGAAAATTATGAAGCGCTTATTTCAATGCAAAAAGCAATTTTATTATAATTTTTTCCACGCAACTACTTAAAATGATGTATTCTTGCAATGTTAAAAGTTCTAGTTTATATTAAAAGTTTTTCAAATTTAAGCATGTTTTTAGAGGTTAGTGAGGGAAACTTGACCCGAAAATTACGAGGCGCTTATTTCATTGCATAATGCGATTTAATCCTAATTTTTTCCACATAACTGCTTAAAATGATGTAATCTAGCCATTTTCAAAATTATAGGATATTTTAAAGGTTTTGCAAATTTATGCATGTTTTTAGATGTTAGTAAGGGAAATTTGACCCGAAAATTACAAGGCGCTTATTTCATTGCATAATGTGCTTTTGTTCTAGGTTATTTTGAATGTTTTGCAAATTATGCATTTTTATAGAGCTTAGTAAGGAAAATTTGACTGAAATATTACGAGGCGCATAATTCATCGTAAAATGCGCTTTTAACCAATTTTCAACAATGGAACTACTGAAATGGTGTATTCTTCTTATGTTAAAAATTCAATGTAATTTTAAAAGTTTTGCAAATTATGCATTTTTATAGAGGTTAATAAGGGAAATTTGACACGAAAATTACGAGGTGCTTATTTCATTGCAAAATGCGATTTTATTCTAATTTTTTCCACAAAACTACTTAAAATGATGTATTCTTGCAATGTTAAAAATTCTAGGTTATTTTAAAAGTTTTGCAAATTTATGCATGTTTTTAGAGGTTAGTGAGGGAAATTTGACCCAAAAATTACGAGGCGCTTTTTTCATTGCGTAATGCGCTTTTATTCTAATTTTTTCCATGAAACTGCTTAAAATGATGTATTCTACCAATGTTAAAAATTCTAGGTAATTTTTAACGTTTTGCAACTTATGCATTATTATAGAGGTTAGTAAGGAAAATTTGTCCAAAATATTACGAGGAGCATATTTCATTGTATAATGCACTTTTATTCTAATTTTTTCATGGAACAGCTTAAAATGATGTATTCTTCCATTGTTAAAAATTCTAGGCAATTTTAAAAGCTTTGCAAATTATGCATTTTTATAGAGGTTAGTAAGGGTAATTTGACACGAAAATTACAAGACGCTTATTTCATTGCATAATGCACTTTTATTCTTATTTTTTCCATGGAACTACTTAAAATGATGTATTCTTGCAATGTTAAAAATTCTACGATATTTTAAAAGTTTTGCAAAGTTATGCATGTTGTTAGAGGATAGTAAGGGAAATTTGACCCGAAAATTACTTGGCGCTTATTTCAGTGCATAATGCGTTTTTATTCTAATTTTTTTCCACAGAACTGCTTAAAATGATATATTCTACCAATGTTAAAAATTCTAGGTTATTTTTCAAGTTTTGCAAATTACGCATTTTTATAGAGGTTAGTGAGGGAAATTTGACCCGAAAACTACGAGACGCTTGTCTAATTGCATAACGCACTTTTATTCTAATTTTTTCCAAAGAAAAAAAAAAATTTAAATGAAGTATTCTTACAATGTTAAAAATTCTAGGTTATTTTAAAAGTTTGGCAAATTTATGCTTTTGGAGGTTAGTGAGGGAAATTTGACACTAAAATTACGATGCGCTTATTTCATTGCATAATGCGCTTTTATTCTAATTCTTTCCATGTAACTGCTTAAAATAATGTATTCTTCCAATGTTAAAAATTCTAGGTTATTTTAAAAGTTTTGCATGTTATGCATTTTTATAGAGTTAGTAAGGGAAATTTGACTCGAAAATTACAACGTGCTTATTTCATTGCATAATGATATTTATTCTATTTTTTAATGCGGTACTGCTTAAAATGATGTATTCTTGCAATGTTAAAAATTCTAGGATATTTTAAACGTTTTGCAAAGTTAGGCATGTTTTTAGAGGTTAGTTAGGGAAATTTGACCCGAAAATTACGAGGCGCTTATTTCATTGCATAATGCGATTTTATTCTAATCTTTTCCACGGTACTACTTAAAATGATATATTCTTGCAATGTTAAAAATTCTAGGATATTTTAAAAGTTTTGCAAAGTTATGCATGTTTTTAGAGGTTAGTAAGGGAAATATGACCTGAAAATTACGAGAAGCTTATTTCATTTCATAACGCGATTTTATTCTAATTTTTTCCATGGAACTGCTTAAAATGATGTATTCTTGCAATTTTAAAAATTCTAGGTTATTTTAAAAGTTTTGCAAATTTATGCATGTTTTTAGATTACGAGGCACTTATTTCACTGTATAATTCGTTATTTTGATAATTTTTTCCACGAAATTGCTTAAAATGATGTATTCATCCAATGATAAAAATTCTAGGTAATTTTAAAAGTCTTGCAAATTATGCATTTTTATAGAGGTAGTAAGGGAAATTTGACCAAAAAATTACAAGACGCTAATTTCATTGCATAATGCACATTTATTCTAATTTTTTCCACAGAACTTCTTAAAATGATGTATTCTACCAATGTTATAAATTCTAGGTGATTTTAAAAGTTTTGCAAATTATGCATTTTTATAGAGGTTAGTAAGGGAAATTTGACCATAATACGCTTTTATTCTATTTTTTCTATTGAACTGCTTAAAATGATGTACTCTTCCAATGTTAAAAATTCTAGGATATTTTTAATTTTTTGTAAATTACACATTTTTATTGAGGTTAGTGACGGAAATTTGACCCGAAAATTACGAGACGCTTATTTCATTTCATAACGCGCTTTTATTCTAATTTTTTCCATGGAACTACTTGAAATTATGTATTCTACCAATGTTATTAATTATAGGTTTTTTTAAAAGTTTTGTTCATTGAACTACTTAAAATGGTGTTTTCTTCCTATGTTAAAATTTATAAGTAATTTTAAAATTTTTGCAAATTATGCATAAATATAAAGGTTAGTAAGGGAAATTTGACCGAAAAATTACTAGGCACGTATTTCATTATATAATGCTCTTTTATCCTAATTCTTTCCATGACACTACTTAAAATGGTGTATTCTTCCTATATTAAAAATTGAAGGTAATTATAAAAGTTACACAAATTATGCATTTTTATTGAAAACGTAAAGGAAATTTGACTGAAAAATTACGAGGCACATATTTCATTTCATAATGCGCTTTTATCCTAATTTTTTTCAATGGAACTACTTAAAATTATGTATTCTTCCTATGTTAAAAATTCTAGGTAATTTTAAAATTTTTTGAAATTATGCATTTTAATAATAACGTATGGGAAATTAGACCGAAAAGTTATGAGGCGCATATTTCATTATATTATGCGCTTTTATCCTAATTTTTTCTATTGAACAACTTAAAATGGTATGTTCTTCCTACGTTAAAAATTGTAGATAATTTTAAATGTTTTACAAATTATTCATTTTTAATGAAGTAAGGGTAATTTGACCGAAAAATTACGTGGCACATATTTCATTACATAATACGCTTTTATCCTAATTTTTTCCATGGAACTACTTAAAATGGTGTATTATTCCTATGTTAAAAATTCTATGTAATTTTAATTTTTTTTGCAAGTTATGCATAAATATAGATGTTAGTAAGGGAAATTTGACCAAAAAATTACGAGGCACATATTTCATTTCATAACGCGCTTTTATCCTAATTTTTTCCATGGAACTACTTAAAATGGTGTACTCATCCTATGCTTAACATTCTTAGTAATTTTAATTTTTTTGCAAATTATGCATTTTTATCGAGGTTAGTAAGGGTAAATTTGACCGAAAAATTATGAGGTGCATATTTCATTACATAATCCGCTTTTATCAATATTTTTGTCATTGAACTATTTAAAATAGTATATTCTTCCTATGTTAAAAATTCTAGGTAATTTTAAAAGTTTTGTAAATTATACATTTTTATAGAAGTAAATAACAGAAATTTCACCGAAAAATTACGACTTTATGAGGCGCGTATTTCATTACATAATCCGCTTTTATCATTATTTTTGTCATTGAACTATTTAAAATACTGTATTCTTCCTATGTTATAAATTCTAGGTAATTGTAAAAGTTTTACAAATTATGCATTTTTATAAAGGTTAGTAAGGTAAATTTGACAAAAAATTATGATGCGCATATTTCATTACATAATGCGCTTTTATCCTAATTTATTCCATCAAAACACAAAAAATGGTGTATTCTTCCTATGTTAAAAAATTCTAGGTAATTTTAAATTTCTACAATTTTTGCGTTTTTTTATAGGTTAGTAAGGGAAATTTCACCGAAAAAGTACGAGGCGCATATTTCATTACATAATGCGCTTTTATCATTATTTTTGTCATTGAACTATTTAAAATAGTGTATTCTTCCTATGTTATAAATTCTAGGTAATTGTAAAAGTTTTGCAAATTATGCATTTTTATAAAGGTTAGTAAGGTAAATTTGACCGAAAATTACGATACACATATTTCATTACATAATGCGCTTTTATCCTAATTTATTCCATCAAAACACAAAAAATGGTGTATTCTTCCTATGTTAAAAAATTCTAGGTAATTTTAAATTTCTACAATTTATACGTTTTTTTATAGGTTAGTAAGGGAAATTTCACCGAAAAATTACGAAGCACATATTTCATTACATAATGCGCTTTTATCCTACTTTTTTCCATGGAACTACTTAAAATTGTGTATTCTTCCTATGTTAAAAATTCTAGGTAATTTTAAAAATTTTACAAATTATTCATTTTTATTGAGGTTAGTAAGGGAAATTTGACCGAAAAATTACGTGGCACATATTTAATTACATAATTCGCTTTTATCCTAATTTTTTCCATGGAACTACTTAAAATGGTGTATTTTTCCTTTGTTAAAAATTCTATGTAATTTTAAAAATTTTACAAATTATGCATAAATATAGAGTTTAGTAAGGGAAATTTGACTGAAAAATTACGAGGCGCATATTTCAATACATAATGCGCTTTTACCCTAATTTTTTCCGTGGAACTACCTAAAATGATGTATTCTTCTTACGTTAAAAATTCGAAGTAATTTTAAAATTTTTGCAATTTATGCATTTTTTTTGAGAACGTAAGGAAATTCGACCGAAAAATTACGAAGCTCATATTTCATTACTTAAAATTGTGTTTCCTATGTTAAAAATTCTAGGTAATTTTTTTTTTTTTAAAATAAAAAATTATGCATTTTAATAGAGGTTAGTAAGGTAAATTTGACCAAAAAATTACGTAGCGCATATTTCATTACATAATGCGCTTTTATCCTAATTTTTTTCATGGAACTACTTAAAATGGTGTATTCGTCCTATGTTAAAAATTCTACGTAATTTTAAATTCTTTGCAAATTATGCATTTTTATTGAGGTTATTGAGGGAAATTTGACCGAAAAATTACGTAGCGCATATTTCATTACATAATGCGCTTTTATCCTAATTTTTTCCATGGAATTACTTAAAATGGTGTATTCTTCCTATGTTAAAAATTCTAGTTAATTTTAAATTTTTTGCAAATTATGTTAATCATCATGTACCAATCAAAAATCCACAATAAAAATGAGAATGGAAAGACCATCAACAAAATTGCACAATGGAAGGGAGATAACAAGAAGTAAAAAATGCTAATAAAGTATTTTAACTACCACAGCAAACATTTGAAGAATTTATTAAGAGATGGTGCTTCATTGTTTGACCAGAAATCAAGTCAAATGAGCTAATGAAGACTAAAAAGAAAAACAATTCTGAACATACTGTCTCTCATTTTGTACTGTTATTAATCTGCACTTCAGCCGGATGCAGCTGTTCATTTAAATAGTTTTAATCGGGCCTAAAACTCATTTGGTAAAGAAAGAGAGGCTCATTCTAGAGGTCTAAATTCTTCATATTCTTTGTCAGGCTATAACTTAAAAGGGTGGATCAACCGCACAAATTCTAGGATCAGGTTTGGGCTAACCATAAGCTCCTCCCATCGTTATGAAATGTCTTGTTGTAATTTTATGAAGATGTTATTTCAAAAAAAAAAAAAAAAAAAAAGAGGAATACCTTTGAAGTTTGATCTTGTACCAAAACCGACATGCCATAACCATTGAAGAAAGGTCATACAGTGGAATTCACAACAATGAACTGTCACAAACTAAATAAAGCAATATGAACAACAAGTGTTAAAGAAGAATTATTTTTGGGAAGGAATAGATACAGGTATGAAAACTTAGCCTACCAATGTAGGTCCTGATTCTCGAGCAGTGTTTGAAAAATCGCTCTAGGCGGCCGGGGGCCTAGTCAACGCTCGACTAGGCAATCTAGGTGGAGCGATTTTTCGCTAGGCGGTAGCTATGGTTTTTTTTTTTTTTTTTTTTTTTTTTTTTTTTTTTTTTTTTTTTTTTTTTTTGAAAAAGAAGAAGCCCAAAACGTTTTATTTTTTAAAAAAATAAAAATAAAAATAAAAATAAAAATAAAAACCTAGCTGCTAACCCTTCTTCTTTTTCTTTTCTCCTAGCTTCGTCTTCTCCACAACCCTTCTCCACTTACAGGCAGCTACGGCTCCACCTAGATGCTGCCTAGTCAACCTAGGCCCTAGGCACTGGGTGACCGACCGACTAGCGCCTAGCACCTACTCAAACACTGTTCTCGGGTGACTTAAATGCAAGTCACGATATTGGGTCACTCCTACTCAAAGCACAAATTTCATGTTTTCTAATCATCCACGAACTAGCAAGAAAATCAAAAGATTTTGAAGGAAAAAAAAAAAAAAAAAAAAAAAAAAAAGCTTTAATAAAATCAGCATGAAAAGAAAGGCATCAGATCTTCCTATTCAATGAAATAGAATCGTCATACTCAAAACAAAGCCTGAGCGCATTCAACCTTAATGATGAAACTGAAGCAGTAAAATAAACTGTCACCCATAGCAACAAAAATGAACAATCCACAAAACAAACACAAACACTATAATATGGATCTATCTAATTACTTCTAGACACCAGCACTGATACCAATTGAAATTCCCTTAAGCAATATAGTATAATATATACCTAGAGGGAAGGTGAATAGGTATAGGCCCAAATTCTTCCAAATTCAAAAATATGTGGAAAACAAAAATGAAATGTACACTTGATATGATTTAACAATTGTATAGTATGAGTCAATACATGTGAAAATCAATATACAAGAGAAACAATCAATACATGATAAGGAAGATAATGAAAAGTAAAGCGAAAAGAGACAAGTATTTTTACGTGTTAAAACCTCAAAGAGGAAACATCCACGGGTTGATACCACAACCACCGGAAAAGCAATTCACTATGAAAGAAAGAGATACACACTCAATGCAATCAACTCCTAGTCTATCCACAGGACCAAGTGAATCACTTCCCTACTCCCTATCCAAGACAAGTCCTTCATCTCTAGGAAGCAACTTCCTATCCAAAACTCTCAAGCCTCTAGGAAGATTTTCCTTACTTAGCTATCTAGATCTAAAGATCCTAGTCAAGCTTCCCTAGCTCAACCATCCGGAGTATCACACTCCTAGCTAAGACTTTTGCTTAATTATCCGGATCCTTTTGATCCTAACTAAGACTTCTTGCTTGGCTATCCGGAATCCTTTCCTAGCCAAGTCTTCTTGCTCAAGATAAAGCTTCACTCACTTTGGTCAAGAGACTTCAACCTTTTCACAAGGCAATGATCTAGGTGATGCACATGATGCAAATCACAACTAAATAAAGCTAGATGATCAAACAAGCTTTATGAACATGCTTAGAGATATTCTATGATATACTATCAACAATCAATCACAAATGTATCTAGAAATCAATGCATGTATATCAATGAGAACAAGTCAAGAATATTCAATATTTCACACAAAAATACATTGTTCTTAGATCATGAAATTAAACCTAGAAAATATTATGAGACACATCATATATAACATTTCATCAATTTCAAGATTAGTCAAGTTTAGCTAAATATGTTCAATTGAGATCACAAGGCTAAAACTCAACAACCAATAGATCAAACACCCCTAGAATATGATTTAACAACATTCTAAACACATATTATCTATCAATTAGGAAGATTAAAAGAGATGATCAAAAAATAAAGTGAAAAGAAGAAGTTTCACATACAACACTTGAGTCTCGGATTGAAATCTACCAACTGTGAAAAATCACGAACTCAAATGACTCTGAAAATACTTAGGTTTGTAGCTCTCTTCAATACCAACATTTTTGGCTTTAGGATCACTCGATTTCAAGTTCGTATGAGAGAGTTATGATCAAAATAAGAAACCTAAAATTGAGAGAAAATTTCTGCTCTCTTCTTTGTCAAATTTTTCTTGTTAGAATGAATGGGAGGGAATGGAGAGTTTTTAAAAGAAATCAAGAGAGGGAATACGAAGACCAATCAGAGCAAGCCACATCAGCTCCAAGTGTGGACCGTGTGTGGCACACGTGGACAGAGGGTTGTGCTGGCCGTGTGTCACACGTGGACACCATTGCTTGGCCTTTGGTCGAGCAAACTCCTCTCCCACTCCTCTCGCGTTCTTCGGCCGTATTCGAGCCTCAAAACTTTGATTTTGAATCCATCTTCGGATTACGAATCGTGACTCCCTCAAGCACAACGATAACTATAAAACTTTGACAAAAGGTTGAGAATTCATCTCAAAAAACGACGACGAAGACAACTCAACGAATGAGAACGCAAAGTAGCGTAGCTACATCGTTTGGACTCGAAACCTAATGAATGAGCAACCAAAATGATCGGGACTCAATAAGGAATCAAATGAGATCATGTTCAAGTCCAAATACAATGAAACACAAACATATAAACACAATATCACACAAGTATGCCATTTCCTAGACATAGTCTTAAAACATGCAACTCTATAATATATGATAATATGAGTTCAATGCATGAGCATACATCAATGATTTTTCTCTTGAAGACGATATTTGCATGAAACATTGCTTTTCTTCTTTGAAGCTTCTTTTCACCAAGAACAACCTAAGCAACTAATCAATACAAATAAAGAGCATTTTGCAATGGAATCAAGCCAACAAAGGTCTAGGATCTTACAGTCTTTTTGAAACCTAGTATAAAATTTCAGTCCCGACTGTCGCATAAATTAATAATTTCATAAAAGTACAAAATATATTACATAATATCCAAGAACTATAAAAGTACTTCAAGATGCTAATTTGCATAAGGCCACCATATTTGATGTTTTTAACTTCATCCTTCATTTTCTAAATTGTCCTTAAGCAGTTATTGTGATCACCTTCTTATTGTAACTAAAAGGTTTCAACTAAATTTAGCATTTCAACAAAAAATTTCCTTAACAAATTTTTTCTAAACAAGAAATCCTTAAAATAAAATAAAAAAATAAAAAAAGGAACTTTCCCTAAAAAAGAAAAAGGACTAAACAATGAATCCTAAAAAGGAATCTTCTCTAAACAAGAAAACCGATTTCCACATGTTCTAAAATTTCCTTAACAATTTTTTCCTAAACATGAAATCCAAAATTTAAAAAAATAATAAAAAAAATATATAAATAAATAAAAAACGGAACTTTCCAATAAAATGAACTAAACAATGAATCCTAAAAAGGAATCTTCTATAAACAGGAAAACCGCTTTCTATATGTTTTCTAAAACAAAATAAGTAAACAACACTTTATAAGGTAAAACCCTTCAAATTAATAACCCCTCTAAATTAATACTCAATGGTGGGTCCCATGAATATTAATTTAGAGGGTTTCTACTGTAGTTCACATATGTCTCTAATTAGACTCTTGATCAGGATTGATTGTGAAGCTATCTTTCTCAATAACATTCACCATACATATACATACATATAGAAGAAGAAACCCCAAGCAAATTGAAGGTTATAAAAGAAGAAATCTCAAAGATATGACAACTACCTTGCAATCATGAGCTGGTTCGGTTTTGATGGTGAAACCACTCGAAAACTCGATCAAATAGCTGTAAGACCACTTGGAAAAGGTAGAGTACTAGAATACGAATAATCTCCAACTTGAATCAACCAATTCCGACCTCATATGAGAAAGTTATGGTGTTTGGAAGGTGAGAAAAGTTGAGAGAAAATTTCAGCACTTGAGATGTTCTTATTTTTCTTCTTGAAATCAAATGAGAGGGAAAGGAAATATTTAAAAGGAAGAGAGAGAAGGAAAGGAGCCACAAATCACATGCTGCCACGTCAACAGCCCGTGTGGGGCACGTGGGCAGAGGACACCTCTGGCCGTGTGGCACATGGCCTCCACACATGGCCCTCCAAGCTTGGCCATTGGCCTAGCTTGCTCTTCTTGCACTCCACTCACGTTCTTCAGCTGTATCCGAGCCTTCGAACTTCGATTTTGAATCCATCTTCGGATTACAAATCGTAACTCCTTCACACACAACGACGACTATAAAACTTTGACAAAAGGTTGAGAATTCATCTTGAAAAATGACGACGAAGACAACTCAACGAATGAGAACGTAAAGTAGCATAGCTACATCGTTTGGACTCGAAACCTAATGAATGAGTAACTGAAATGACCAAGACTCAATAAGGAATCATATGAGGTTATTTTCAAGTCCAAAATACAAGAAACATAAACAATTAAACACAAGATCACACATGTATGCCATTTCCTAGACATAGTCTTAGAACATGCAATTCTACAATGTATGACAATTTGAGTTCAATGCATGAGCATACTAAAACATGTGAATGTGTAATATAAAATGTGCACAACCATGTAGGGATACTTATGAATGATTTGTGTGTGTGTGTCTATGCCTTGTAAAAGGAATGAGGTCAATTATACATTTGATAAGTAATGAAGCTAATTCCCCTTAACAAGCCACCACCTTGCATGAACCGTAGCCGAGTCTTTCTTTGAAGCTTTGTATCATCATGATAACAACAACTAATCAATACAAGATAAACATCGTTTTGATATGGAATACATGCCAAGACAAACCAAAAACCTAACAGTTACCTGGTCCTTGGGTTATTAGGGGAGATTTTAGCACAGTAGTTGAGAGTTAGGAGAGGAAAGGGGGTGATGGTAATGTGAGGTCTATGAGAAATTTTAGACAGTTCATAGATTTGGCTAAGGTGTTTGATCTGCCGATGTTAGGTATGTTGTTTACATGGTCCAATAATAGGGAAATTGAATCTTGGGCTAGGCTGGATAGGTTCCTTTGTGATCCGGTGTTTCTTTCTTGGTTCCCAAATTTGGTTCAAAAGGGCCTTAGCAGAAGTCTTTCTGATCACAATCCTGTTTGTATTGGTGAGCAAGATGTTGACTGGGGTCCCAGGCCATTTCGTTTCTTGAACAATTGGATAGAGGATAAAGCCTTGATAGAAGGGGTTCGTAACAATTGGAAGCAAACTAATGGTGTGGGCTCTTCTGGGAAGAAGTTGTTTTTTAAATTAAAGCCTGTCAAGAACCATATGAAATCGTGGTTGAAAGGGAGGAAGGTGGTGGGGGATCAACTGAAGGTTTTGGAAGCAAAGTTAGTGGCTATTTAAGGAAAGGTTGTTATTCAAGGGTGGACATTGGCTTTAAGAGAGGAAGGAGGTTCTTGTTCTAAGTTGTGGAAGCAAATACGTGTGGATGAGCAAAAATAAAAGCAAATATCTTGGGTGAAGTGGCTTAAAGAAGGGGATAGGAATTCCAGGTATTTTCATGTTCTATCGAATATGAGGAAAAAAAAAAAAAAAAACAAACTTTATTGGAGAGCTTACCATTGCGGGAAGAATGTGTAGTGGTCTTTCTCAAGTGAAAGAGGGTGTGCATTCGTTTTTTAAGGATCATTTTAAGAAGAGGGATCTTCCTAGACCGCGGATGCCAAGGCTTGTTACCAAGCAAATTTCAGCTAATGAAAAGAATGATCTTGAGGCGGAATTTTCTATTGAGGAAGTGTGGGATGCATTGAATGATTGTGACAGTAATAAAGCCCCTGGCCCGAATGGCCTAAACATCAACTTTATTAAGGCTAATTGGGAGGTGATTAAAGATGATTTCATGAATTTTATCCATGAGTTTCATAGAGATGGTTCGATTGTTCGGCATCTGAATCGTACATTTATTGCTCTTATTCCTAAAACTAAGATGCCCGTGTCTTTAAGTGAATTCAGACCGATAAGCCTAGTTGGTTCTCTATACAAAGTGTTGGCGAAGGTTTTTGTGAATAGGTTGAAATATGTGATGAATACAGTTATTGATTCGACTCAAATAGCTTTTGTGAAGGGTCACCAAATTATGGATGGTTTTGTAATATATGAGGAGGTTATTCATCAGTGGAAGAAAAAAGGAAACGGCGATGTATTGGTCAAGTTAGATTTTGAGAAGGCGTACAACAGTGTTGACCATAATTTTTTGATGGAAGTTTTGAATAAGATGGGGTTTGGTTTGAAATGGAAAGAGTGGATTAGATGGTGTATTGCATCTCCCTTATTGTCTATTTTAGTAAATGGAAGCCCCACGTTTCAATTTCCGATTGAGAGGGGCCTTCGTCAGGGTGACCCATTGTCTCCATTTCTTTTCAACTTGGTAGTGGAGATCCGAAGTGTGATGTTATGTAGAGCTAAATCGTTGAATTTGATTAGAGATGTTGATTTCGGGTCCAATGATGTTCACATTTTCCATTTATAGTTTGCAGATGACATGGTCTTATTTTTAGATCCCAAGTAGGAATATCTCTCAATACTAGAAGAATTTTGAGGTGTTTTGAAATGATCTCCGGATTGAAAATCAATTTTCATAAATCATGTCTGGTTAGGATTGGTAAAAAAAAGTTGTGAATGAGGTGGATTGGGCTACTGTATTCCGGTGCAAGTCATCTTCGCTGCCTGTGTCTTACCTTGGCCTTCCTTTGGGGGGAAATTGTAGGAAGGAATCGTTTTGGGACCTAGTGATTAAGAAGGTTGAGCAGAGATTAGCACCTTGGAGAAGAGCGTTTTTGTCTAAAGGTGGGCGTCTTGTTCTAATTAAAGCGGTTTTATCTTCCATCCCTTTATACTTTATGTTTGTTTTTCCCATTCCTGTTGCTGTGGCTAAGATGATTGAAAGCCTTCAGCATAAGTTTTTTTTGGAATGATGGCATTTTAAAAAAGAAGGTTCATCTTGTTGATTGGGAGACTTTATGTTTAAGCAAAAGGAATTGATACCAGATAAATGGAAGGGTAAGAGAGACACAAGAGACACTAATGAATCTGATACCGGGATAAATTGGAAAGCATGAAGAACGACGAGTGGAAGGAAAATGGAAGCCAAATCTCCAAAGGGATACAGAATATCACCACCCTTAACTATTCAACAAAGGATACAGAACTAAAAGGACTCACACTCAATGGAATCCACCAAAGAAATGGAGCAAGATAACAAGAACAATTGTTCTTAGAAAATTATGTATTATCACTTAACTGTCTTTCTTCATACAAACTTAAGACTTATATAGAGGGCATGGAACATCCCTCCAGCCATAGGTACATGCATAGTAATTAATAATGAGCCTAGAAAATAACAATTGACACAACAACCAAAATAAACTAAGTTCAAAGATGACTCTTGAAACTTACATTCTTCTAGCCATAGGTACATGCATAATAATTAATAATGAACCTAGAAATTAAAAATAATAATTGACATAATAACCAAAATAGACTAGGTTCAAAGATGACTCTTGAAACTTAAAAGGTCAGTCTAGATACATCATCATATCAGTATTCATCCTTATCAGGAATGGTGGGTTAGGAATTGGTAGGATGTTAGATAAAAGGATGAGTCTCTTGGCTAAATGGATTTGGAGGTATGGTAGAGAGGAGTCTTCTTTATGGAAGAAGGTTTTATGCGCTAAATACAGTATTGGTAGTAGCTCTTTAATATGGAATGGTCGTGTTAGAAATTCTGGATCACCTTTCTACAAGGCTGTAAGCAGATTTTTTGACACCAATCATCGTGCTCATAATATAATCTCCAATGGTTTTCAGGTGGTGGTTGGTAATAGCCATCATATTTGTTTATGGAAGGATATTTGTTGGGATTCTTTTCCTTTGCAAGTTGCTTTCCCTAGAATTTTCGCTCTGGCATCCAACAAAGAAGGGGTGGTTAAGGAGTTTGGTAATTGGGTTAATTCGAATTGGATTTGGGAGGTAAAGCTTAGAAGGCCTCTTTTCAATTGGGAGATTAATCGATGGAGGAGTTTCATGGCAGCTTTGAGTAGTATAAATGTTCGGTCTAACTTTAATGATTCTTTGGCGTGGACACTGTCGTCTAATGGTTTATTCACTTTCGATCATTTCGTCATTGCTTGGAGGAGTCAAGGTCAGGTTCTAGCCGGGAGAATTCCCTGTTGTCTTCTATTTTGAAGGGTATTTGTCCACTGAAAACCGAGATTTTCATTTGGCAACTCATGAAAGGCAGAGTTTTGGTTTGAGAGGTGATGTGGAAGTTTGGTATGGTTAACCTGGCTAATTTTGAGTGCCCATTGTGTGGTTTAGCAGTGGAATCAGTTAACCATTTGTTTCTCACTTGTGTTTGCTCTAGTGAGCTTTGGAGGACTTGTATGGGTTGGTGGGGAGTCCACTGTTGTATGAATCCAAGTTTGATAGATTGGCTGAATGGATGGCTTGGGATGTATCCTTCGTTGTCTAGAAAAAGAGCTTGGAATGTTTGTTTTGTGTTGTTGTTTGAACAATTTGGGAGAATCGTAATAGTGTGGTTTTCAAGGGTTCCCAACCTTGTTTGGGTTTGGCTTTGGATTCCGTTAAGTTTAGAGTGGCTCTCTGGTTTAAGAATTTCGGTCCAACTTCGAGTTGTGATTTAACTTTGTTAATGCTGGATCTTAATGATAGATGTATTGATGATATGAGTTCTAAAGTTAGAAGGAAAGAGGTATGGTTGCAGCCTGTTGGTGATACATTCTGTTTGTATTGATTGAGTATAAAAAGTCTAAAATGTCTCTATTTAAGTATCAATTATATGAATTGACTATTATACCCTCATACTTTTACCAAATAAATTAATAAAATGATACAAAATGCGGGAATGCTAACTTGCACGGGAAAAGTTATTTTGTGGACAATTTTATCCCTAAAAATAACAAAATTACAAATGAACCAAAAACATTGAAAATAAACCAGAACATGTAAATGTTGCACCCAAGTTTTATTCTCTTTTACTTTCACCATCCCTAACCTCTTGCCTCAACCTCTGCAAATGTCTCTACCTCTGCAAATATTTTCCTTGATTTTCAATTGCAATTTGATTTCGTTCTTGTCTCTCGAAGAGATCAAGTCATCAAGATCTCTTCTTTTTGCAAGACTTCCATACCTGAGACATAGCGATACAGTAATAATCTTTCCTATTTTATATTTAGTGCTTATTTTAAAATCAAAAACTTGAAATTTCTTTGGGGGGCCATGGCCCCTGTCGACCACCTGTAAATCCGCCCCTATATATATACATATTTTTCTATTATCAGTTCGTCCTGACAATAAATATATCATGATGAAGAATGTGAACCATTAGATTTATATACTTTGACTCAAAGTATATGCACTTGTCAAAACTTCTCCATAATTTGTGGTCCACATTCTTCGTCTTGATATATTTATTGTTATGATGAATTGACAATAGAAAAGTATATATATATATATATATATACAGTTTTTCTATTATCAGTTCGAACTGACAAAAGTTATATCAGTTCCTTGTATGTGGACCACTGGATTTAATTACTTTGACTGACAAGTGCATACAGCCAAGTCAAAGTATTTAAATCCAGTGACTCACATATAAGAAACTTATATAACTTTTGTCAGTTCGAATTGATAATAGAATTTATGTATATATGACTATGAGGCATAAAATTATAAAACACACACATGCTAGCCACTTTATTGATTGCAAGAAAACATCACATAACACACAAAGCAAATCATTTGCCTTTGAAGTAGCCGAAGACAAATGGAACACAATGACCCGGCCGGTGATGGCACAACGTATACACCGGCCGGGTGCAACAATATTTATTCAAGTTGTGTTGGGCGTGGACTTAAGGTCACATCGCCTTTATTATTCTTCCTAGCACTCAAGTCTATTATACATACCACACAGCTAGTACACTGTCAAAGAGCTTTAATGTAATACTCATAGCAAATTGTAAATTCGGAAGCTTGGATTGTCTAGCGACGGAAGCTTCTGACCTGGCGCGGTGGATCAGTGACCTCGTCCTCTCGGAGCTTAACGGCGGTGTAGGTACCAGCACCAGCTAGGGCTCCAAGAGTGGGAGCCAGAATGTATATCCACAATGACTTATAGTTTCCTGCTGCAACGGCCGGTCCCAGAGTCCTCACAGGATTCATTGAACCACCACTTGATGGCCTGACAATGCCATGTCAAAATATTTAGTCTTTTTTTCCTTTTTATCCTACTCTTAGGGATTTTTTACTTTAGATTAATTAGAGATTAGGGATATATATATATATATATATATATATATATGATAATAACTGTCTTTCTTGTTATGGGAGTTTGACAATTTCATGTCTTATCTGTTATCAGTCATCACGAGCTTTGTGTTTTGGTTTTAGGCCAACTTATATAATTGTTCTATTGTAATTTTGCTATATATTTTTTATTAAACATTAATTTTTTATTAAATATAAATTAAATGAAAAATAATTAAACTATTTCAAAAAAAAAAAAAAAAATTTAAAAATTTTTTTTTAAATAAATTATGTAGGGAGCCGTTGATCTACTCTTGGAGGAGTAAATCGGCAGCTCTAACGCCAGAAGAGGATCTCACCTCCTCCGGCATTGGAGAAGCAAATCGACTGCTCCTCCATAGTTGCTTCCCATGCATCCACGGTCATGGTGGAAGAAGAAGAGGATGAAGAAAAGAAGGATGGGAAGAGAGAAAGACGAAGACTTTGGAGAAGAGGAAGATAAAAGGAGGAGAAGAAGAGAAGAAAGAGAAAGAGGCATATATGAGAAAGAAGAAAATTTAAAAATAAAATAAAAAACCTGTGATTTTTTTAAAATAAAAAAGAAAATATGGAAAATATGGAAAACATATTGTTTTCCATGCTTTTCAATTTTCAATTTTTATTTTTGTTTTTTTAAAAACAAAATGAAAAACAGTTAAGTTACATGATTTCGAAATCATTTTTGAAAAACAAAAACAAAAGCAGTCCAAAATCCACCTACCGGACAGCCCCTTAACTACTTCAACAACTGATTCAGTGAGGGAATATTTTGTTATAACCAACAGCTATTAGTCTAGTTATAACCAATAAAAATCATAAAGGGAATTTCTTTGTTTAATATTTTACTTATTCAGGGAATTTCTCACTAGGGAATTTCTTCCATAAGGCCGAAGTTCAAAGAAACTTAAGAATGCAAAATTGCGAAAATTTGCCGTAGGATATATTAGATGGAATGGAAAATATTGAAAATAAAGGGATTCAAGCCGAGAAAAACATAGGACCGATTGCATAGTAACATATATAAATATAACTATGAGGTATAAAATTATAAAACATTAATTTTTTATCCTACTCTTAGGGATTTTTACTTTTAGATTAATTAGAGATTAGGGATGATAATAACTCTGTCCTTCCTGTTATATATGGGAGTTTGACAATTAATTAATTTCTTATCACGAGCTTTGTTTTTGGTTTTAGGCCAACTTAATTGTCGTCCTATTGTAATTTTGCTATTTTGGCATTATATTAAGAAAATTTCATATTTGTAATTAAATGTATCCAACCCTTTTGTTGAGGTTTGATTAAAGTTTCATTTTCCCTTTTAAAAAAAATGTGTGGATATATCAATAGTATTAATATGTGCGAAGAACATTATTACAAATCAACCTGATCATATATAATTTTAAACTTAAAGCCAATATGATGCAATGGTTGAGCTTTGAGGTAGACAAATGAACCAAATTAACTAGCTTGTTAAATTAATTTCACCTTATGGCTAATAACCCTGGTAGAAATTAGGAAAGAGGTGAGCAAATAATTACTAACCCTGCTATGAGAATGTTGAGCATAACGGTAGCACCAACTGCAATGCCCGCTAATTCTCCCACCTAATTGGACATATATAAGAGAATAATAATTAAGGATATGATTGAGTGCTAAGCTTATAAATATATTGTAATAATAACAATATTATATATACATACCGCCCGAGTGTCAGTAGCAACAGCAGTGACAACAAACAAGAGATTGAAAGTGATGAGGAACTCGAGTGCAAAAGCCTGACCAGTGCTAACGGAGGGAACCGTAACGCCACCAGACATGAATGGATGGAAAACTCCCTTGAGAGCAAAGGAAGCGCATATGGAGGCTGATACCTGGGCTGCTATGTATGCGGGCACTTGGACCCATGGAAAGTGACGCAGTGCCGCAAATGCTATGGTCAGTGATGGATTCAGGTGAGCTCCCGAAATGTGTCCTGTTGACAATATTATTACCATCACCGCCAGCCCCGCTGATGCCGCATTCCCTATCAGTGTCTCTGCGTGGTTGTATTTCTGGTTCACTATTGGTGCCGCTGTTGCTGCGAATATCAGAATGAACGTTCCTACGAACTCAGCTCCCAGCTGCATCCATACTCCACTTACGCTTATTACTATTATTCTTAATCTTGTCACACCGCCACCAATAATAGACTATATATATATAGCTAGAGTCTAGAGAGTAGGTGGGACATTGTTTGTTTGTTCAGCATTTTTCTTATGTGTGTTTTTAATAGAGAACCCATTAATAAATTATTCATATGTGCATAATGTGCCGAAAAATATAAATTTAACGGTTCGAGTAGGTTTTTTACAGTATTGATCTATTTATCTATCTAGACCATGTATTTTTTTTTTAAAGCTTTTTGTCATTGATAGGATTTGAGCCATCGATTTGGGAGTCATTTACCTAATCTTCAAGCTCGTTCATTTATCAGCTGAACTACGCTCTTATGGGCTATTTTAAATTCATTATGTAATTCACTTTTTAACTTAAATGGAATATATTGTTCCAAACAAGTTACGTGAAATTAATTTTTGTCAATAATTAATTGCCAAGACTAAGACGTGAAAGTTATGTTTCATGAATAATTAAGTACAAACATGCAGCACCCCTAGCTAGTTGTGTAGAAAATTAATATCGTGTATTGCTAACAATGATCTATTTTAACTTTAGTATTGTGGGGTAGATCAGAAGGAACGTTAATTAATTACTTGCATAACGTGTCGATTAAATACAAATTACATATATTACATAATTTAGAGTTGTATAAAACTACAGATAAGCATAAGAAATATTATATATAATGTGTGTATATGCATGCCAAAAATCAGAAATAAAACCACTACATTAAATGACAAGACGTAAAACAAATATAATTTAAAGAGTACAGACTATAGAGATGGATGAGATTGGGAGGTACCTTGCGGGTGAGAGAAACGTCGGGAGCGGGAAAATCGGTGAAGCACGTGTGAGATTGACCCCAGCTTGGTGCTGTAACACTAACCGGCAAGCACTTGCATCGTGGCATTGACTTTCGATCATAGGACAGCGAGTCCACTCTCAGTGATGAAATCAGCGGTCCACCTGGCGTTCCCGGCGTTGCCGGCGCTGATGCCGTTGGTGTTCCTGCTTCTGATTCCGGCATTTCCACCTCAATCTTCTTCCCTTATATAAATATTATATATATAGATGATAACTCTTTTTTTTTTTTTTTTTTTTTTTTTAGACAGAAATGGTGGTAACTAGGAAGGTGAGATTACATGATTTGACGGCTTTTATAAAATTGTTGCTACACGATCGTATTAAACCTTGCCAGGGCTCTTGTAATGCTAAATACTATGCTAACATAAAAAAATACATATGTATGGTAATACTCCTATAAATTTTTTTTTTTTTTTTTTTTTTTTTTGAGTTTCTGACTTGGAAGGAGAGAAGGACTGAACTTACATGATTTGCAGGCTTTTATAAATGTTCTGCTAAGGAAGAGGAGAAATGAAACGAGCCAGATTATACACTACAACTGAACTAAGATAACTTTACCTGCTTCTTGCATAAGCAACGAGCTAATTGTATTTTTATTTTTTTTTGGATTTTTAATCTGTGATAGGGTTCTGCAGAAAAACAAAAATTACATGCTTGAAAGACTTTTATTAAGCTGTGATCAAGGAAGAATGAAAGTGGACGGATCCAGCTTAATTAACAAATTAAAACTAAAAGAAACGAAAGATGTTGCAAAGATTATAGCTGAGGAAAGAACGAAAGCACTAAAGCGGAAGCAGAGAAAGAAGATGAAGAAATTCAACGAAGACAACACAGTTGAGAAAGGATTATTATTATTATATATATTGGTACAAATTGTAAGGGATAATATATAGATAGATGACGAAGGAGGTGGGAACTTGGAAGCATTCAGTCTCCAGTGATTGAATAAAATGTATTGTCGTTATATATACACAAAACGAAAGCATGAACTGGTTGGTTTCACTTTCAAGTTTCAAGTTTCATCTCATATTATTGAAATAGAAAAGTCAATGCCCGTCCCATCATCTCAACAGCTACTTACTTTAACACCTAATGCTAAAGTAACCTCCATCTACGAATATCAGCTTCATGACAGTCCATAGCAGCCGTGTGATCTGAGTAAAATGCACATGATTGCCTTTGGTTGAAGATACAATTAGGCATCCGTCATGGCATGCTCCGTCACGCCATCCATTTTTTCTTTTCATAAATAATTCCACCAGCCGTCCAATAATGTATTAAACAAGGATTCCTCGCTCATTAATTAATATAAAGAACAAACAAAAGAACCATTATTATAATTGCATTTGGTCGAATTATCTTCAAGGTACAGATATGCCCCTGTCATTTTATGCCCTCAAGTACCAACTTTGGTTTACCACTTCTATACAATTTTCCTTTTTCGTTTTTATTATGTATTGCTTCTTCGTGTTTTTTCTTTAACCCTACATGAAGATTCTACTCGATCACATTTCCATATATTGAATCCCATCCAGTACTTATTAGCAATTTATGGACAATATGAAAGCCTCGAAAATAATATAAATGATATATAGTATATATTTTTGTTTCCAAACATGATTTGTAAAATATTATAATTGGAACTAAGGCAATCACAAATTGAGGGAAAATAATAAGTGTCCACACACGTACATACATTACATCCATTATCTCAAAAGGAAGGTAAAATTTTAGAAGGTAAAGAGTTCATGAAGTCTTCTTACCATGGCATGATATTGTTGACTCTAGCTACAAATTTTGTCGACGTTAAATTTGACTATTTAATCCTATGTTAAAAGAAGCAGTAAAATATGATACTATATACAAATAAATAAATAAATATAGAAATAGCCTCTAATTTTTCTTATTTAATTATTTCTTACCAATTGACGGAGGAGTCCGAAGAAGGCAATAAATAATGTACAACTTGGTATAAGCATGCAAGGGAGTGGCTGTTGATTGAATTCTATTCAACTCCTAGACGTGATTCATGAATGACTCCATTATACGCATGCATGATCTTCCATCCTATATACCGTATATAGACTAGAGCCTAGAGGTACGTTGTTATATTTAGTTATTTACTAATTACAAGTTTGTTTAAGATATAAATAATAATTTGATGGCCTCGAAAAGGCAGTTGATTCTTCTACCACTTGCATCATGTTTTATTAAATATTTGGTATAGATTATACATTGATTAACTTTGCAAATTAAACCACAGAATACTTGGCTGCCCAGATTAGCATACCTCGTGGGCTAGCTAGCTCTCTTGATTTATGTACTTAATTTGCTAACTTGGAACCAGTAAGCAAGTATATATATCTTGGACTCAAATCAACTGTCAAATTTTGATATCTCAATTTGTGTCTAATCAACCAAATTGGAACATGTGTGCACATTTATACAAATTAAGTAATTTAAGTAAAGTGTAGCATATTCGTGTATATTATGCAATTAGTATTAATTGCTTATTCATTCAGTTAACTTGGGGATCCTAATAAGATGTAACAAGTAAAAAGTTGCAGTTGCTGTTGCATATATAAGAAGAAATGGATGTTTCATTATAAGAGCACCCGTAGACAAAAAGTAGTGGAGGTCCTTTTGGAAGGGTAGTTTCAATTATGAAATTTGAAAGTCGGGAACTCACCACCTTTTCTTTTCTGTTCTCCATATTCTGATCCTGCTCATAGGTTCAAATTTTGTTTTGAATGGCTATAAATATTTAACAATAAAGAATCTCATGATTCGTCCGCGCATTTATAAAGTAATATACTATTAGGCATTAGCTTTGTGGAACCCGCACTGTTTAAGGTATTAACTAGGGCAATTAAAAGTGCTTTTCATCATATTTAAGATCGAAAAAAACATCAGAGAGAGCATAAGAGTATCTCCAATGTAAATATGCATTTTTGAGTTTCTAAATAGTGCCACATCAGCATTTCTATTTATTATGAGCCTACTTTTGAAAAAAAAAATAGATAAATGCATATTCACATCTCCAATGCAATTATCTAAAGTCAAATATGCATCCATTTTATGTCCAATCATAATAAAACAATTATTACACTCTCTCTTCTCTTTTATTTTACAATTAAACGAGATTTAATCTTATTGGTGGAAAGAGTTGAAAGCTTTTATCTTATTGGTGGAAAGAGTTAAAAATCTTAGTCAGTATTTCTAGGAGAGTTTCTAGAATTAGAAACCCAACTCTATATTCTCTAATTTTTTTTTGGCCACATCATCTCCATATTCAACTTAGATAATAGCATTAAATAGAGTTTTTCTAACTTTTTTAATATCTATCATATGTGATACTCAATTTTCTTCAAATACATAATAGCATTTAGTTTCTGTTGATTGTGCTCCTTATAATGATTGCATGTGAGAACCTTAGTGGGGTTTGACCCATGAAATAAGCTTTAATGGAATTGATTTTTGTGGCACGAATTAACTCTGGGACGTGTTTTATTGAGTAGAAGATACTCCACATGATGATTCTCTCTCAATAAGCAGAATGAATATTGAGAAGGTCGTCTCTCCTCACTTTTTCTCTTTTTACTTTTTTATTTTCTTTGATGCAATGCATCTGGCATCATGCCAACCCAGCAACCCTAATCATGCAGATAGCACCACCAACGGTAGTAGGTCACCAGAAGGTTTCGTCCGTTTACATATGACATGCCAATACCATATTCATTTTATTTGGCAAAAAACATGTGGTTAAGGCTTAAAAGGACCATTGTTGTTTCGCTGTTCATTGATATGAATTTGATTATTAGGTCGTTGACAGCATCATCTCTCTTTCTCTAGAATGTATTATGTATTGGGACATCAATCAAATCTAATTTTGTCTTTTGTAACACGTATTCAAATCAATTATACATAATTTTGCAATTCACTGATATGATAGGTCAAATGGTTGGATCAATATTTCGGAAACAAAACCTTAATAATAATAATAATTTACTAATCTCTGTTTCAAATAATTGGAGAATATTAAAACAAAATTATAAGTCACTAAGCAACCACTACCTTAATAATTGTATTAATAATACAGTAGAGATGAGTATGCAGACATAGGCTTAGCCAATTGAAGAGTTTTGTCGGTGGTCAGGTCTTTTGACCGTGTAAAATTTTAGTAGACGGTACATGGTTGCTGGAACCAGAGTACGAATATGCAATTTCCAAGGCTTCGATATTACAAATATTACAAATTATTAAAGGCTACAGAGAATTTTCATCTATTTTCCCTTAATTGTTTATTATTTGTGTAATTCGGTCAAAATCACAATTCAGAAGCCACACAAATAACAACTAACCATTGACATTGAGCCGAATAAGGTTTGACAAAAATCACAGAATTCCTAATTATCTTACAATAATATGATAGTTCAGATCAAGATGACTGTCAACCCGATAATATTATGTACAAGTTTTCTTTAAATTATGGAAATTATCATGTGGGTCCTGTGTTTTTTTAAATTATATGTTTTTTACTCACTTATTCATTTTTCACTGGATTGGTCCCTTTGTTTTTAAAAACCACTCAATTTAGTCCCTCTAGCTAGAATTTTGACAGTCAACCGTCACAGAAAATGCTAAATGACCATTTTACCCTTCACTCTAAAATCAAAATAAAATAAAAGGAAAACTTATATTTTCTTAAGAAAAAATTATCTCCACCATTCATATGGTGAAGATTAAATAGAATTTAATAAAACAAAAAAACAAAAAAAAACAAAAACAAAAAACAAAAAACAAAACAAAACAAAACAAAAAAAAAAAAAATTTAAAAAAGAGAGAGGTGAAGATCCAATATGGATATTGGTCTCCACCAACATCTCCAGTCTTTTCTCCAACTTCTTATCATCAATCTCTGTTCTTCCTCTTCAGTCGGTTCTATCTTCTTCTTCTTGCCTTCTTCAATTTTTTTTCTAGAATATCTTCACTTCACAACCTGCAAATACAGAGCAAATTAATCTCACAAACACCACAATATAACGGCTCATTTTAACTCAAACACTCAAGCACAACAGATTTTCTCTCTCGAATCCCTCATTCACAGATCTGATATATTCTTCTCTTTTCTCAAAACCAGATTCAAGTCCTCTGAAATCTCTCTAACGTTTTACCAAAACGACACCCAAATCAAATCCCCAATTCATCTCTTTCACTTCGATCTTCAAACACTCAAACCCTAAATCTCAACTGATTATCATTTAAACAAAAAATATCTTTAACTGATTATCAAAAGACTCTTGATCATTTCTTTCACTTCCTTCTCGAATTGGCGTAGAATCGATTGATTGATTGAGACACAATCGGACTTTGACATAGCTCGAAATGAGAGTTTATTGATAAGATATGTGTAGTTACTAGAAAGATCCGTAAAAACCCTAACCAATTTCGGGTTCACCAACCATAGCACAGTGATCGTCAGCTTGCTTTCGAATCTAGTCTAACCGTGGCTTCAGTGGATCCAACTTCAATGCCAAAACAAATATTCTCATGGATCCGAACCTGAATCTGTACCTCCCGAAACTCGAAACCTAATTGCAAAACAATACAGAAACATTAACACAATATCTTAGGGTGGTTTTACTGGTGTGAAACTATTATGGCGTGCCTAATTATATATATAAGGGGGTGGGGGTGAATAGATTTTAATTAAGTCATATTACCAATTTTTCTTTATTAGTCAATATTCAATAAAAACCCCTATCTAGTCAAAATCACAATCAAGTGTAAAGTGCAGAAAATAATAACACTTGATTTTTACGTGAAAACCTTCAACAAGGAAAAACCACTGGCTAATATGTGCGCTACACACGATCCTCAAATCCACTATTTGTAATGGTGTTTACAACCTAGGTTGACCACATCAAACCATACATGGTCACTAACCCACCACTACTACTCAACGGGCCTTTAATAGTGAACCTAGATCAATTTGTTTGCGGACCAAGCTACCTTAGCCATAAGACTTAATTCTCACTAAATAGATCAACAACCTAAGTGAATATCATGATATTCAATTATGCAATTAATGCTAGGTTATACTAAATGTTTATCAAGGATGAAAGATGGCAATAATCACAATCTTATATATCAATATTGTTATATGATATGGCATACAACATAACTATCAAAGATAGAATAATCATAGATGTTATAGCTATCAAAATACAACTCACAATCAAACAACACAATAATCTCAATCTTGTATTTAGAATATGATCTAAAAGCATACAAGTTATAAAAGAGATTAATTGACAAGTAAGAACACTAAAATGGATGAGTATGGTGTTCAACTTACCAAACTATGTGTGTTGAAGAAGACCCATGGCTAGATGCATCCTAGATGATCCTAGATGATGCTTAGATGAAGTTTCATGCACATGGAAATGAGTTTAAAGAATCAAATGAGCAATCTTTGTGCTTTTTCTCTTAAAAATCTCTCTTTCTCTTTCAGGGTTCTTGATGTTCAAAGAGCTGAGTGAAAGAGAGTGACATAATGGTGTATTTATAGAGAGCAACAAAAAGTTTGGTGAAAAGACAAGTTTGTCCCTGAAATGCGCCAATCAGCAGTTTCATTCGGTGGCCACCAACTGCCGATCATAATCGTCGAATTGAACCCGAGAGAACAGGGGATCAACGACGGTTTTAATCGGCGATTTCATGGCCGCCGATTACAACCGCCAATTTGGGACCGAGATATTTAAATCAATCAGGTCTCATCGACGGTTTCGATCGGTGGTCATGGCCGCCGATCATAACCGCATATCTACTCTAGAGCCTTCTAGACTCAAACGGCGGTTTCATTCGGCGGTCATGGCCGCTGATCAAACCGCTGTTTCACCAATTGTGGTGAAACCAAAGGAGAAGCCAAGAGCATTCTCCGAAGGCGATTCTCGCGCTAAACCAAGCACACCATCGATATGCATGGACGTTTCCGAATAATCTTCGGGAAACAAATTACTAGACACACTAACAAAATACAACAAAGAAGTGTAAGTGTGAAATCTAAAGAGAATGCACACAAGAGCAATGAGTATATATGTAAGCATGAGAAGTGTGTGTGTGCAACTAGATCTCTTTAATGAAAACTAAGCACAGGATATACCTTTGGAGTGTTTATCAACTTGAGGTCTTGAGAATGGCCTTTGAGCATGATCACCAACACCTAAGCTACCCTTTACATTCCAAACCCCAACTGTGGTTTGTCACCGAAATAAGCCAATCAAACTTAAGGAACTTACATGGTGCGATTTTGGGTTTGGTGGTGGTGCGATTTTGGGTTTGGGTTTAGAGGTCTTGATGGATTTTGAGCAAAGCAGAGAATCCCAAGTACTTTGCTTGTGCGATTGGTGCGATTTCGATTTTGTTGTGCAAAAGTTCTCTCTTCGATTTTGTCTTGTGCGATTTCAACTTTGTTTGGTGGTGGTTTCTAGGTGGCTGTTCTGAGGATGAGGATGAGTGTTATGAGTGATGATGGTTTCTAGGTTTCTAGGTGTTTATTCTTGGTGTTCTTGTTTTTATTTCTGTTTTTTGGGTGTGGGTGAATGTTTGCATTAATTCAATCTCCATATTCATGTGTTATATTAATTTTTTTTGCTAGTTTCTGGTTTTTATTTTTTAATTTTCCTTTTTTTATAATTTTTTAATTGTTCTTTTTTTATTTTTTTTATTTTTTTTATTTTTTTTATTTTTATTTATATATTAATTTAATTTTTATTATATATATATATCTATTTATTTGTATGTTGACACATGGCATATAATTGTTTAAAGATAAAAATACCCTTACAACCGTTTAATTTGATTAACGGTTGACTCACAGAAGGACGAAATTGATTGGTTATTGAAAACATAGGGACCAATCTAATGAAAAATGAATAAGTAAAAAAATAGATAATTTTAAAAAAAAAAAAACATAAAAACCCAAATGATAATATCCCTTAAATTATTTGCTACATGCCGATATATGATATATGACTGGGAAAGAAAAAGTTTAAATTTTGTTTTAATGTCTGTGATATGTGGCACTCTTCCATTGGTCCATCTCACCACCATCAACTGTGAGACGGACTCATTGAAGATTTTCTCCAAGATGACTGTGTCAACATGATAATTTAGCCCAAATCACATATTTTAAATCAAAAGGCTATTATATTACTCTTCAAACTGTGGATGCACTTCATCAAAAAAGTATATGGGCTCTGCCTCTGCACAAGTAAATCACTAAATCGCCTAACCAAAATATTTAACTTCATTCAAACGCCAAAAACAAACTCTCGGACAAGTACTATATAGGCTCAGCTTCTACTTCCAGTCATTTTACAAATACATCATATCAAATACCTTATCCACAGTCACGTTGAGTCGTTGACAATAATTATCCAATTTTCAGGCAATTTTTCTGCCAAAATCAAAGGACCATTCTCGCATCATAGACTATCTTGCATATATGCAGAGATGAACACAGCCAATGCACAGAGTGAAAGACCAAGCAGAGGTCCTGCAGGAACCAATTTTCGAGTGGCTGCCAATCGTATACCTGGAACAGTAATAAACGGAAAATGAAAAGAGGATGGACTTGAAAGATTTTAGAGTGGTGTTGTAACAACATATAAAAGTTCCTAGTTCCTACAACATCATGCACTCTTATATTAAATAAATGGTGCAAAGCATTAACACTAGCACCAGAAAGACATACGTACCAAATACAGAAGAGAAAAGGAAGGCGGATCCAAACCCAAGAGCATCACCAATAGCTTTATTCTCTGGCGCTTGCATAAGGAAATATGCCTATGTGGGAAAATCAAATGTTCTCCATTCAAATATTGAATTTGTACAGAAACTGTTTGTGTTATTAAAACACAATATTCCCAAAAACATTCTGGTTTTAGTTACACTGTTTCTACTCTTTTGGCAAATAAAATTATGACTATAAAAATATTGACCACAAGCAGATAAAAAGAAAAAAACAAGAAAGCCTAATAATACTAATAATTTACTTATTTTTTCCAATCTTTATACCTTGAATATTTTTATATATACCCAAAAATTTCTTTAAGTTTGTTTGTTTACTGGGTTTACACAGTGGTGGTTTTTATTCCTTAATTGATTTTCACATAACATCCATGCGCTAACTGTTCTTTCCACGCACTATGAGAAAGGGAGCCACAAAATGCCCTAGTAGCAGTTTAAGACTTCAAAATATCAAAAAACATCTTCCAGCCTAATATTATACGTCTCCTAATGTTCTTTGCTTTGGTTTAATTAACTCAAATATCAACATACACATCAAATTTCCACTTTACAACCAAATCAAAAACTTCAAATTATTTGTGGTGATAACTATCTAACTAAATGAACATTGTTTGTTTATTTTTTACAAGTGCTGGAGGATTTTTGTGCAGGTGGTGAGTTGGAAAGAAAGAGAAAGAGAGAGCAGGAAGACTATTAACCATTTATCCTCAAAAATGATGACCAGGAGTGTAAATGCGGGGAAGATTAATTAAAATGTTCAGACCCCCCTTGAAAGATGCCACCGGATAGCTTGGGTAGTCATAAGAAACCCTTGTGAGTGAGTTGTGGCATGTCATGACAAGTGTTTGCAAATGCAAATCGTCGACACTTTGAGCCATCAAACCAGAACTCAGTCTAAATTTCTCCCTTCAAAAGATTGTAAAGGAAATGCTAGGTGGTTCACAAAGCTCCAGTTGCGAGGGAATCTCCAAAGGATGGCACCTCAAGCTCCGTAGAGTTACCCTCACAAATGCCCCAAGAATAGTGGAGTCAGGAAACTTCATAGTTCTCACATCTGTTTAATATAGGTGCAGCATGCTTCCAAAATTTTATATAAGCTTGGATCACAGGTAGCCAATTAGGATTTTTGTAGAGGATAGAAGCCCATTAGAGAACAATGTCAATGATGGAGTACAATCAAATCTTAATCTTAAAGGAACAATTGTTGCATTTGAATGCTCATTTAATAGTTATAAGTGTAAAATCTTAGGACCTTTCTATTAGAGTGAATAAATACTATTGTTGGACTCTTTCCTATAAGCTTAAACTTTTAAGTATCATGGTTACTAACGTGGTTTTAGAGTTTTGTTGTCCCAGGAGCCCTAGGTTCAAGTTCCCCCACGTGATTATTTGAATTTGTTATTTGTTATCTGAATTTGTTGTGTTTATGTTTAGGCTCGAGCCAAGCCAAGTATCAAATGATGAGCTACACATGCTAGAATATGACAAGTCTAAATGATCCTACATACTGAATTAGATGATCCAAAATGACCAATTTCATGACTCCATATTTGTCATATTTAAAGAATTCAGTAATGCCAGTATGCCACCCAATTAGAGGTACAGAAAAGATTTTGTTGCAGTACTATAAAATCTTATGAAATTGAACCTTATAAGAACTTACTATTGTATCAGCACTTACCAAGGCAGTAATAAACAGTGTGCAGGGTAATAGGATATTCCACAAATATTTACAAACCTCTCAAGAATCGTCTCTCATGAGACGGTGCCTGAGAACTTGCTTCTGACATTTTAAACTTAGTGTTGGAGAATATTGACTAATTACTATTCAATTGCATCTGGGAATTCAGACTCTCGCATAAAACAAATGAAAGAATAGACAAGATTACTGTTCCTTATAAAGTGATAAAAGATGTTGCAGAGGCCAAAAGCTATAGAAGAATAGATCCAGAACTGTTGTATGAATTACATCCAGAGGCTTCTGTTGCAAACTCTCAATTATAAAAAAGAAATGTGCCCCACTCAAGTAAAAGGTATCATACTTGAAAATTAACTATGAACTGTACCAAATAATGCTCAATTTGATGGTTCAAAGAGGTGGCCAACAGAGAACAAGAATGGATTAATTATGCAAATGCAGAAGGCTCATTAGACTAATAATAAGGTAATGGAAGCCCATCTCTTCCCACATCCAAAAATCTTCACGATGGAACATGAAATTGAAATTGCCAACAAACATTCAACACCGGAGACCAACTAACTTTGGTAATTATGCGCTTAATAAGCAGCATATAACATGTTGGATAAATAGAAAGCGAGAATTTAGAAGACAAAATTTCATATTTCAAGAAACTAAAAAAAAAAAAAAAGGTAAGAGTTAAAAATAATTTACTGATGCCATAAGAGTAGCCCCAGTAAGCCCGCCAAAAAGTGAACCCTTGCTTCCTGATTTTGTAACTGCAAGCCAAACACGAAATTAAGTTTTAAGTTACAGTGGCAAATTGGCAATGTTATGTAATTCAGAGAGAGAAGTATAATGTACAGGCAAAGAGACCGCCCCCAAGAAGCAGAATCCCATATGCGGCAGAGGTGGCAGGAGCAAGCTCTGCCAATGCCAATTGAGATTTACAGCAGAGTCGACGCCGTGAGCTGAAATAGCGTTTCCCATTCCTCAGACATGCAGCAGTAGAGACGCCGGCGGAGAAACTGATTGCTCGTTGTAAATCTTCCCTTTTCGAATTATCATTAATATCACGACGAGTTTTAAATGCTGAAAATTTGGTATGCTCATCCAAACAGACCTTGACTGCGGTCGGAATCAGTACCAAAGACATAGAGAGCGACATTCTCCGTCTCACACCTACCCAAATGTGCAATCCACTTCGAGTAGTAGAGCAGAAAATGGGCTGGGCTATGAAGCCCAATGTAGGAAGCCTTCTGCTATATTGGGCTATGGTGAGCATATCAAAGTAAGTTGAAAGAGCTTGCTTATACTACTATCGGTGTTCAAGATTATTACCCCAAAGATATTATTGAAATTTAGTTAACACCACCAAATCTCTACTTATAGCATAGTGATTAGTTAACTTCAGCTTGGAGTCTGGGCTTGCCTGGATTAAAACTAAATGGATTTTAGCATGTGAGCCTGTGTGAATTTGGGAGTGCAACTTGAAAGAATAACATGGATTCAAATCAATTCAAAATATTTATGAAAAATAACCAAGGATCAGTCCTAAAGTCTTTGAGACATATTAAACATATAATAGGAGGGGATCCTCAACTTGTTCAAATCCATTGCTAATTTGTTATAGTTTCTTTCTAAAGTATAATTGTATTCATTATAAGGCCGGGCCGGTCAGCACACGCACCCTATTTCAATGGTGATAGTGTAACAAAATAAAGAAGAAAAAAAAGAAAAGTGATTTACAATTTTACACAATCAATACAGTGGTGTTGTTGTGGCAAATAATTAATTACTTGCATAATGGCAAGAGGGTTGGTGGAGAAAGGAAGGAGATTTGGTCCTTAATGGTTTGCAAGATTTGAGTGGCAGAAGGTCTGAGAATGGGGGAGTGGCCAATGCAGAGTGCAGCAATGGAAAGCATGGTTTTGGCTTCTTCCAGGTCAAAGTCACCTTCCAATCTTGGATCCACCATTTCTACCACATTCATGCCTTCACTCTTCATCAGCATTGGCCCTGCTATAGACGTCAATAGCTGGCCTCTCTGTCTCTCAGGGGAAAAGGCTTCCATGCCTGTTATAAGTTCCAAAATGATTACTCCAAAGCTGTACACATCATTCTTCTTCGAGGCAATTCCAGTCCTCAGGTAGTGCGGATCTGTGTACCCAGGAGAACCTATCATCATTTGCTTGGTCCTTGAACTGGAAGGCATCACGATGGAAGAAAATCCCATCTTTGCTGACCCGAAATCGCAAAGCTTGCAATTCATATACTCGTCCAGTAAGACGTTTGAAGCTTTGATGTCGCCGTGGACAATTTGAAGGCTGCATTTCTCATGCAAATACTCGATTGCTTGGGCAAGCTGGAAGGCTATAGTCATGCGGTTTCTCCAAGGAAGCACAGAATCGCTCTCATGGAGCTTCTCCTGCAAGCTCCCATTCGGCAGGTATTCAAACACCAGGGCGCCTTGATCATCTGAATACCAACACCATAATTAGTATTTGAAACAAATAAATAATTAAAAAATTAAACTTGAAAGCAATAGATTTCGCGTACCTATATCGTCACAATAGCCTAGAAGCTTGACAATATTATCATGGCGAAGGCGTAGTAGTATATCAAGTTCCTGCTTGAAGACCAGATGGAGACGTTCACTGCCAAAGTGGATCTTGATTGCTCCCTGAATTGTGGCAGGCAAGCGAGCCAGATAGACGGTGCTAAACCCTCCTGACCCAACCACTTGAGATAAATTGTTAGAGAACCTCTCAATGTCCTCCCAACAGTATTTCTTGAACAAACAACCATCATCAATATCCTTGATGCTTTTTTGCTCAATAACAACACCCACTTGATTATTGCTGGGCCTGCGTCTGAACAACTTGGTAATGCAACCCATCACGAACAACAACAATAGTAGAGCAGAAACGCAAATGGGTATGAGGATTGTAGGGTCAACGTGGTGGTCTTGCAGTGCTGCTCCTGTGGGTTTAAAAGGAGGTGTCGGTGGATTAGTAATAGAGGAACTGGTAGGACCAAGAGTAACAGCGGCGGAAGAGGAAGCGACACAGAAAGTGAGTTGAAAATATAAAGATGAAATGACTAGTAACAAAGAAGTGGAATGGATGGACCAACCACACCGACACCCGCAGACACAACTGGTAGGAAGTAGAACTGGTCTCAAGATGCATATATCCTCCCCAATAATCCCTTCTTCTTTATTTAGCTTAGACATGGTCTTCGATCGATTTCTAAGAGGTCAAACTCTGGGTACATAGCAGAATCTGACAAACTCGATCTATGTACACACGCTTGTTGCACATACATGAAACCTACCAGGAAGGCACAAGCATCGACTCTTGAAACATTAATAAAACAAGTTATGTCTGTGAAATTTTTTTTTTTATTATTTATTTTTTTTAGTCAAGCTTGATTTTGATTTTAATATGTTGGCGTGCCAATACAACTCTCTGAAAATCCTTATTAAATTTAAAAAAGAAGATTACGAAAATAAAAAAGGTGATTCTTCCGTTGATATGTCAATTAATGGGATGGACAGATGGTTAGTCCCTTTCTCTCGAATTTAACACATGACTTAATTCTACTACCATCCACCGGCTATTCAAATGTTGACAAGGGCAATTTATGTAATGATTGAAGGGGTAATTACGGTAGAGTTGCACAAATCTCCTATGGGGGCGGGCCAAATTTCACCTCAAATCTAAATGGAGATGGAGATGGAGATGGAGATTGAAATTGATCCCCCATCACTGTTTCCTCAAAAAATATTTATTATTAAGTTATTAAAATACTTTATAATTCAATTATTATAAATCAAGTTACTAGTTACTAAAAACATCTCCAACAGTCCCCCTTGGAGACCCCCATAAATAAGGATGGATGTTGTTAGAGGAAATAGAGGGAAATAGCACCAAATTCCATTGATTTTGTGGTAATATCACCAAGTTATTAAGTGTTGTGGAAATAGCACCAAAATATGTGATCTACCCAAATTGCCCCTCACTTATTCTTTCTTCCTCTCTCTCTCACTCTCTCTTTCTTCTTCTCTCTCTTTCTTCCTCTCTCCTCTTTTTTTTCAAAAACCTCCATTGATCCATCAATGAAGATCAAAACGACCTCTGTCGAAACGACCTCCGGTGAAATGATCTTTGTCGAAATGGTCGACTCCCTTTGATGGAGATTAAAACGACCTCCGTTATTAAAAAAATTCTGAAAATAAGTCTCGGGTATTTTGAAATAAGTCTCGGGTATTTGGATATAAGTCTCGGGTAAGTCACCCGAGACTTATTTCAAGCTATTTCCAACTACCCAAGACTTATTTCAACTACCCGAGACTTATTGCAAAATAACCGAGACTTATTTCCAGAATTTTTTTTATAACGGAGGTCGTTTCTAAGACCTCTAATGGAGTCGACCGTTTCGACGAAGGTCGTTTCGACGAAGGTTGTTTCAACAGAGGTCGTTTCAATCTCTATTGATGGATCAATGGAGGTTTTTGAAAAAAAAAAAAAGGAGAGAGGAAGAAAGAGAGAGAAGAAGAAAGAGAGAGTGAGAGAGAGAGGATGAAAGAATAAGTGAGGGCAAATTTGGTAGATTACATACTTTGGTGCTATTTTTACAAAACTTATTAAGTTAGTGACTTTTCCACAAATGGCTTTGGAAAAAGTGCCATAAAAAAAAATGCCTCGTGTTGTTATAAGGGGTCATTAAGACAGTATATATTCCAACAATACTCCCTTAAATGGCTCCCTTAATAATTTATTATTATTATTATTTTGATGTTTTACTCTGTAATTATTATTGTAAAACAAATTACTCAATTGATAATAAATGTTGTTGGGATTTGAAGTTAAATATCTTGTGATTTTCAAAAAATAAAATAAATTTAAATATGTATAGCCCACTTAAGAGCATCTCCGACAGTCTCCCTTAAAAACTCCCTTTATTGAAGGGTGTATGTTATTGCAATGGACTATTAAGGGAGTATGTGCTCCAACAATACTCCAACAATACTCTTAAAGCATCTCCAACAGCCTCCCTTAAAGACATCCCTTAGCTTAATTAAGGGAGTAGATGTATTTTTACAGCTCCAACAGGTCCCTAAATAGCTCCCTTAATTGTGTTCCGGTAGAGTTCACTCCCTTAATTAAGGGGTGTAATCTGACCATCTTAAAGTGCGCTCCACATATTTAAGATTATTTTAAAGTAGGCTCCACCTATCATAATTGACAAACAATATTTAATATTTATTAAACACAATATCTAACATTTAAATAATCATAAAAAAATTATTAAATGGGCCATTTAAGGGAGTATTGTTGGAGCACATACTCCCTTAATGGTCCCTTACAATAACATACACCATTAAATTAGGGAGTCTCCAAGAGAGACTGTTGGAGGAGATGCTCTAAGGGGGGTTGAAATCACCCCAAACTCCACCAAAATACATTTAAGGGAGCCTCTAAAGGACCTGTTGGAGCTGCAAAAATATAACTTCCCCCTTAATTAAGCTAAGGGTGATCTTGAAAGGAGACTGTTGGAGGTGCTCTAAATACTACATTAATATTTCTTTCTTTATTCTTTATTAAGATTATTTATAATAAAAAAAATATTAAAGTTTTTTACTTTGGATTGGATTATATGTACTTGTATTTATATAATAAAATTTAAACCAGATCAAATGAGAAAAATTAAGTCAAACATGAGATTGGAGACAAGGGAAATAAGGTATGAGGGAACCCTCCCCCAATAAGCCTCTCTAAGTTAGGTCCTATTTGATTCAAAGTAATTATGAAATAATTTTTTGTAAGATTTAATGAATCTCTTAAATAAGTAATTCATTTTTAAAATATATATATTGTGGATGACCGGATATAGACGAAAGTCTCAAAGTCTCAAAGTCTCAAACCCACAACCTATAATGTAGGTGTGAGATGCATACCATTAGATCATCTTATTTTATCTTTTAAATGAGTAATTCATTGATTTTAACATAAAGACATTTATATCTTAATATTAATTATATATAAATCTATTTATAACAGTTTTTAATTTTCAATGTTGATATTTAAAAATCCAAATTAATGTCACCTTTTTAATTTACTGAAAGTCATTAATCAAGCAAAATCGATTATGGATTGTGCTGACTCTAATAATTATATTAATCTTTGTCCAAAAAAAAAAAGATATCAATCAATCTATATAAAGTAAGGAAGTCTAAAATGCTTTATGATATATGTTGAATATTATATTATATTATTATATGAAATAAATGTATAAAAGAAGAAAATCCCTCCTAGTTAATGTTCTTGCACAGTTGCGCGTAAAGAAAAGATCACGTGGGAGAAAGATTGGGAGGAAATGTTTTTGCACACGTGTAACCCTTATTAATTATACAGTAAAAATAATTATCAAATCTGACTTTCTATGCCAACAGCTGGCAATCGGCATAACATCTTTGTCACCACCCACCAACTCGTATTACGGAATATTTCTGTTAAGAAATTCAATTAATCCGATACGTATACGGTATATCTAACTGTCCTCTTTTAAATTTTAATTGATCTAAGTTCTGAAAATGGTTCCATGTTTGAGTTTGCCAAAACAGCATGCAAATTATGGGAATTCTATTAGGGCCAGCATATAAGCAATGATTGGATCATAACAGGAGTCAATTACTCTTGTGTGGTTACTTATATATAATTATCTAGTGAGATTGGATCTAAAAAAAAAATTCAAGACTATGATCATGTAACGTTACATAGTTGGTTATCTAATGTTACATGGTCGCATAAATTTTTTTATTAATTTTCATATAACTGTATAGGATTTTTCATTTGGATCCTCTGCTAAGTTGATCTTTGTTCTAATCGAGATAATATAAGTGAAATAAATCCACTCATTAACTACACATATCACCAAATCCATTTAGATCAAGACAAATATAGTTTAGTAAAGGATCCAAATTTGACTATGTAAATTTGTGTTAGTGTCTTTACTTTAGTAATATTAAAACTCAACTAAAAAAAAAGTGTTATTACTTAACTCAAACCAGCAAAGCTTATATTTTGTCATTGAGTTAAGTAGAAACGACCCAATTTAGGAAAGGACCAGGATCCTCTGCTGATCCATTTGGTGCTGATCAATGCTGAGCTTTTAATAATCTATTGCCATATGGCTTTAAAACAAATGTGTGGTCCAGATTTTATTTTATTTTTCACTTACTGACCCAACTTAAACGACATCGTCTTTGGACAGCACAAATTTCCCAAAAGAAAAAATTAAATCCCTAAATCAACTTCTTTGATACTCGTCCTCCACCGCGGCACCGCCTATGAAATCCTTAAATCGGCTCCAAAGGAGGTCGATTAAAAAGAAGATGAAGAAAAAAAAATTGGGAAAACAAAATTTAGAGGTTATTTCCGAGACTTTTTGGTAATTTCCGAAACTTTTGGTAATTTTCCAGACTTTCTAGATACAAATGGAATTTTCCGAGATTAGCTGGGCAAAGCCTCGAAAAAATTCATTTGTAGCTAGAAAGTCTCGAAAATTACCACAAGTCTCGGAAATTACCAAAAAATCTCGGAAATGACCTCCAAGTTTATATTTCCAAGACTTTGCCAAGAAGTCTTGGAAACTTTCATTTATACCCAAAAAGTCTCGGAAATGACCAAAAGTCTTGAAAATTATCAAAAAGTCTCGAAAATGACCTCCAGTATTATTATTTTTTTTCATCTTCTTCTTTATCGACCTCCATTGTAGTCCGATTTACGGATATCATAGGCGGTGCCGCGGTGGAGGACGAGTATCAGAGAAGTTGATTTAGGGATTTAACTATTTTTCTTTTGGAAAAGTTGTGCCATCTAAAGACGATGTCGTTTAGGTTAGGTTAGTAAGTGAAAAAAGAAAAAAAAAATCTAGACCTCACATTTGTTTTAAAGTCACATGGCAATAGATTATTAAAAGTTTAGCATAGATCAGAACCATATGGATAGCAGAGAATCCTGATCCTTTAGGAAAAGATGTACGAAAAAAAGGTATAATAGAGCAGTGCGTGGAAGAGTGTTTCCAAATAGGCATATGAGGCCTACTATAGTACTATCCAAAGGCAAAGGACTAAATTGTTGTGATAAAGGAAAGGACTAGCCAACAATCATGCTAAAACGCAATCTTACTGCATCAAGTAATCGGTAATAGTATTAAAAATTGGTGATCAACCGTCGAAAATACCACCTTTTTCGACGGTCATATACCACCTTTTTCGACGGTCATTTACCGTCGATAATAGTAATAAATAATAATAAAAAATAGTTGTATTTTTGACGCTCCACCATCTCTTAGAACCCGACCCGACCCACCCACCCACGACCCACCATCAACTCCCTCTCGCCTCATTTAATTTTTAGTCGTCCACCAGAGTCGAACCTGGCACATGTGATGCAAGGCGTGGCATGCTTATCCACTTTGCTATTGCTTCAAATCTGTCAATTAAGGGATACTATTTATATAACCTCTATATCTCATTAATTTTTTTTGGTTTAATATTAAAAACATCCCCCACCTTTAAACTAGTATTGAATGTCTATATACAAATGTTTTTATTTTTGAAACAACCATTGTGGACTAAAAACAATGCTTTTATTTGGAAAAAGTCAGAGGGTATATATTTGATTCATACAATTAACCCATTTTTTTTAGATTGATTCCACTAATTTACAAATTGATATTAAAAAAAAAAACTTTTATTATAGCATTTAATTAAACTATTTTGTTAAAATCATATATTGTTAGATCAAATGGTCTATCGTTAATCGTACTCAAAATTAAACATGACCTTAGTTCCGGTTCCTCGATTATGGTCTGATTCCAACGGTTCATTTCCTTTTCTTTTTTTTTAATAATAGAAAACCTCTCAATATTAATAGTTATTGATCCTTATGAAGAACTTATTGGGAAAAAAAATTCATCTCGATAGAGAACCACTTTGGACAAACAAAATGATCTATATTGCCTAATTTTCTAATTTATATGGTAATTTAATTATTAATATTTCTTTAAGGAAAAACTTTAAAAAAAATCAAGAATTTTCTACAAAATTATTTAATTATTATAATTTTAAATATAAAAAAAAAAAAAACCTATTGGGACGAAAATAATTTGTCCCAATAGATAGTCTATTAGGACGAATTATGTATTTTATCCCAGTAGATGTTATATGGGACAAAAAAAAATTCATTCATAAAGGTCTATCTTTAAGGAAAAACTTCAAAAAAAATCAAGAATTTTCAACAAAATTAATTAACTATATTGGACAAAATTTGGACAAAATTTGTCCCGAAAGACAATCTATTGGGACGAATAATTTATTTCGTCCCAATAGAATGTCTACTGGGACAAAATTATTTCATCCCTAAAGGTCTTGTTAGATTTGTACTTTCCATGGACAAAAAATTTATTTCGTCCCAAGAGACATTCTATTGGGACAAATTTGTTCGTCCCTAAATATTTGATCAGTTTTACATTTTTTATGGACGAATAATTTTTTCGTCCCAATAGGCCTTTTTTTCTTGTAATGTTTAGAGCATTTAACATAGTCGTGTTTAGTAAATATAATTAAAAATAACTAAATATTCTTGTAATTACTAATAATTTTGCTATATTTCATACTCAATTAATTTAGTCTGATGTATCTTTAGAGTATACTTCTTATTAGTGATTGTCACAAATTATAAGTTTTTTTTAATTGATATTTTAAAATTGAACCAAAATACTTGGTGAAAAAAATTCATATAGTGATTTCGATAAAAAAAAATTTGACAAAAAAAAAAGTACCTATTGTGATGCATTTAAAATATCGACCTATAAGTCATTTTTTTTTTAGTTTATAAATTAGCACATACATAATATATTCCATTATAATTTATTAATTAATATTATAATATTTAACTAATTATATTTTTCATGAGAACACTGTAACAAATATATAAAAAATAGTACCAAATTATTCGACTATTTCCGATGGCCATTGGGCCGTCGGAATTGTAATATTACTTCTTTCATCATTTTCGACGGTATATATGCCGTCGGAAATGTGGGTCATTTTCGACGGTGTAAATAGTGCCGTCGAAAATGTGGGTCATTTTCGACGGTACAAATAGTGCTGTCGAAAATGAGGGTCATTTTCGAGACTAGATGAGTATATAATATATATATATATATATATATATATATATATATAGTAAATCTGTAAATGTATACACAGCTTTCTTATAAAACTCAATCAATAGTTGCCGTTCATTTAGATGTACATCTTGTTCTATACATACAACATCTCAATATTCTTTTGAAGCAAGACTAATGCTTCTTTACCCAATTTTAGTCCCTAAATTTAAAGCCCAAATGATGTGCATGGCATCACTAAAACCCAATGATTTCCATCATCCAATTATAATACGGAGAAATCAAGGACTCACATCCTTTACGCCAAATTTAGGTAGAGTAGCAATATTGTCGAATCAATCATATACAATAATATGGCACAAATAGTAGTACATGTAATCATTTTAATAAAGTTTGAAATTTTCTATTTTGAAGTATTACATAAATTCGGGTTTTGTTAGGGATGGGAGAATTCGAACCCACAACATCGTGGTGTAAGTGTGAGAGGTATACCACCAAACCAACTTCGTTTCGCCGTAAAGTTTGTGTAGTCGATCGGATCTACAATTAATTTCAATCGTCGAGGTGGACACTAACAACCTGTAAAACAAAAGAAATGGGACGCGTGTCGAACCACAAAGAAGGGTTTTCCCTTTGGGGGACTCCCCAACACTTAAGTCAGAAATCGTTTAATAAAATGAAATGAAAAAAAAAACAAGTAACAAACCACTTTGCTCAATATATCGAGTCGAGCTTTGAGTCGATATAGCTTGATCGATGCTAGATATCGATGTTGACCTGCCAAAACCCTAATGTTAACCGCTAAAAATGGCTCAAGAAAATCAAAGGAGTACTTCCCCCGATGCATCGAAGTAGAACCGGAACCAGGGTAGAAATCCCCTAATAAGGTACCCCAATCCAAGGTGACCGGGCCTTCCCCTCCTCCATCTTTGGAAACCCCCGAGAATTCCAGTCTCTAATACAATCGAAGTCATAACTGGGACTGGAACCGGAACCGAAACCATAACCAAGGAAGCAAGAGCATGAGAAACATCACCCTAAACACGGCCCTGTCTGTGAAATACCATCAAAACTCACCAACGCCGCCGAAAGGAACCGTTTGGGCGGGATCCCGGTCCCCCGGTCCAGTCAGCACAAGCATCATCCAGGCCCCTCTTTCCCTTCCCTTCAAGATGAAGATGCCCTTATCCTACCAAAACAATCGAGAATCACCGTTCAAGTACAGGTGAACCCATGAAGGGGGTGATGCAAGCCCTCGCAGAAGAGCCATCCCAAACAGGGAAGAGTCCAAGCAGAGTTCAGGGGGTAGGTGGGCATTAATTACGCCCAGTTGACCATCAAAAGGAAAGAGTGAAAATGAAGGGCCCTGATCGATTCTGGCCGGCCACCTTCGACGGCCCGATTGCGGTCCAACTCAACCCTACAAGAGGTCAACCTTAATCATCACCAAAGGGGGAACCTGAGTTCCAACAGGCAAGGAGGATTCAAAAAAACACCTATGCAAAAAGAGAAAATCATTGAGAGGAAGCACCTGACAGTGGCAGCGTGACAGGCGCTGCCATTGTCCCCTAACGGTCCCAGCATGTGAAAGCGACATGTCAGTCCTGTTAGGATTATGCTCAATAGCAAGAGTGTAATATTGTAATTAACAATCTTTTTCATATTAATAAAGTGATTTCTGGTTTAACAAATCTTATAGCATTTATAGTTTAATATTATAATTGTCAAAGTAAATAATCATAAGGTCTAAAAACTATGAGAAAAGAAGAATTGTTCGTACATCTGGATATGTATGAGGTGGACACAATTCTTTAATTAGTCTTGAATAATGTTCACAACTTAAGTTAAAGGTTGGGCACCTTTATCTTGTTAAAGTTGTAGAATTCTTTTACTAGCATTTGAGTGGGATCAAATGAGATATGATGAGTCTAAAATCATCAGAGTGTCTTCGAGTAAAAGAATCTAGTGCACTAGGTGCATTGAACTGGATCACAATGAAAAGCTTTATCTAGAACCGTCAATAGATAATAATCTTTTCATTATCAAGACAATCGGAGAGTCTATCTTAATCCTGAGATAAATGATGGACTTATGGTTGCAAGTGATATCATTTGAGTTATCAATGAGTACGATTACATAGCATAGTCTATCCTCGATAGTTTGGTGATATTCATTTGTTAATCGATAGAGGACTTCATTTATAGATATGGACATCGTGGCTCCATTTATTAAATGAGAGTATAATATCATTATATAGATATTTTGAGGTAATTGGATATTAAATCTCAACGTTGAGTTTTCGATAGTGTCTATTGAAAACATGGCTTCTGGACAAGTCAAAATATCCAAGTTCAAAACGTGGTCATATGAGTAAATATGGTAACTTGGAGAGTTATAGGCGGTCTATGAACTCTTGGCGATTACTGATATTAATCACGAGGATACACTATCTCCAATATGATTGTCTAAGGTATGAATGAGGAACATCTTCTTATTCTATCTTTATTTAAGAGTTCAATTTTAGCTCTTTAATGGAATGGGTTAAAATTAATGGATCGGACCTAAGTGAATCATTTGTTGATTGTGATTAGGTTATGTCTATTAAAACTTAAATTTAGATAGCCCGCCAAGATCCCCAATCCACACGGACTTGTAGGGATCACTTGATATATTCTACCGGACCAATTTATGGGTCCATCTAGAATTGCATTTAATATATTAAGAATATAATTTGCATATTATTTATTTAATGGGCTACTCAATTATATTAATATATTAATGAAAGACATGTGGACTTGTTTCTTTTAGTAAGAATGGGTCTGGTTCACATGTGGGCTTTTTATTTGAAGTCCAATGGATTAAATGAAATAAGAAAATAATATATGGCCCATTTATATGAGTGGGGCGGCAAGGTGTAAATATTAACCTAATATATTATTTTGTTTCATTGTTTTAATTAAATAAGAATTAATTAATTTATTAATTAATTGTTTAATTAAGAAACAAATCTTTTTATGATCAGGAAATATATTTTCTAAAGTTATACTATTGGTAGTAGTATACAAAAAGTAAAAGACTTGTTTGATAAGAAAATAAATAATTAATTTTATTTATTTAATCAAATAAGAAGTCTTTTTATTTAGTCAATAAAAGAATAAAAATATCTATGAGTTGGATTAGGGTTTGAAGTCTAAAGTATGATGGAAATTAAGGTGCAACACAAACCCTTTTTGGGCTTGTGATTTGCGGCAACCCTAGTCCCATTTAGAGGAGGATTTCGGCAACCCTAAAGACAAGAGGAAGCAAATTTCGGCCACCTATATATTTCCACTTATAGAATTCGGCCACCCAAGTTGTTCATTGATACAATTTTCTTCTTCTTCTCAATTCATAGAAAAGTATTATTTTTATTCTACTAAAACATAAAAGAGTGAATAGATTATTCTTTGATGGTACACTAATTGCTTGTTCATCAATAAGCTTGTGTGTACAACATCGATTTAGGTTCACGCGAGTTTCGATCATTAGATTGAGAACTCAAAAGTGACCGGAATAATCTTAGTCTTCTTTTGATTGTTTTGTGACTAACAAAAGAAAAAGAAAAGTTTGTTTGTCCATTCTCAGGTTTGCAATTCAAAGAAAAAGGAGACCACGCTCCTAGGTGATTCACGTTCGTGCTAGGATTGAAGATCTTACGGATTACCATCGACGTAAGTCAATCGGATCACGCGACAAAAGGTATTCTTCTTTTGTTGATTATATGTATGCTTAATTAATTAAAGAGTTAAGGTTCATACAAAGGAAAAAATTTTAAAACTACTAAATCTATTTTTAGTCTCGCTTCCGCTACGCGTACTACGGTATTTTTCCCTACAAGTCCAGCTCAAACACTCCCAGCCAACCAGAGTCAGGGAAATCACCACCTAATCTCCTACGAAGCGCCCACGAGGACACCAGGGCATAGGTGGCACCACCCCCGCCATCGGTGGCGTGTGTGCTACCTACACCTAACAAGAATCGACGTTGGAGATCACGCTTAAAGAAGGGACTCCCACCTACCAGCCGGACCTCCACATCAGCCCTAGGGCCTAACTGGAGCAATCCCAGCCCCCCAAGATGCTTGTCGTGGCAGGACCAGAGTAAAGAAGTGGTGAGGATCGTGCCAAATAGTCTCCCAAGGGATAGCCTCCTTCACCTACTGCATCCTAGACCCTCTATAATACTCTCACTAAAAATGGGGTAAATGAGGTTGGACCCAAAAGGAATAGAATAAACTTGCTACTATACAACAACTAGTCTCCTAGAGTAAACCAATGAGTGCTTGTTGTGCTACTATAGAATGACTAGTCTCCATCGAAAGACCAAAAAAGAGAGAAAGAGAGATATATTGTACCTCATACCCCCTTAGCATCTAAAAATTGTAACCAAATCATGAGTAATGAAAGATGTCATTTATTTTTCCCTCATAGTACATCGTATTTGTCATCCATTTTAGTATTGTGAGCAATGTCCAACCTCGGTTGAACTGGTACCAGCACACCTAGGAACCTGTCCCAGCTAGCCTCTGGGATAGCCTGGTCCATCGAAGAAGCTACAACCCCCTGGTTGTCCCAACCTAACCGCTTCTACCCCGGTACCCCGTCATTATCGTGATAAAAGCTTGACCAGACCATCCAGACCATGCTTAGGCCCGTCCAACCGTGGAGTATCGCACCGTTCGGTCTAAGAGTTGTCCAGAAAAAGACGACCAATTTTTTGGATAACACCTAGTGTTTCTTTGGATCGTTGTGAGTCAATTGAAGGTCGAGTCGACATTGGGCCTCGATGAGTTGGGTAGGTCGATGCCCAGATTGTTTCCTTTCCTTGACTTGACGTGGGTCGATCGATCCCGGAGGTCAACTGGATCAACCTCTGCTTGAATAATAAACAATAAATTAAATGAGTGAATTGCGAAGATTAGTTTGAGAGAGTTTTTGCATGAGTAAGGTGGGAAAAATCAGGACCTTTTCTCTAAGAAAGGACCTGGCTTTTATAGTGAAGCTTAGGGGCCTTCTTTACTTGACTCATTATGAGAGCGTGGATCGTGGGCATTCAATTGTCCGTTTTGATTCATTTGAATCGGGCAATGAAAGCTTTGATAGGCGTTGGGATTTGTGCAACGTTTGACTTGATTGAAATTTAAGTCACTGTTTGACCATGTGCTTTTGATGGTCTAATACTCTAATGATTTAGGCCTGATTTTAGGGGGCCATGCTGGTTTAATTGGTTGGTTTACTTCGAACCTAATAAAAGTTCATTTGAGTGGCGATAATGGCACCCCTTAAAAATTGTATCTACACCCCTTTCGTAATTACACCCATCAAATTTTAAAAAAAAATCTCTACTATGTAAATAAACCCCACTTAATGCCAAAAATACCCTTTCTTTAATTATACTATATTGTATTTTTGTAAGTACACACCACCTATGACTATTATTATATTATTTAATCAACTTTATTATTATTTCAATTTTTTTACCTTTATTTCTCTTACTATTCTTTCTCTTCCCTACTTCTTTTCTCTTCTTAGTTTTTTCAAAATCAAACTCCATTTTTCATTAAAAATCCATTTAAAGATTTTTTTTATTTATTTATTGGAGAACCAATTTCTGTTTGAGAGAGTTGTAGGAATGCAAAATTTGTGTCATGTCCCAATTAATATGTAATTAGATAAGTGTTAAATGATATTTAAAAAAAAGAAAAGATAGGTGTTCGATAAAATTGAAAAACATCTAATATTATTTATTTTTTTTAACAAGAAAGAACATATAATATTGATAAATAAATAAAAAAGTCTAAAGTGTGTTTGAAAGAAATAAAAAATATATAGATAATATAATTAATTTAAAAATCTGTTTATATACATAATGAGTTTGTTCTTCTAATAAAAATTAATTTAAAACTTTACTTTTTCACAACCAAATTTGTCTCATAATTTTGATTCATTTTCCATATTTAGCAATCCATTTGTATTTCCTAAAACGAGATTGAAAATATATTTAAAAGAAAATTTAGGGTTTATAAAAATGGAAAGAGTTTTTATGATATATGTTAATATCAAACCATTAATAAGGAAAAAAAAAATGCAAAAGATTAAAATAGGAAACTAATTAATAATTATTGGTGAGTGTACTAATAAACAATTAGTCCTCTTAGTAATTTTACTCAAGGGTATTATTGGATTTTTAAAAACATACTAATTTGGAGTGTACATACGATATTTAAGGGGTGTAAATATCGTCACTCAGTTCATTTTTATGCATCCAAGGCCCATTTTATTGAATTGTAGGCCTGTTAATTGGGCCTTGTATATTTTGACCATTACGGTTTGTAATTTGTTGACCCTTTCAATTCGAATATAAAATTAGGTCCATGCTATATGCACCCCACCTGTTTTATCATAAAATCATGTCTATCCGTGTACCCTAATGAAAGGTTAAAAAAAAAAAAAAAAACTGCTCTTGTGCAGCTTTGATGTTCATGGCAATATTATGGCCATCATTGGAAAAGCAACGGAAATAAAATCAAAACCGCATGTAAAGGTTGTTAAGACAATCAGACTATTGATGGTTATTAGTTATTAGTAGTAGTTGGGAAATTAGCAACCAAGTGACCAACACGATTAGCAGCCCATCCTTGATATTCAAAGCTTCGTGAGTTTCAAATTTGCATTGCTATTTTCTAAGGTTCAATTACTATTTTAGATTTTTAGTAATATATACAGAAATTCTATTATCAGTTCGAACTGATAAAAGTTATATCAGTTCCTTGCATGTGAGCCACTGGATTTAAATACTTTGACTTGGTTCCAGTGGCCCACATACAAGGAACTGATATAATTTTTGTCAGTTCGAACTAATACATAAATTCAAGGTTTTTTGTTTTTCTTGATAAGGATCAACCTCATTTATTTATTTGATAATAAATGAGAATATTTTTGAGACTTTGAAAGAGTTTGGATGTTTCTAATTATGAGTGACAAAACAATAAATCTTAAAATGTTTCTAAAGCGTGTTTGTTTTGGATGCATTTTTTTCTTCTTAAATTGCTTTTACATAAATAAAAAATAAATATTAAAAAAAAAAAAAAAAAAAAGAGAAAAGAGAAAAAGAAAAAGGAAAAAAAACCATTTGAATTCACAAATGGACAGACAGCAGAAAAGAGGAAACCGTAACGTCTCTTTTTAATACTTGTCCCAATCACAGATTCACAAATCACGATTGACAAGAGCATGAGATTTATTTGTTTATTTTAAAATTCCCAAAGTCTTTCGAAAGAGAAATTAAATCCCAAAGTCCAAACCCTTGGATCTTAATACTTAATAGTTAAGTTTTGTGGTGTCTTTTCTTCTATATTGTCCATCCAAGTTGAAATGAGGGTTTGGAGCGACGGTGATCATGTCTTACTCCAATACTGATAGTGATGATCTCCGCCTCCACAACAAGAATTCATGCCGCTCACCGCTTCTTCGTACTCGAAACCGTCGATGGCGGCACAGTCGCACTGGTACTGCTGTTGTGGTGCTGGCGGCACTCCTCCTCTCCACCACCGCTTGGCTATCTCTTGTCTTCTCCTCCACTACTACCCGTTGCTGGCTACGCTTCAAGAAGTGGGAAGGAAGTCCCCGTTCTCATTCACATTCTCGTCCTCATTCTCTCCCCTGGGTGAAGAAGCCACGAACACCGTCACACCTTCCTCCACATTCACTTTCTTCTATGAATCGCATTCGCAATCGCAATCGCAATCGCAGCCACAAAGAGGAGTTGTCACTCAAGCACATAGTGTTCGGAATTGCTGGTTCCTCTCACCTCTGGAAACACCGGAAGCAGTTCTTGAGACTCTGGTGGCTTCCCAAGGACATGCGTGGCCACGTCTGGTTGGAAGAGAAGGTGCCTTCTCACGAAATTGATGATTCCTTGCCACCTGTTATGGTTTCCGAGGACATCTCCAGCTTCCGCTACACCAATCCCACCGGCCACCCTTCTGGTCTCCGGATCTCTCGCATTCTCACCGAAACCTTTCGTCTCGGCCTGCCTGATGTCCGCTGGTTCGTCCTTGGCGATGACGACACTATTTTCAATTCTGCTAATTTGGTTGCTGTTCTCAGCAAGTATGATCCTACTGAGATGGTCTATATTGGTACTCCCTCCGAGAGCCATTCTGCTAATACCTATTTCAGTCATTCCATGGCCTTTGGAGGTGGTGGAATTGCCATCAGCTACCCACTGGCCGAGGCCCTCTCTGTCATTCACGATGCCTGTATCGACAGATATCCTAAGCTCTATGGAAGTGATGATCGATTACATGCCTGCATTACCGAACTAGGCATTCCTTTAACTATTGAGCACGGCTTCCACCAGGTACCTTTTATTATGTTTTAATTTGTGGTTCTTGCTGCCCTGTATTTCACATTTTGTTTGAATTTGCAGATTAATTATTGGCATTGTTTGGACATTGATAACTAAGATAGGCAATTGTTGATATATATATTTTTATTTTTATTTCATGGCAGTGGGATATTAGGGGTAATGCTCACGGTTTGTTATCCTCTCACCCTATTGCACCCTTTGTATCCATTCACCATGTTGAAGCTGTGGATCCTCTTTATCCTGGTTTAACTTCTTTGGATAGTTTAAAACTTTTCACTAAAGCCATGAAGGCTGATCCCAGAAGCTTTTTACAGCGATCAACCTGCTATGATTGGGCTGGCCGTCATACAATTTCTGTCTCACTTGGTTATGTTGTTCAAGTTTTCCCTAACATTGTGCTTCCCCATGAGCTGGAGCGCTCTGAGAAGACTTACTCTGCATGGAACAGAATAAGTCACCGCAATGAATTTGATTTTGACACCCGGGATCCTTATAGATCTGTTTGCAAAAGGCCTGCCCTCTTCTTCTTGAATGATATGGAAAGACAAGGCAATGTTACAGTGGGTTCATATTTGCGAGCCACAGGAAAAGATAATTTTAAAAGAAAAGTTTTCTGCTTCCCACGTTTGCCTCCTCTACGTCACATCAAGAATATCCAGGTGTTGGGCTATCCTCTTAGGAAGAATTGGCATTTGGTGGGTTTCTTTCTCTTATTTGTTTTTATTGTGAGATATAACCTTGTATTTGCTAATATTTGAATGTCCATGGACAGGCACCGCGTCGGTTATGTTGCAAAATAAACCAAACCAGTGATGAAATCCTTAGAATCACAGTTGGGCAATGTGGGAAGGGTGTTTTGAGTTCTGTTACCGATTCTGTGTGAATGATGGAGAAGATGATAGTGCTTGGTCCGCATGCTATAATATCGAGTCTGAATTCAATTAAGAAGATGGGCTCTACAATCTGATATTTTATGTTGTTTAGCCTCAGACTGCATGTCACTCTTGCAATGACCATTAGTCAACTGACATCCGGCATTTTGAGTACACATGACTGCAGATTGTGCAGATATGAGAGTGCTTCATTGTACACAGTCGAGTTGAAGATGAGCATGGTAGTCATCAACTTGGGAATCCATTCTTTGCCTTCATTTTTGTTCAGAAGGTAATTAGTTATGAAATAACACCTAACATATGGAAGTTGCTAATGAAATGAGTGAAAGTGTGTTACTCTTTTTACAATATGAAATGCAAAATTAGTTTTGTACCTCTAAAATTCTTGTGTTGTCTTTGCTTCTTATCTGCTTGGTCTGAACCCCCTTTAGTGTTTCTTTTAGTTATTTTCTCTTATCAAAATGAAAGGAGGGGAAGCAAAGATTCTGGTATTTTTTATGGGTTTTCTTTGATCGTCAAGAGGTGTAATCTAAGTTTAAATTTAAAGTTTGCTCATAGTTTGTCCAATATATTGAGCTTTTTAGCATGTAATGCCATTTTCTTAATTGAATTCTAAATTTTATGCTGGGGAAGTGATCAGTATTAAGTAATGCTGTGTTGATCTACTAGGATGAACTTAAGCTTCAGAATGATGAATTTGAGTGAATTTTAACACATGGATTGTTCAAGGTGTTGGTAATTGGGTTTAGACTGAGCAAATTAACTTATTGTATAATTTAAAATGATAAGACAGAATAATCTTTTAGGAGGAAAGTGTTATTATGTGATTGGAGGAAGCATATATCTGCTGACAAATAAGATTTTAAGTTAGGTGATTGCAGTCCTTTTCCCACAACTCATTACTTGATTTGGAAACCATTTTGCTAATAGGTTTATAAGAGATGTACTGTTGATGTGAGGAGAAAAGCCTTGATAGGTTCAGATCGATGTGATATAGATCGCCATGAAGAGTTCTAGTAAATAAATCTCTTAAGAAGGTGTGTTCCATGCATCTAATGTTCTTTCCAAGGATTTAATTGGTCTTAGGAGAAAATTATTACCATTTCATGTTGATCATGGGTTCTCTATTTTTCTCACTTGGTATGACCTTGCATTGTGCAACTCAACACTGATTATTAGGTATCATTCATTTTATGGAAGTAAAAGAAAAAGAAAATGATATGTTAGTATCATTTTACAAAAATGACAAAGATGATTGACTTCAGTTATTTTTATTTGTGCCTTTTACTAGAAATGATTGACTTTGGTGATTCTACAAAAAAAACTGGTGTAAGGAGGAGAAAACTTTTGCTATAGAAGAAAAGAGAAGCACAAGGGTGTACTTCCACAAGAATCCACTAAAAATCTTCTAGCCATATGAAATACTCAGCCATTTATTCTCCCTCAAGTATCATCTTCAAAGAAATCCGTCCACACACACACACAATAGTATTTTCACTGATAAAACATTTAAAATTTAGTTTTGTATCCATTCAGTTTGAACCAAGAGATTATTGTCTTGCCAAAGTTGGTAGGTTTTGCATTGGTGCTTCGCTGGAGAGTTATTATCGTTTTATTGTGTTATAATTTCTAGTTTCAAACTGTTGGAGGTTCATGGAAAGCACCTGTGAAGTGGTGCACATCGTCACTTTTGTGGGCATGCTTGTTTCCTTGGAAATTCTTAACTACTATTCTTTAGCTTTTGTAGACTAGGTCCTCTTCCATTTAAAGGCATTTTTTCGTAGCTTACATCAAGTATCAATTGACTTATTCCTCAAAAATAAAGCACGCTGTGTCGTTATATCAGTATATTCTTATGCAGCTACAATAATGTTTGGGTCAATTCTTCTGATCATAGGCCCACTGAGATTGCATTTGGTACTTGGGTTGGTTTGGTTCATAGTGAGTGAGCTGAGTTGGCTTAGCTCATGAATGATGATATGGAACTGGGACAAGAATAAAAAATAAAAAGAAGGTTTGGAGACCTAGCTATGACTTTATAATGTTTAGAGACTATATGCCCTACGAAGATTCAGAAAAATTAACTAGAGAAACATGTCTTATGTCATCATAGTGGATCAACAAAGTAGATTAGTGTTACTTTGTTAGAAAAGCATAACCGGTTCTTCTATATGATCCAACTTGTTATGCCTCATGTTTGGACTGTACTTAGAACTTGTTGGAGATGTTAGAAGTAGGTAATAAATTGGTCTTAGTAATATTGTGACCTACTATTTTAGAGTGATCAGGATTTGGATTCAACTTGTTTCTGCATGCTAATTTTTTAAAGTGGAAAAAAGCAAACTATTGTGATTGGGATTTATATTTTCAGGATGTGTAACAACAGTAGTAGCACATGTCAGCTATATAGAACAATTTATACAATATATAGGCTAAAGTATTCCAATGCAGGGGCATGTGAATTTATTGTTCTATCGAAATTGAAATGTAGATCAAAATGCTTTTGTGATAACTTAAATGGTCATGTACCTCTTTCTTATGCATATTGATTTATACGATCTGGTTTTCCCATTTGTACGTGTGTTTTCTCCTTTCATTTTTCTCTTTATTTACTTGAGTAGTTTTCATTTATGTTTTTGTTTATTTTGATTATTTGGACAATGATATGACCTGAAACTTTGTGCCTTATTTTAGTAATGTGGTTCAATGGTTATGTGCCTCTTTCTTTTTGGTTTTGGAGAATGTAATACTCTTATTGGGTTGTAATATTAGAGGTAACAATGACTGGGTCGCTGGTGCTGTGTCATCTCCGTATGAATATGATTAGAGAATGGATTTTGTGGAATATAAGATGATTTGATAAAAGAGATTTTAAGTTATCTTGTAGTGTCATTCATATGTCAATTATTCAACCAATCCCTATAAATATTCTTGATAATGACAAGGATGGGAAATGTATGTAAAGATTTGGTTCATTAATACAAAGGTGGCAATGATCTATATCACAATTAATGAAAATTCTGGTGACAGTTGTATCTACTATTGCAAGCTAGCATCCTCAATAATGTTTTAAGTTGTTCTAGTTGGGATGACTTGTGATAATCTTGTTGGGATAATGCAGGTGAGAGATATGTGTTATTTGTAGGCTGTGTGAAGAAGCAGTGTTGTTTCATTTTCGTCATTTTGTTCACATAAAAGTGTAGGCAAAACCTTTATTTTGGAAATTGGATTGAGAAAGAAGTTGATCAAATAATGATATATGCTGTCATCCTCGACCTCCATGTGTAGTGTGCAGTGTGCAGTGTGCAGTGCATTGTTGGTATTAGGGTTTAGGGTTATAGAAAGGAGTTGATATATTGTGGGCCCTGTATCGGATGTATTTAAACAGTAAATGTGGTCTGTTTAGCCCATTGTTGAAGGGCCTCAGGGCCTGTGATTACAGAATTTAAAAAGAGAAAGTTACTTTTGAGGTTAAAAAACACAAGAAACAAGTGTAGAGAAAGGAAGGAGGGACGTAAGTGGTAAGAGGCATGTGCAGGGATTTGAGTAGAGGCATAATGGGGCAGATGCTTGGCAGTTGGGGGGGGTTCACAAAACCGGGAGAAACGCCACGCACGTTCTTACCACCTCAAGGGACAGGGACCCCCTTACAGCTGTACCAATCTGTTTCTGTCTGCCTCCTCCGTCCCATTTCTCTTTTTCACATTAATTTTTCAACTTCAACTCTCTCATTGTAAATTAAATCTCTCAGCCCCTCTTGTGATTGAGATTTGAGATTTGAGATTTGAGATTTGAGATTTGAGATCCAGTGGGTGTTGTACTATTTGTCTATTTATTAATCTATTATAATGTTAATTACACCGTTATAATAATAAAACCTACGGCCCCAATCACATGGAACTTAATAAGATGGTCAGATGGGACCGACACACGCTGCTGCTTTAACTAAAGTAACTCCATCAGACTGACATTTTGGAGCGTGAACACTCAACAGATTTATAATTCTGTATCTATCTCCTCATCTCGAGTTAATTTTTAACTCTGGTTAAGTCGGGGAGCGTAGATATTCTGATTCCTGCTTTCACAGATCATGTGTCGACTCTCAATTTATAATTATCCCTAAATAAAATCACTTTTTTAATTATTATTATCCTCATTATTCTTTCAAAGAATGATCTGGTTCTCTCTCTCTCTCTCAATTTAGTTTTGAGTGGAGGCCAATTTCCTGCCGTCTCTTTAAATAACGTCAAACCATACACCAATGCTCTACAGCCACGTCTGTCTATTTTAAGAGTTAGGTCATTTATTTCAACATTATTGGACTCTCAAACAGAGATGGGTCACACCCGATGTTTATTCATATTATTATTTTTATATTTAACAAAAAAAAAAACAAAACTAGTTAATTTTCTGACAATAATATAAAAAAAGAAAATGTAGGTAAAAGTTGTTTTAACAATTATTAGCAGCAAAGTGAGAGCCGCTGACAACACAGCATCTCGTTTGTTTTATCATTTCGCTTCTCTCTCTCTGTCTCTCTCTCTCTCTCTCTCTTAATCATCATCATCCTCATAATCGTCATCTCCATTCATTTTTGTGTCTCTCTCTACATTTATCTCTATCCATCGTTTCCTTTTTCTCTTTTTACTCTGTCAAAATCGCAGTGCAGTACAGTGCAGTGCGCAGTTGATGATGATGATGATTATGCCCTTCTGCTTATCTTCTCTCTCATCTTTACCGCTGTCTTTCTATTTTCTTTCATGAATTTTGCTCATACTGGTATTATTTTAATCATAATTTTTTTTTTTTTTAAAAAGAAGAAAGAATAATAACCTAAATCTGAAGCCCGAAGGAGAGTAGGAATTCTTCTTTCTTTCTTTCAATCTTTCAATCTTTCCAGTTGTCTACTGTTCCTTGTTTTTGTTTTTTTAAACACCACCCCATCTTTCACCAGACTTATTTTAGCCTTTATCTTTCACATCTCTCATATTGCTTCAATTGTTCTTCTCCCCTCTAGCAAACCAAGAGTGAGTGAGCGAGGAAGGTGACATAAATTTAACTCTATTATTATTCTTTATTGTAATTATTACAATAAGGAGATTGATGGAGAGGAAGATCTTCATGCACCGCCACCAATAGCTGCTGTAGCTAGCGAGAATTAGTGTTAGAAAGACGATTAATTGAAAGAAGATGCAACAAGGAGGAGAAGGCGGCGGCGGCGGAGGTGGAGGTGCAACGGCAACAAGCCAGATGGGGCAGCAGCAGCAGCAGCCAGTAGAATCAGCGTCACCGATAAGCAGCAGGCCACCTGCAAGTAGCAATCTGGAAGAGCTGATGAGGCTAAGTGAGGAAGGCGATCGAAGTGGAGGAGGTGTTTCAAGCGGCAACAGATGGCCCCGTCAAGAAACATTAGCACTTCTCAGGATTAGGTCTGACATGGATGCCGCCTTCCGTGATGCCACCGTTAAAGGCCCCCTCTGGGAAGATGTCTCCAGGTTTTCATATTATTATTATTTTTTTTAAATTATTTATTTATTTATTTATCTGAAACGCATTATTATTCTCCTTCCTCAAAGCAGCTGAGCGCCATAGACATATCTTAAGATCTCTCTCTCTCACTCTCTCTTTCGTCTTTCTGACCTCTCTCACAACTCACAAGTCAGTCATAATGCACATAAACACAAACGCACATGGCTTCTTTCTCTTTCCATCACACGACTCACGAGCAAGGCATCTTTTCCTAATCTACAAGTGGCCCAGATCCGCTGCATGTATTCTATCCAATCCCTTCTTTCTTTTTTTCTATTTCTTATTATATCATTTATTTATTCTATCAGTTTCAACTAAATTTGAAAATCCCGAGAGGAATTCTTTCAATTTTCCAAGGCACTTTTCTCTCTCTTTCTTTCTTTCTGCCTACTACTGTATTGTATAGTTTTTCAGATTAGAACTGGGATGTGAGTTGTCCTACTGTTACAATATTATTAAGAAGATGGATACATATATATTAATATAATGGGATTGCGTGTGCCAGGAAACTAGCGGAGCTTGGACACAGACGGAGTGCGAAGAAGTGCAAAGAAAAATTTGAGAACGTTCACAAGTACTATAAGCGAACAAAGGAAGGTAGAGGTGGTCGTCAAGATGGGAAAACCTACAAATTTTTCAGCCAGCTCGAGGCTCTCCATTCAACCTCTGCCACCGCAACTAACGTGTCAACGCCTGTGACAACCACCGCCAATACTGGTGTCACTTTGGATGTTGCTCCTGTCTCCATTGGTATCCCTATGCCCACCTCCTCTTCCCTTAGAATTCCACCTTCTTCAACTCTCGCTATGTCCTCTATATATCCTCACGATCTAACTACAACCTTACCAGCCGCCGCCATTCCTGGATCTGCTACTACTACACCAGCAACAGCAACAGCCAGCATCCCCGTAGGAATCAGCTTTTCATCTAATAGTTCTTCTTCCTCGCCGGAAACTGAGGACGATGATGACGATGTAGGACAGCCATCCAACACAGCCGGAAGCAGTCGCAAACGAAAAAGGCAATCGTCAAGCAGCACTCATAGAATGATGGACTTCTTCGAGAGTCTAATGAAACAGGTTATGCAAAAGCAAGAGGCCATGCAGCAAAGGTTCTTGGAGGTGATAGAGAAGAGAGAACAAGACAGGATGAAAAGAGAAGAAGCTTGGAAGATTCAAGAGATGGGTAGATTGGCTCGTGAGCACGAGCTTATGGCTCAGGAGCGAGCTATCTCTGCTTCTAGAGATGCTGCTATCATTTCTTTTCTACAGAAAGTTACTGGTCAAAACATACAGTTGCCTACAGCCGCCCCACCGCCACCGCCACCGCCACCTGTAGCTCCGCCACAACCACCGCCGCCTGTAGTTGTAGCACCAGTAGTTCCTGTTCATCTCCCATCTCAGTTACCACAAGAGCGACACACTGGACATCATCAACATCAACAGCAGCAGCAGCAGCTACAAGCAGTTCAACATCAAGCCCCATCCACATCGATACCTAGTGATGTAGTGATGGCAATTCCAGAACAGCAGATACCACCGCAGGAAAGCTTCGAACCAAGCTCCTCTTCAAGATGGCCTAAAGTAGAAGTTCTTGCACTTATAAAGTTAAGAAGTGGATTGGAAGCTAGGTACCAAGAGGCTGGGCCAAAGGGACCTCTCTGGGAAGAAATCTCCGCAGGAATGAATCGGATGGGGTACAAGAGGAGTTCCAAGAGATGCAAGGAAAAATGGGAGAACATTAACAAGTACTTCAAAAAGGTTAAAGAAAGTAACAAGAAACGCCCCGAAGATGCCAAAACCTGCCCTTACTTCCACGAGCTTGATGCACTTTACCGGAAAAAGGTACTTGTCAATACTAGTGGCGGCAGTACTAGTAGCATCAGTTTGGATCCAATTCCGTCAACAAATCCCCAAGAGACCAGTAACGTTCCAGCAATCATGCCACCGCCACCGCCACCTCAACTAACCCAAGCTTCTAAATCAGAAAACAAAATTGAAGCTACTGTGGAAGCACAACCAAGCCTCTTTGGAGAAGGAAATGGGGGATCATCAAACAAGGTAAACATTCCTTTTTTTTTTTTTTTTTTTTTTTTTTTTTTTTGTTTGTTTGTTTTTTTTTTTTTTTTTTTGTTATCATGATCATTTCTAGTACATATATAATTAAACATCGCACATGGGATGCATTTTTGTGATGCCTATTGATTGTTGTTTTCGTATTGAAGCCAGAAGACATTGTGAAGGAGTTGATCATAAACCAACAGGGGATGCAACAACAACAACGAACATCAATAGTGGATGATTTTGATAAAATTGAGGAACCCCATATGGATAGTGACAGCGAAAATATGGATCAAGAGGAAGAGGATGAAGATGACGATGATGACGATGATGATGAAGAATTAGAACAAGAGAGGAAGGTGGCTTATAAAGTAGAGTTTCAGCGACAGAACACAAGCGCCACTAATGGGGGTGGAAACGGAGCACCCTCTTTTTTGGCCATGGTTCAATAATAGTCTCTGGGCGGTGGGGGTTGGTTCTTGTTCACCAGTATGTACCATATGTACACCTACCTATATATATATATACATATATATACATATATGTTCAGAACCTCAGCAAGATATCTAACAATTTCAGTTGAAACCCTGATACCTTAAAAATTCTTTCTATATCCTTTAAAAATTCCATTCCTTTTTTTCACCTATGGTCGCAGCCACCTCATTTCTTTCATTCTTTCTTTTTCTTCTTCTTCATCGTCATCATCAGTACAGCTCTTGATCATAGGATGGGAAAGTAGTGTTGGGTGGGTGGCATTTGTTTTTTTCAATTTATTGATTTGTTGGGGAATAAAGAGCCGTTGCAAAGGCAAAACGGAAGTGATTGAATTAAGACACAGAAAATAAGGTTGCTCAGTGGCAGCATCGTATCAACGGAGAGGACACAGAGAACGTACGGACGTAGAGAGCAAAATGATAATGGACAGAAAGAAAGAAAAACAAACATGGGTGTGTCAGATTCTGTATTTCTTTGATAAGCTTAGTTTTCATTCTTTCTGATTATAATTACCTGCTTTAATTTGGTGTTGATTAATCAATGAAAAGAATCCTGTATGTTTTTCCATCTACGTTGTAATCGACTCTCTTTTCCAATTACTTAAAATGTTTAATTTAATTATTGATCAAGTTGTTATCATCATGTAAGAGCAAGGACAGATGAGTCGGGAATTTGTTGCGGCGCTGACAAACTGTACTTGCTGCCAATTCTAATATGGTGCAGTGTAGTCCACCTTTCAGCCCTAGAAATACGGAATCATTGACATCAAACGCCCGTATCAATTGCCTGTTTTGCAATACCATCAACAGCTCTATTGCAGATTTTTTTAACGGAGTCCTATATCACATTTATCCGGAAAAGGAAGCCTTAAATGTTTAGATGTTGACTAAGTGCTTATTTGGTTGAGCTTTTGAGATTGTTTATTTTAAATTGAGTAAAGACCAGTAGAGTTTAAACCTCTACTACGCATAGGGAGGGTGCTTCTCTAAATATATATATATATATATATATATTTTTTAAAGCCCAACCAAACAAGCTGTAAGTTGTTTTCCAAACCTATAAAACAAATACACACATCCAAGTAATAGTAATATATATATATACATTATTTAGTGTTGTCTACGCGTAAGCATGAAAAAAAAAAAAAGTAAAAAGGAAAAGGGAAGGAAAGGATACATAATGTCATGAACCCATGATCTGAATGCATCTTGCCAGCTGGGTATGACAACCCTACATTGGACACAAGTCGTACGTTTTCCATTCTTTTTATTGTTTAATCACTACCTGTAAAATTCAGTTTCATTATATATAAATATCTGCCCCTTTATTGGCCTGGGTAGAAATGCAGTTAATTTGCGATGGAAGAAATGGAGTAATAATGGGATAGCATGCATTTTGACAAGTAGGAAGAATAAACAATAGAGAGACAAATGTAAATGTATTTGTCTCCCATTATGTACAATTACATGATGATTGAGCAAGCAACATGACCCGTCTCCCAATTACGAGCAAAACTTACATGGGATGATTTTATTGCTATTTGGTGAGACCATCCAATGTAAGTGTGACATGTGGTAATTTTAAATACATGGCACACTTGCATTGGACAGTCTCATCAAATGACAATGAGATCGTCCCATGTAAATTTTTCTCCCCAATTAGATCAATCCTGATGAGGTGCCCTACCCACGTGCTTGTTATTTTTCTACCATCCTCCCCACTTGCTTCTTCTTCTTCTTTAATTGCACTAGCTAGCTTCTTGTTTCTTACTTTATAATTATATATTATTCGATGCATGACTTTTATTATCAAGTAATTATATTGAATGTTGTGATAATGCATCATCACATGTGAAGGAATAGGTTGGTTGGTATAGTGGGAGCCTGTACATATATGTATTTTTCTCATTAAATGGGGTAACAGTAGAAGACATACATGATACATCTACCCATCTCTACACATGGGATGTTGCATTCAAATTTAATTAATAAACACCACACCTCCACCTCTTTCTTATTGATATGATAACTAGTTAAAACTATCAACTTCAGAGTTCAAATGTTATTATTGGGGACATCTGGCTACACAATTTCATTTATTTCGCACAATTCAAAATTCATGCTGCACTGCATAAATTTGAACAAATGCCACCAAAGGTTATACAACTTTATGCTCTGCCACTACATGTTATACGGTATAATCATATCTTCAAACATGTTTCAGACTCACAAAATAAAGAAAATCAACATTCCAAAATTGAGATCCTACAAAGCTCTGGTAAGATTTAACCTAAATTTTCAGGGATCACCTACAATTCCTGCTTGCTCTTACTTCTTTTCATCTTTGCTTTAAACCTTGACTTTACCATCAGTGTCTGTACTGTATTTGTGAAGTTCCCGACTGCCATTAAAACTAATAGGATCCCACAAATAATTACCTGCCAAAAATAATCATATAAATGCAACAATGTGAATTGTTAACTTTTCCTTGTTATCTATCTTTTCATATTCCACAAAACATATGAAGAGAACAAAAACCTACCTGCCATTCAGATACAACCCCAACAAATGCAGTCTTAAGTAATAGTAGTCCAACATATGCCTCAAAACCCTAAAATCAAATTCAGTATAGCATAAACAAATGTAGCAAGTTAGAATTCAGTTCACTAAGATAACTTCAACAACAACAACAAAAAAAGTCAAATATGGGATGAACTTATTTCTTTGAATTATTTGCTAATAAGTTAAAGAAAGAACAGAGAGAAAGATGTTGCTTGCACTCAAATCATCTATAAGATGGAAGAAATCAAAGTCAAATAAACACCTATTCCTTGCACTCAAACTGATATCAGCATGAAAATGTTTTCACTTTAAACTAGAAGAAAAAGGAATCTGTAATTACTTTCTACTTGGGAAGAGGAGGGAAAACCACCAAGGGTGAGCACCAACCTGCCAACCCAACCCAACCCAACAACACGACATAAATAATAAATAATAAATTAAACAATTTTATTTATTATGAAATCTCATTTTTTTTAAATATTAAATTTTCTTACTTATGCACCATTTATAATATTATAAATGTCAAATATAAATACATAATTTTAAATATTTTTATACCATAAATATATAATACAGTTATTAAAAATATGCAATTATATTGTTTTCATCTTTTGTATTAATTGCCACATCCTTGATTATACTTTAAAATGCCTTTTTTTTTTCTTCTTAGGATTCGATTAAGAATTTGGTAGAAAAAAGTATAATAATTGATTAATTATATATAAACTCAAACTATTATGTTGGTTGAAACAAATAATAGATTATCCAACCACGAGATATTCGCCGAAGTGATTATAATTGTAAAATTTATGAGGCTTAGATGGAGACTTTCCAAGTTGGATAAATTGTTATATTTTTATTTTATAATTATGCAACAGATATTTAAACAATTTGTATTATATGTTGTGATTTGATTTTGATGCTTTTAAGAAATCTAAACTCTATGTGATATAATATTAGGGTGAAAAATTATTTTAAATTTAAATTTTGATATAATAAAATTTGAATTTAAATATATTTTTTCTATTGGACTTTTTAAGCCCAACCCTATCAACCCAACCCGAAAAATATTGGGTTGGGTTAAAATTTACGCTGATTGGGTTGAAAAAATTTCAACCCAACCCGAAAATCCACCCCTATCAGAAACCACATAAAGACCTCTCATAAAGCCTTGAACCCTACAACTACAGGCTATAGTTCATCCACTGAGCCCACCAATTAATAAAAGCATCATAGTGAAAATTTCATGGTTGCAAATAAATCATCATTAAAAAAAAAAATACTAAAAAACTGTTTTAAGCATAAGGGTTAAAACCAATCTTGAATCACCTGCAAAATGAAAAGTACAGGACACAAGAGCCATAATTGACCATCTACACCAGCTGTCTCCCCCCAGACAACATCCATTCTCTTGGCCTGAAATTAACAACAGATATAGATTAGCACTGAATGTCAAAGCAAATATATGCATGTGAAATGGACGCACACTGTCAGACTAACAACTGAAATTCAAGATTTGTCACGGCAATGATAGAGGGGATCCAAAAGCTCACATAAGCAGCAGAGAAAGTCAAGAGTGCACAAACGATATAAATAAAGTAGAACAAACAATGGAAAAGGCAAACATAAATTTGCATAGCTTGGAGATAATTTTTTATGATACCTTTCCCAGTGCAATTCGAGTATAGAGCCTTTGGCGTTGATATCTGTTTTGAAGAAGCATCGCAACTCCTTGCATCATAGCCCATAGAAGGAAAAGTTGTACGCCCCTCTGCACAAAATTAACTGCTTTTCAATAAAGTACACAGAAATTACAATTAGCATATAATGGAGCAAGAGTAACCTGCTTTTGGGCACAATTTGGCTGTCCTTTAATCTCCCATGTGAGACTAACTAGGGCCATAATCATAGCACAATAGTGATGGTAAATCCACCTGAAAAATCATATTTAGTAGCTTGCTTAGATCTCCTGTCTGCCATAAGGAAATGATACCAATAAACTAGGCAAATTGTTTCCATGCTTGCTCATTGTAACACTTTAAATGTTCAAATATATTGTTAGCTATCATACACATACTTCATCAATATAGATAGAGAGATCTACTGTGTGACACAAATGATTCTACTCCCAGACTTTCGTTATATGCTTCACTCATGCTCTAAATATACTTCAGAGTGAACACACTAAGAATAAAGAACATGGGGAAATAACATAGCAAGATGCTGACAGGGTGAAAGAGTTGAACATATTATGAGCCTTCAGTGTGGTACAAAAAAAATGGATGAAGAAAGAGAAGAAAAAGGTGGAAGTGCAGCAACCAAAAGACTTCACTTTAAGAAAAAAGATGAGTATTTTATCTATAAATCCTTGAAAGCGCATTGACTCTAAAATCAAAAGATCTATAATGTTCTAGAAAATGAGATCTTAATTCTCCGTAGTTGCACAAACAAGTGGCCCTAAGGTGGCTGGTATTGCGACTATTGCCAATGGATTTTATTCTTTCACCAACGTATAAACCAACGCCATGAACAATCTCAACCTAGAGGCAGCAAAAAATCCAATGCTCAACTAACCAATTGAATAAACACTTGACCCTGCAAATAGTAAATTGAGCTTCAAGAACTTCAAATTCAACATTATGGAGTTGCCTTATCGTTGAGTGAATCCTTGGGATATTTTCATATCTTACTCGATGTTTGACAGCTCTTGAAACCAAAAGCCTGTCACTATGTAATGTCAATGTGAGTAGAACTTCCGATTATCTCTTCTAATTTAATAGGATTTAAGAAAACGAAGAGAAAAGAAACAGAGCAAAGTACAATATGGCATCCATTTCTAATGATACTTGTTCTCCTATCCTCTCCTCTCTATCATAATACATTGGCATAACTTGATAAATAAATCACGGACACCCAAAATCTAGAAAAAGCCTTTGACATAAATTACACAAATCCTCAACATGTGTTCATGAATGAAGAAATGAAAAAATGTTCTATGGTATGCTAAATGCTTAGATGCCATACTAGACCAAATGGCATTACAAGTCATTCTTAGTGGTTTTGAGGCCATGCAGCACTAATGATTAAATAAAAAACAAGAGGAAAACTGATTTAGCTTTGAATTTGGGAAAATTCATCATTGGAAATAATTCTTGATATTATAATGTACTGAATTGCGACCGTAAGATTACCATGCATGATAAACTAAATGACACATATAAGCAAGTAGGTTGGCAGAAATACCAAGGGCGAATATCACTTCCATTGAGTCTCAAAATATTCTCGCGCAAAGCCAAACCAGTATAGAGGAAGAGAAGCCATGCCTGAGACAGCATATGCATATTAGAAAAATACCAAAAAAAAAAAAAAAAAAAAAAGGCAGTGAGAAAAGGGAGAAGTGAATGGAATATGTAAATACTTGGTAGAGCTGAACTGGGAATGCAGGCAAGCATTCATCCCAGATCCAAGATCTCAGAATAAGAAGCGTTGATGGAAATAGAAGGAACAAAAGGGCTGTCCTATCCTGCTCAACAGACACATACACATACACAGTTATAATAGCATAACATAGAAATTGAATTAAATAATATAGAAGACAAAAGGAGCACCTACCCTGTAACTGTTGTATTCCTCTTTAACCTTAAACTGAACATCTTTGTGAGAGGCTCTGACATTAATTGGCCCAATAAACATTCTCAGGAACCGACCTAGCAGCAACAATTATCAAGATTCGATTTTTACAAGTTGAATCAAATGAAAAAAAACAAAAATTGAGATGAGAATCAGATACCATGAGCTTTGTTGGGAAGAAAAGAGGAGGCGTCGCCATCATAAATTAAACAAGTGGCTCTGTGCAAATCATCTTCGAGCTTGTCGGCCAACTTGGAAGGGAGAGAATGAAGAGAGGAACGCAATCGGCGAATATTGGAGTCCAAGGCAAGAGCGCGTTGCCTGAGGGATTGCTCGTCGCTGGAAGTGCGATTGATCAAAGAAGAAGCCGAATCCTGCAACTCTTTAGCCTGTTCGACAACTCTCTCCACTTCCTCTTCCACCTTCTCTATGGACTGCATCTCCATTCTTAGACCAGATCGATCTCTCTTTTATTATTGTATTTAATAAAAGTAGGCCATCTGCATCGTCGTGGCCGTGAATATAAATAGGATATATATCCGCTCTCCTCTCCTCTCCTCCTTCGTGTGCTTTCCTTGTCTTTTTGGTTTGCTTTCAAGATTGTTCTTTTATTTATGTGGACTCTCTCTCCCTCTCCCTGTTCCACTCCCACTCATTATACTATTTTACATACAGCACCCCTATAGTTTTTTAATATTTTAAATATAAATATATTGAAAAACCAAACAGATTTGGTGAGAGAAGTGAGCAATTGAAATACAGAAATGAAAGGTTGGTGTACCATTAAATGAGTGTCAAACTGTCATCATAATTAGTCATTACTGAATAATATCCAAACCTACTTTCAAAAACCAAACTACATAATAAGACGGCATCCCCAGCCCCAGCCCCCAGGTGGTGTTTTACTTTACTCTATTAGTCTATTTTGTTTTCAATGATTAGCTTTTTCAGGCACCTTCAGCGGCTATGGTTATCTACATGTCCCCCTCAGGCCTCACCCAACCACCCCTTCTCCACCTTTCACTTAATTAAGTGTAAAATGTAAGATAATATTTATGGTTTTAAATGATGTTATTAAATTACTAGTTATGATGTTATGGGCAGTTAAGGTTATATTGTCAAGTCAAGTCCTCTGATTCCAATGGAAAAATATATCATAAATTTACAAAAGAAATGGTATTCTTCTTTTAACATACAAAAAAAGTAGTTGCAAACAATCCTAATTTATCACAAGTCTCTCTAAAAATGGATGAGGGTCAGAGGGTAGTTGGCTATCTTTTACCAAGTTGGTGATCTGACCTGACCCTCTACCTAGTTTCTGCTCATATAAGTTTAGTTTATTACCAAATAAAGTAATCAACTCCAAACTCACAGGAACTGCACTAATTTTACATTTTAATTGAAAGCTTCCACGAATAACCGAAAGAACACAGCTAGTGAGTGAAGAATGCTCTACCTAGCAGAAGACAGCACCAACACAAAATTGATATATAGATGATCCATAAGAGATGAGTAAATCAATTAACCTACATCTTTTTCCATTTAAAATTAAAAAAAAAAAAGTAGTCAAGCATAAAAACATCTTCAAAACCAAAAAAAAAAAAAAAAAAAAACAAAGAAAAACTACAAGTAGTCTGTCTGTACTAGTGTTGATTTTGTGTAGCTTCACCCGTCCAGTAAGTTTTGACAGCAAAAATAATTTTCTCGGGATTAAAGGGTCCACTCTCATGGTCCATAATTTGGCTCTTCCATCTCATTCCATCCGTTATGCTCTTTATCTTCACAACCACTTCTACTGTATCCCTAAATATTATTGTCCCTTCCGGTCTCAGAATTCTATCCATCTCTATCAGAATGTCCGCGATGTCACACCTTCAAAGCACACACACATCAACAACATGTTAATACTATTAATTACATTTGCATATGTATATAATGATAAATCCTAAGTCTCCAAGTTTTACCTGTCCTGGTATATACTGAACAGACCACTAGCATGGATAAGATCATATGTTCTTGGATACGTTGAAAATGCCTCACACCAATCATGATATGTCCCAATTAAACCCCTTTCATATATTAATCCTAGTGTGTCTTCATTTGAATTGGCAGGAACCACATTCATGACCCACACTGGAAATTTCAACATCGCTGCAGCAAATCCTCCAAGGTTAGCGTTCATGTCCATTACATTCCGGTATCTTCCTCCAGGCAAGGGATCTCCGATAATCCTTTTGTAATTTTTCATCCTCACTGCCCATAGTTCATTATCCTCTCGGAATTTTTCAGCAGTGATGCCTGGTATGGAACCGCTTGTAATTCTAGGAGGGACAGCAAAAGCTCGCTGAGGCCATTTCTCCAATGCACCACCAGCAACTTCATCTGGGCTGCTGACTTCTGGGAGTGGGGTTATGCAAGCTTCCATATCTCTGTACCTTTTTAGCACATAAGTTGCAAAAGTAAAGCAGTTAATGACAAAGATTTATTATATATCAGACAAGTAAATGATAGCATGAGAAATGCTGAGAGAGTAATATATACCAAGAGGCGTCTGGATTGTCTGCCTTGCATATATGAGGTGTTTTATAAATCCTCCTGCTCTTAATGCACTCAATGTGGTTGATTGGCTTCTGCCAAATTGCTAGATCATTCCTTTCAATCACTTTCTTCCAGCACAGCCGCTTGGCATTATTCTCGATAGCATTCTGTTCTTGTTTCAAATCTTCTTGTGTTCTTTCCCAGCCTTTCCAGTATCTCTTCCAGCGGATTGGAGGCCCCGAGAGAATCCAATAACCTCCAGGCCTTAGAACTCTGTCCACTTCCATTAGATACAAACCATCTGCAATGTATTCTTCAATTAGTCTGTGTTTTTAATACATACATACATATATATATATATATATATATATATATATACAAATATATTCAAGGCATAACAAAATAAGATAACAAGGAAGCATACCATTCTGAGACCAAGGTATCAAGCAACGGGAACAATGAGCCATATCAAAAGCCCTAGACGGATAGGGAAGGCGCTGAGAAGCCATGATGCCAATCATAGCAGGAACTCCACGTTCAAGTGCAAATTGCACTTGTGCTTCATGTGTATCCCTTGGAGCAAAAGACATTGCCACGATATCCCTCTTTAACAGGTATGCGCCCCAACTTGCAACCTTAGCACCCCAAGCAACAACAACAACAAATCAATGCATATAAATGAAACCTTGATATAAACATAAAGTAAGTAAGAAAAGAAAGAATCAAACAACTTGCTAATTCTTTACTTACACCACAGCCTGTATCAATGGCAGTTCTGATGTTTCCACTAGTGAGAGGAATCAACTGGCTAATGTCATCGATATACTTGTCAGCTCCATGGGGGAACATGGTGCCTCCACCAGGGAATCTGAAGCGGTCACCTTCGACTTGAATCCAGTTCTGAATGGCCTTCTCAATGCTGAGTTCTTTGTGGGGAATATTGTCATACCAGGCATGATCTCGGCTTTGAGGCCATTTGAAAGGAGTCTTATATTTTGGTGGAGCTGGTATAAGGCAATGAAGGAGCTCTTCCTTCTTGGGACAATGCCGCTCCCGGTACTTCAACATTTTCCGATCAAATTTCCTCCCCCTATTTGGATCTTGGCAGGGAGTATATTCACTAAAGGACATGTCACACGGTGGGATCCTCTGCACTGAATCAGTATTGTTGATTTGAATTTGATGATGGCTATCAAAGTCCAAGACAGCTGATGATGATGATGATGACAATGTTGATGTTGATGTTGATGGATTGACTAGTTTACTATCAGAGGCTGGAGAGGCATTGTCATTACAACTGACTCGAGTGTAGGCCTCAGTTGTATTGATGGGAGCACTAGTTGTCTGCCAAGCTCCCAAAACGTAAAACAATATGCAGAGCCCACTAACACCGAAGATCCAAGTTAGCCGCTTTCTCTTCGTTTCCAGCTGGTGATGCTTCGGTGATCCACTGTTCTCCTTTGCCATTTTTCACTCCCTGTAACCATCCCCACACAAAAATCTAAGTCACATTCAACCCCCATTCTTTTCCTTCAATTTTTTTTTTTAAAAAATGTGTAATAAACATAGGAAACAGAGCAGAGTGTAAGAATCAGGGAGAGCTGCAATCGCAAAGTTTAACCCACCACAAAAAACAGAAGAAAGAAAACACCTTTTCAAAAAAAAAATTAAAAATTAAAAACTCAACACAGATAAGAATAAAGTAAAGCAGCTAAACAAATCAATAGAACTCTTTAAGGAAGTAGACACTAGTCTAGAGAGCAGACCGAAACGGAGATCAGATGACAATAATTTTTCCCACAACCCAAAAAATAAACCCAATTGGAACTTAAAACGAAGATTACCTGTTTGGAGCAAACACAGATTAAGAACAGGGTCTTTCTCAAACTTTTTCAACTTTTACAAGAGAGAGAGAGAGAGAGAGAGAGTAGAACCTTTCTTCAGGTTGTTTATTATTGTTGTTAAAAAAGGCAGAAAACAAACTTTAATTACTTATCTACAGACTACAGTGAAGTTGTACTAAGGAAGAACGTACCTGAGGAAGGTGATCCACAGCTAAGACTCACTCCCTGACTATACAAATATAGTGTTTAACCAAAGTAAACATGGAACTCGTCGGTATCTGAGGTTTCGTTTCTAATTTCTAAAAATTAAAAGAAGGAAAGAAAAAGGAAACATCAACAAGCACTAGGACCGAGGTGGTTAAGAAAAACAGGAAAGAAAAAGTGAAAAATAATTTATTATTATAATAAATAAAGGGAAGACAAAAAGGGAACGTTAAAGTTCTCCGCCATTACAGGAAGCAGTGAGTGGTGAGTGAGATCTCATATTGTTAAAATATAGAGCAGCAGTGTGGTGCAGTTGATTTTTTTTTTTCTTTATTATGTTTTTGGTCCAAAAATGGAGGGTGGTAACTGGTAAGGGAGTGGAGAGGAGATTTGGTCCAAAGAAAAGACAAGGTGATGGCAGAAAATAAGGGTTGAGTAGTTAACAAGAGACTGACCAGCCTTCTTTGGCTCCCCTCCAATCCATCTCTCTCCTTCCCTGCTTTTTAGGTTCCTAATTCAACATATGTGCAAAACCCCTCAACTAGGGTTGCACATTTTCCCCCGGATCCCCATTTCCCCGCTTCCCTATCCCCATTTGGGGGAAATTTTTTGGGGGAAAATGGGGAAATGGGGGGGGGATGGGGATGATTTTCATCCCCAAATTGAAATGGGGATGGGGATGGGGATGGGGAGACCCACCCCCATCCCCATTTCCCCATTTTCCCCATTAATATAGTGAAATGGGGATGGGGGAACCTCCCCCCATCCCCATTTCCCAATTTCCCCTAAAATATTATAAAAATAATTATATATATATATATATATATATATATATATATTGTAATGCATTTTCTTTGACATTATTTTGTAATGTATATATATATATATATATATATATATATATATATTTGACATTATTTTATAATGTATTTTCTTTTGCATTTGTAATGGAATTTTTTATTTTATTTTAGTTTAATTTGTAATTTTCAACCAAATGGGGAGATGGGGGAATGGGGTAAACGGGGAAACGGGGAAAATGGGGAAATGGGGATGGGGATGGGGATGGGGGGACCTCCCCCCAAAACTCCCCCATCCCCATTTTCCCCAAATGGGGAAATGGGGAGGGATGGGGAAGGGTTTGAGAAGTGGGGATGGGGATGGGGGGACCTATATCCATCCCCATTTCCCCAATGTGCAACCCTACCCTCAACTTCCCTTCCCTATACTAATTTGCGTTTACTAATTAGAAATCTTATAGAGATAAATGGAACTTAATTACATATTTGTGATTACTGTATTTACTAAAATCAATTGAGAATCAGATCATTCGGATCTCACACACAAATAAGGAATCAAGTTTCTGATCGAAAGGGAACTAGATTCCCTTCTCCCACCCAAAGAATCAAGTTCATTTTCTTGATTCCATTCCCTATAGAACTTGATTCCTTTTCATTTCATTCCCACGGCAAAAAGATATTGTTGAGAATTTTTAAAAATAAATAACTTATCTTTAATTTTAAAACATTATTAAATTGAAAGTATAAATGTCAAAACAATGCTATTTAGTTTGATAAAAAATTCTATTATCAGTTCGAACTGATAAAAGTTATATCAATTTCTTACATGTAGGTCACTGGATTTAAATACTTTGACTTGACTGTATGCCCTTGTCAGTCAAAGTATTTAAATCTAGTGGCTCACATACAAGGAACTGATATAACTTTTGTCAGTTCGAACTGATAATAGAAAGACTGTTAGTTTGATAGAGTTATATTTACTTAAGTTTTAAGTTTTAATACCTATCTATCTATTTGTTCTAATTAAAGGTAAGTACATTGCCACATCTAAAGTCATATTTTTAATTGAATAAAAAATAATAATGTGATACTGCCTCAATAAATAGTTTGAAAAAAATAAATTATTGGATTGAATATTACAGTTTAAATTTAAAGTAATACAACCATGTTATTTTCCATTGAATGACTTAAAAGAAAGCGATTGTATTATGCTAAAAGGCTAAAAGCATGAGTGGTGCATGGTAGTAAAGAGTTACGTAGGGTAATGGTATGGCGTCTAATCAGAAAAGAAAGAGTCGATGATTGATACTCCTATCAAATTCCAAAATTTGACTTGTTGGCAAGTTGTAAGAACGCACTCATTCGATTTGAATCATGACATTGATTTTTTTTTTTTTCCCGTTAAAGTTTGGTTTTTAGTGGCCACGTGGCATCCGCTTTCCGTCAAAATAAAAAACTTTACTTTATTTTTTTATTTTTTTTTATAATATCTATCCATTTAGATATTTTTTTAAAGCTTTCTGTTATTAATGAGATTCGAACCGCTGATTTGAAAGAGTCATTTATCCAAATCTCAAACTGAGCTATACCCCTATGGGCCAACGAGCTGCATTTCATTCATAATGTAGACAAGATGAAACTATGCGAACCGCACATGGCACATGGTTTTATTACTAATAAACAAAGAGCTGACCTGGTCTAATGCACTGTCCCTGTCGACTCAGAGTCTTTTGTCATGAGATTGCCAACATCCCTGCCTCGGAATTTACCAACTCTACCATCTTCAATAACTACATCTACAATTTCGCAACATGCTTGCAATAATATTAAAAAACATTCAAACTTGCCATCTCATGCTATCACCCTATCACTACCAAGTATACAAGTAGAAAACATACAAGATACAACAACCTCATCATTTAAATATCAAAGGTAAGGACTCCTATAATTTAATTCACATCCAATCACTAGGGCCGTCCACTCTTATGTTGTTACACGCAGCCTGCCCAATCACTAGAGCATTGCCTGCACAATATTGTGAACTGGCATTACCACACATTATAAAATGACATGTGCTTGAAAGATATTTTCTCATGCAGCCAAATTCTGCAGCATAGCAAAGCAAGAAGCAACCACCCAAACCAAAAAATGAAGATAACTTACCAAGTCACCATAGACTGCTTTCTAACATTTTAAATTTTCCAGCGATTGCATACTGATTCCTGCTTTCATAAACTTCAATCAATGATCGTATGGCATTGGATATCATCTCTTTCTTTTGGTTCCAAACAGAATCATTTTCACACTCAGGCTGAGCACTTGTCTCCCCCAGTGACGAGCATAGCACCTTAAACCAGTCCTCAAGAAAGGGGGCTTTCTATATGGAACACAAGAAGAGAATGAGTCAAGGCCTCCAGAAAGTCATAGTAAAAGTCAAAGTCATCCCTGAGCATATTAACAGCTAGTAGAAATCAGCGTATATGAGCCCCACTTCATCTATTAAAATGTTGAAAAAGAATGAACAATAAAAAATGCTCGGAGGCCAGAAATGATCCACCCTATGATAACAGCCTAACATGACAAATTCCTTAAAATATTACGGACTACTTTAACAGTAACATTTAGTAGACACAAGCAAGAATAAGACATTACTAAAGTATTTGTAGAAATGCTTACTTTCACCAGGAAATCTTTCAAAGAATGGTGATTAGTACTCGAAGCAAGGCTAAGAACATGCAACATGGTTGAGGTCAACTGTAACAGAAAAAATATATTACATCAATAAGAATCCAAAAAAAAAAAAATGACAACAAGGCAAACATTAACCAGAATCATGGTTGATTTGTTGTAAAAGATAGAAATAGAAGGTAATTGATAAACCAAAACAGAAATGTGTTGCATATAAATGTCCATTCTTAGAGAAATTCTGTACATTCAATTTTACATAAATCAATATTTATTATTTACAATTCAAAATCTAAATAACATTCACCAAAGAAGAAAAAAAAGAAAAACTCATTTTTTTTATATACCAACTTAAAAATAAACATTAATTTTCTCTGACAACTATCGTACCTGATTCTGAAGTGCAACCATATATTTGAAACTTGATGGTGCAGAAATTTGGTGTGAACCAAAATTCTCAAGTATATGCTCCAGTCCTTGCAGAACATCTGAGAAGGATTTCCCATAATCTGCATCATACAAAAATGATTAATAAAATTACATCATCGTCCAGTTTTATCATTTCTAACAGTAAAAACTCTAAGCCGCGTACGCATCTATCGCCATCGAGGAGAGTTTATCAACTGATGCATAAAAAACACAATCAAAATTTTAACCATAACAGCTGGAACAGGATAATATCCTACTACTCACCGTATACTGATGTTGGCACAGCCAAAGCAGCAGCAGCCTGTATCCTGATCTTAAAGTTAGAAGAATCGCGTAGTAGTAGTAGAAGAACACTAAAAACAGATGGCGCCCTGCCAAATAAGTACACATGCATAATTATTTTCATATTAATAATGCAGCTCAGTATAATCATTATTCACTGCAATTTATGTTACTTGCATTAATATGTAAATATTACACATGTTGGATAAATGTGTAAATGATAACAAAATAATTCACCAAAGTTGTCAACAACAACAACTTAAAATTACTAGATATCAAAAACATACACACATGGTCATGTCAATATAAGACTGATAAAAGAAATGAAACAAATGGACAAACAAGAACGCAAGAGATCTTTTATTTGAAGAGTCAAAGAGTAAATGGATAGTTCACCATGGGTTAGGTCTCAATTTAATTCATGTACATCAAGGAATTGGAAGATAGAATGATAGGGAGAAAGAAACAAAGCCATTAGTAGTTTATGGACACCTACTAGTACGATGAAGGCATCGATTTAATTCATGCCGACCCATTCCTTTAGTATATTCACTCGCACAATATCTAATAATTAAGGAGACGAGCACTAGTGTCAGTGTTCCACACAGGAACAGGCTCCAAAAATTACAATGCCTTGGAAAACTTCATTTAAGTGTAGCCATCTCAGGACAAGTAAGCACATTCAAGTGGTGAAAGACTATTAACATTCCTTACATAAAGATATAAACAATTAATTATTAAACACTATTACTTCAAGTTTTCAATCTTTTCTACATGCATATTATCAAACATGATAAACTTTATTTTGCATATTCTCAAACATCTAGTACACCAACTTGGTTGGCTACTTTCATGAGAACTTGATTGCAGTAATAGAAAGAACAAAAAAAAGGAGACACAAGCTAGACTTAAATTTTTCATGCTTGCCAGAACTATAAGTAAGTCTGCATTCCTTATTCTATTCCATTGAATGCTTCCAACCTTTTGCTCATACCAGCTGTGGTTATGTACTTATGTTGCATCAGCATAAATCAAGACTAAGCCTAAGAAACAAGGATAAATACAAATAACCAGCATTTCAACTAAGGAATAATCAATTCCGTCATACCAATCCATGTCTTGTAGCCTTAAGGTCTCATTTAGAAACAGGTTGCTCAATGAGTGACAAACATTCCATTGTACCTGTTTTCAAGTACATTCACTCTTTGAGAAGAGAACATAATGGAATATGATGTGAATACACTTATACACTCTCAAATATACGAATAACAACTATAATGAAATGATACCTTAACGTTCCCAGTTGTAACACAAGAAAGAAATGCTTGTACTATCCTGTCCAACCAAGGTGAATCACCCAAAGATGCAGGATGATGCGAATTTGTTCCATTTCCATGATTACCTGTCTTATCACAGCTTGCTGGTATCACCTTTACATTCACACCTGATGAACTTGTATATTTAACAAATCTTGAAAGATTTCCAAGGGCTCTCACAGCATTTGATTTGATCTAAGAGAAAATAAAGGGCTTTTAAAAATATAATCATTACTCAAATATCAACTCTACCATTAACCAAAAAAATTATTAAAGAATTTATCATATTGGTATTATGGAAAAGGCACTATTTACCTTGTCTCCATCCTTTGTTAAATGCAAAGCACACTCAGTCACTGATTCCATCAATTGGGAGTTCACATTTGAGCCTATAACAACAATAAAAAATTAGTTGAAAATTTGAATTCAAAAATTACTTTCCAAATGTGTTCAATTTAGATCCAGTAAAGTGACTTCAACCCACCTACAGATTGTTTGAAGGGAAAATCATCTATACAGTGACGAAGAGAATCACATATGTTTGCCAAAGCCCATGAAGCTGTTATACGCACCTGAAATGAGAAGTAATCATAAGTGAAGTTAACTTGCTAAGAAACAGATAGAAAACTATCATTTCCAGGAAAAAACTACTGTAAGAACTGAAATTTATACATACAGAGACTAAGGGATCACGAGTGTTGATCTCAACAGCATGGATAAACTTGTCAAGGATCACTGCACTGTACGGTTAAATTCTTTGTAAGTTCCCCATCCAATTTTGCACAACAAAAAAAAAAAAGTTATCTAAGATTATAGAATATGGTTAGATACTTAGATCATTTAACAATGTTACAAAATCACCTCTGAGAAATTTGTGGAAAACATGAAATGACTCCAATGGCTCGACAAGCAGCTGATCTAACCGAAGGAACCTCGTCATGTAAAGCAGCATTGATCTACAAAACGTTATTAGGCGTAATGCATAAATAAACTATACAGAACATTCTGTGCTTTGACCCGCTAAAACCAAATGAAATTCAAGTAAATATTGAAGACTTACTAGAGAAGATATAATGAAGTCCTGTGTCTCTTCCGTAAGAGAGAAGAATACTGAAGAAGTAATACCCGCAAAACAAGTAACTGATGCAGTCCTCACCTTCAAGAGAAAAAAAATAGTTCCGCAACATATATAGATTAATTTTTTTTTAATATCAGGTAAAATTACTTCTTAGGATACAAACAGAAGTACTTAGGAGTTTTACCAAGCCTAAATGATATCAATTAGACGATAGTGTTTGAAACAATAGGCTCTCTCTAGCACTCATTCAGTTGGTCGATGTAATATATTCTCTAATTATATTGATTTAGATGAGACAGACAAAAACAAGCATGCCAACTCTCCATTGATGTCCAACTTGAATATAACCAACAAAGCAAAGACTAGATTTTGAATTGAACCATTTTTCCGAATTCATTGATTTCATATTTCAACCAAAGCACAACCAGCGAGAAATTCAATTTTTCCTCTCTTATTTAGGGCAGTGAGAACAGTACAAATATTTGGAACACTGAAAGATCTATGACCTACAATAAGGAAGTTAATCAAGTAGATGACCATATAAAAGGTTAAAATGTAAGGCAAATTACAAAAGGATAACAGAATTACAATTACTGCACTTCCAGAAGCAGCAAGTAATCTACAATTCGCTAGGTAAGCACTTGCTAGTATATATTCTATATACTGCCCATCAAATTTGATGCAGCTTTATAAGCCAGCAAAGCAAAAATGGATTAGTTAAAACTATAGCAAAGGGACAGATTTCAATCTAGCCTCAGAAACTTAAAGCATTCAGGACAAAAACTCCACAAAATTCTTCTTCAACATGAAAGACATGAATGGAAGTCCATTATTTCAAGGAGGAAATAAATTCTAACCAACCATCGCAGAAGTATGGCATAAAATGAGCGGCATATGCTTCTCAATTGTCTCAGACCACTGCTTGCTTCCTGACTGAGAAGCCTTTGATTCTTCTTTAGTATCTTCTATTTTTTCTTGCTCATATAATGGAGCTGATGATACCTTCTTTGTCCTTATACAATCAGAAGTAAACGGGGTATCCGATAATTTATCATCTAAAAGATCCTCAGTCCCTTTAAATCCAGATATTGCCCTAAGACATTCATCTAAAACCTGAAATGGAAAATATCATTAAAATTACCAAAGAATCATCATTTCTAACAAGAATGGAAAAGAAAGGCATCAAGAATAAAAATACAGTTGAATTAAATATCCACAAGAAAAAAGAAGAAATGAACTACATCTCCACCATTCTCCAAGTAAAATAATTACCGGATAAGGCATAGTCTAGATCCTATTATCTTCATACCCAAAGTACTACGAGAGTACATTAACCATTTTTTAAAAACTTGAATTAAGAAAAATCAGGCAAAATGGTCAAGAGAAAAATATAAGAACAGAAGCATAATAATCATGGTGCATGTAACTGCTAAATACTGATCACTAAAACTAAAATCTTATAAGCCATATAGATTTTGACATATGAAGATCATTCTCAAAGATGCATTGGACATAAACAATTTTTGACATATAAATTTTAACAACTAACACTACTACTTATTCACTAGACTAAAATGGATTTGGAAATCTTGGAGATCAAAATTTGAGAACATGGGATTTCCAAAAAAAATATTTATATATTTGGATTAGATTTAACATGTTTGGTATATTCGGTGCATAATTATATATTGCTATTAGTTTTGATGCAAACAATAATAGAAAATATTCAAGCTCAGGAATTTTCAACCAAATTTATAGCATGTTTAACCTAAATGTGTGAAGCATGCACATATGACTTGCTAAGCATAAGATAGCTAAAGGATCTTCAATTTACCTATTTATTATTATAATTATGACCCAAATTGTTAAAAAAGTGAAGGGGGCAAGTATGACTTCTCACAAATTCCATGCATAATTATCTTCCAAGAAATCTGACAACTGCACCCATTGAGAACACTAAAGCAGATTTCCAACATGATTTACGAGTGAGAGTGCCTCTAATGTGTGCAAATGAAAAAATGTTGATTATCAGTGGCATGGTGTAAAGAGTATTTTGTTTTATTTTGCTATATTAATCACACATGATTACTTACTAAAGCCTATTACGTTTTAATCAATTGTTAAGATCATAAAAAAGAAAATCCATGCAAAACATAACCTTCACCTATGAAATAAAACAACATGCCTTCCTCAATAAAACCACAATACTCTTTAAGATAAAACGATATGCCTTCCACAATACCCTCCACAATAAAACCACAATACCTTCCATAGTATTGTGTCAATCTAAACATCTATTTATGTATATCTTAGGGAAGTTTATTGCCAGCGATTTAATCCCAATTAAATGATCAAAGAGATAACTACAAGATAGTACCTTGATAGCAGCTGTAATGACTTTTTCCCCAATAACCCCACCAGTGTTTCCAACAGGTCCTTTCCATGCCTTTGTAGGAACTTCTGGAGTAGATGCTTTCAAAAATTTGAAAACAATGGTAGAAACTTGTTCCCAAAATGTTACCATTATGTTTGGGTAATTGTGTGATACAGCTCTGAGGGCCTGCAAACACACAGTGATTGTAGTTTGTTATGTCAGATCTTTGCAAAAAAAATAACATTCTTTATTGTAAGTGAAACAAATTTGGTATGGTATTCTTTTGTTATCCTCAACTGTCTCATTTCTATCTCCAATATAGTTGGACAACTGATTCTTAAGGAAATCAACTAATAGCAAATTTTTTCACCAAAATACTAACCAGAACTTAGAATAGAGATTGCACGCAAGTTCATGGGGAGTGTTTAAGTACCACATGAAGGCATGTATGTATGTGCTCGCTTCACACACAGGACTAACATTTTTGTAGCAATCAACCTTAATAAGAGTTTTCCCTTTATTGAACAAAATCATTTTATCAAAATATTGAATCTGCTTCATTGGCTAAAAAAGACCACATTTTCCCTTCAATTGCACCTTCCCTCGTCAACCATGGATAGAGAACATTTTACATTCTACTTCAACAAGCAGTCTAATCAAGTTTTCAATATACAACTCATCTAAAGAATATGAAAAGGATCATTATCATATGCTATTTAACCACTGCCACATGAATTTTCAATATTTAAGAGAAGACACCTCAATACCACTAATCAAAATGTTTAGAAATTACCCAATACATGTTAATATCTCTAGCTTTATTAGAATATTACCTGAAGAGCCTCAAAGCATATTGTTGGACTCGTTAGTCGTTCAGAACATTGAAACAATGTAAAAAGAACACCTGACCTCTTTTCAGCCACAACAGAACCTGAAAATGGCTTCAAATTTTGTTAACAACAGATGCTGACACAAGAAACAATAGAAACATTGGAAGAAAAGAGGAGGCAGAAACAAGTCGAGAAGACTAATATGAAAAGGAAATGTCGATTTTCGCATCCTTGGCATTCCTTGCAAGATTAATTTACATCAAACAAACTTCAAAAACTGAATAATATATATGTACCTATTTCTTGAGATTCATTGACCATCATTCATAGAACATTACAAAAACTTATACTATACTTCAATCTTACATATTGAAGATAAACCTTGGAATTATAAGATGAAAATAAAGCTAACCTGCTGATATTTCCTTCATAAACATTTCTTTGACTTGAAGCGGGGAAGGTGAGATAGAAAAAGCTGCAGTTAAGCAGCTAATAGCAGCAGCCTGTCAGAAGAGGAATTATTACCATACAGACATTACATATAAACCAAGATCCCACAACCTTTTGCTCCAATATAAAGTTACGAAAAGTAAAACTAACCAGAAGATTATTTTGATCACTTTTGAATGGAAATCCTTCTTCAATTCTAGCTTGTAGAGATGTGATTACCGTTGGCAACAACTCTACAGGCATTCTTGAATATCTGCAGAATAATCATCAAACGAAGGGGGAAAGGAAATTACAAGTACATACACTTTAAAAGACAAAAATAGACACTGAATTAAATTATATTATATCAAAAGTAGACCCATGAAGCATAATTACTCATGTCCAACCATCTGGATTAATAATATCATCATAATGTCTGTATTTTAGAAATTGTACAAGATACCTATAACAAATACTTAATATTGACTCCATAAGGCTATCCAAGTAAGTACCAGATCAAACTTGGATCCAATTGGTTTTAAAATAATAAATTCCATTTGCAGTAACATATTCTCTTAAATGTAAGAAATAATCAAAGAGTTTGAATATCGAATTCCATGGTATAAGGGTATCATAAATGCAATATAAGCATCATTCCATCATGTAAAAGTAAATGATTGTTCAATTAAGAAAACTGAACACTTTGACAAACATGGAAAATTATGAGAAGAAGGGTTCATACGGTGTGCATGAGATCAAAAGCATGAGAATCTTGAATAAGGATGCCAGCAATCTATCATGTGTTTCACGTCGGATTAAGTACAAAAAACCTACATCATAAAGCAGAATCAAATATAATAGTATAGCATTCAAAAGCTAAACAAGAAGCGTCAAAAGAAAGAACAAATGGGACCACATTTAGCACCAATTGAAAGAACTGCAAAACATATTTCTTATAAGTACCGCTATGAAGTTGCATTAGAATCTGTCCGAGGGAACTTGAAAGTGCCATGAAAGATCCACATTTAATAGATTCCTTGTATTCTGCTACTTGCAGAAAAACAGATGATGGTCCATCCATCATGACAGCTAGAGCTGAGGCAGATGCCATCCGTGCCTAGGCCCAACAAAGTAGCATATGTAAGGTTAGAGCACCACTAAGGTAATATCTCAACAATGAATAGACATGCAAAGTGCAAAAAGTGGAAAATTAACTATAGAAAGAAAATGAAAAATGTAGAAATTATACATCATGCAGTGGAACACAAGCAACATAGTACAACTAGATTGATTTTAGTACCTTCATAGTATGAACTATGAAGAGACCAAGAAAAAATTATCAATCACTATTAGATATTATGACAAACAAGAGAACTGTTACCTTTAGGTATGGGTCAAACAGCAAGCATGTCATCAGAGTTGCTTCAAACTTCCTGCAAATAAGCAGCAGCACGAAATAACGGGAAGAATGACAACTTTCTATGGGAAAAAAATATAAGAAAATAAATATAGTATCAAAGAAACGAAGCAAGTACAACTTTTACCTTGGTCGTAGTACATCATTAGTTGGCAAGAGAATTGTCCATTGGGTAGTAAATGATTTTGGATCACCTTGACAAAGATCCTTCAACCAGGAAAACAATTAAAAAATAAAAATATGTTAATCCCTTCTCATTAATCATACAATAGTTGTTAATCCATACATGAAAGAGAAACCTTGAAAACTTTTTAAGATTTTAACCAGCTAGTTGAATATCGTGAGGGCATTCTAGCATACCAAGCAAACTGAAAAGGCAACTAACAAACAGATAGAGTTCCCAGCAAGAAAACATCATACATGTACTGAGTAGAGAAGATTAAGACATTGGCCAAAATAAATAAATGAACTAATAAAGATGTAAGAACCTAACTAGAAGAAGCAGAAAGTACACTAGAGTAGAGGATGGTTTAGGTTACAAAGTTTAAACACGTTTTAATATCATATATCTATTTAAAGGCTTATAATGGCACAACTAAACTGCAGCATTTCATAAATGCAACAGAAAGCACTCAGACAAATTAAAATTTTGAATACATAATCCCTTGGTCTTCCCTAAATTTCCTCAAGATCTAAACAGATGTGATAATAATATATAAGGTCCAGCAGCTAAGATCCAGTATGGTGATATCCAGGATAAGCTAGTATACCTACTATACCTCCTCTGCACAACCTCAAATATCCACAAATTGCATCAGCTCCTAACACTACTAGCTTCAAATATACCAAGCTTATGATGACTTTAATACCAAAGATATTACTTCCCTGTCTAACACTCTAACTCAATTACCTTGTAGGTTATCCCAAACACACCATTAAATCAACTTAACTGAGGACATACAAACTAGTAAGAAGGGACCCTTTTGTGCCCTTCCTGGGTTACTATTTACATTCCTTAATGTTGTCAATTGACTCAAATCATACAAGTACTTGATATTTCAGAAAGTGAAAATTTTCAACCATAACACCCAAGACTTGAATCCTCCGCTTCCCTCTTGTGAGTGTTACAATCAATTTGTTCTGGTAAAGCAATTTGCATTGTTTGAATGAATTTGAACTGTGAGATTTTTTTAATCACCAAGAACTAGTCAGTGATATCAAGACAAAACCTTGAACCATCAAATCTTCAGGAAACAGGTCAAAGCATATGAAATGTTGATACTGTGGACTTACCTGCAAGCAGACGATGGCAGCTACTCTGACCTTGGAACTCCGGACACCGTCAAAGTCTTTAGGCGACCCATCACTGTCACTGTAATCTGAATCTGATGACATGAAATCAACTGCAGAAGATTCATGATCAGATAAAATACGAGAATCCTGAGCTTTTGGCTGCTTGCTATTCAAGCCGTCCTTTTTACGCAAGTGTGGAGGTCTATATGGAGCATGATCTTTCCTTTTAGGGTCTTCGGAAGTCAAATTAAGGCTTATTCCAACTTCATTCTGACCAACAGCTGGAGATGTAAATTGGGGTCTGCTGTTAAGGCCATATACAAAGAACAATCTTAAAGCTGCTACAAAACCTGACACCTGGAAAACTATTTTAATTCAGAAAGCATACAGATAATTAACTGCAAATAAATTTTAGTGACTTGATGGGAACTATTGATACAAAATTAAATGTACCTACATGGTCAGTTAGGGAACCTTTTGGATCCATAAGAACCGGATGTAGACAATTCAAGAGAGACAGATAAAACCTGATGGAAGTAGGAACTGCCATTTATTAAAATTGAAAACTTTTAGATAAATGAATCGAAACAGGCAATCTCTTGGAATTTAACCCCATCTTTATCTTTTCCTCTACTAATCTTTTTTGTTGGCAAAGTAGAAATGGGAAGAGAAATGTTACCTGGACGAAGCACTGTCTTCTACAAGCACACTTTTAGATGCGAGGACATCCATTACTTTTCTAAAAACCTAATGCGTGACACACCGCATATAAACACACGTAAGTACCTTGTTATAACTGTATCACAAATGAAATAGAGAAGTATACATACCTCAATTGTTGATTGCCAAATGTCAACTGGAAAAGAAGAACCGGCCCTTGAGAATGCTTCCCCTAACATAGTATAGACAAGAGTCTGAACGTCCCACAAACTAGAGTACTTAGGCAATCTCTTCCCAGTTGCCGCCATAGACCTTTGGTTGGCACTTGAGTTATATACACAGACGAACGCTGGATGAGAGCACGCAATGATGTAGAGAAGAAATTTCACTAACTGAACATTTTCCGAAAGTGATAATTTCCCCTGATATACACTGGTAAGACGTCTGTGGAAACAAACAATGAGAATACATATTGGAAATGAAAAAAGGTCTACTTGAATTTGTATAATACAATTGAGAGCAAATAATGATTAATAAACAAACCTTATAGTCTCTAGACATTCCATAACAGGTTTAAAACCAGTTGGATTCAGCGAAGTACCAGCTTGAGCAAAGAAAAACCCGATGATGTTTCGAAAAGAGTCGAGGATGAGAGTAAGGGAAGAGGTGTTAAATTGAAAGGACACGCAATGCGATATGTTGTGAATCTGGTACAAACAGAAACAATAATGATAGGCAGAGAAGAGAGACTAATATAAATAAACAAGTAAAAACAGAAAAAGAAAATAAAAAGGTTGCAAAGTAATAGGATAGTAGGATACCAGGTGACAAGTATGAGTAAATGCAGAAGCGATATCATCTCCAGCTCTGGGAGTATTGACAACTAGTTCCAGCAATAACAGCAAATCGGACGTGACCTATAAATATTTAAAAATAACTATGAAGACGAAATATTCGATATATTGAATCCAAAGTAGTAGTAGTAGATGGGATGTTACCTCGTGAGGCGGAAGATCGGAGGCGGCGGAGATGAGAGAATCGGAGTTGGAGAAGATGAGACTGCGCAGGAGTTGGGGGATGGAGGAGCCGGCAAGAGAACCGGTGGAGGTTTCGTCTCTCAGTGTCAGAAACGCCGTTCTCCATGATCTAACACTAGACGTTACTACTGATGACGACGACGATGCCATATCTAATTTATGCAGCTGATTTCATCGCAAATTTCAAATCGAGCCACCACCAAACAGATTTCTTTAACATTTTTCACCCAAATCAAAATTTAAAATTAGCTGCCGCGTTAATTTGTTCATAGGGTTAATAATTTGTTCACATAAAAATTTCATGTTTTTAAATGTTGAAGCTCATATATTTTTAATGGAGATATTTAACATAATTTAATTGTAAAGCGTTTACGATTTTTATTTTATTGGCACGTCGGACTGACTGGGCAGTGGGCACGTCATGACTATCTGCTGACATGGCACATCACATCCCCGCTGGCTTAGACACGTCTTCTGATTTGCTGCAAAGCAGCGACGTGCTCTGATGTCACGAGTCAACGGATAACAGGCCCAACCCAACTTGGACTCCGATCTAAATGATAAAAAGTTTGAAAATTTTGTTATTGGACTGGGCCTCCAAGCACTAAAGCATAAATGGGCTTATGGGGCAGTGAGTCAACTCGTGACGTGTCTGGATACGTTACGAGTCAACTCGTTATGGACCCAACACATCTTAGACTCCAGAAAAATTCAAAAAAAATGGGGCAGCCCAAACCCAAAGGCTGTCTAAGGCCCAATTTGCGAATGCTTCCCAAGCTGCTTTTGGAGCCAAAAGTGCTTCTAAAGTTGGCCTAGGGTGTTTGGTAAAAATTTTGGGAAGTACTTTTGGTCTGTTTTGGTTTCCCCCAAAGCAGAAATTGAGAAGCTACAAATTGATGCTTTTAGAAACCAGCTTCCTGGGAAGCAGAAATGAAAACACACTCAGCTCTTTTGATAAATAAATTTTTACCGAACTTCCCATTTTATCCCTTGTCTTTCATGAAATTTACTGCATAACAAAACCCTATTCTCACCTCCAGCAGCCATCCACACATTGAAATTGCTTTTGGTTTTCACAGCACTTTTAAAAATCAGTTTACCAAACACTTGGATGATTCTTTCCATAGCAAATCCAGAAACAATTTTCCACACAGTATAACCAAAAGCAATTTCCCCCATTGCACAGCAATCCCAAACCAGGCCTAAATCATACTTATAATTTATTTTATTTGAAACGGAAATATATATTAGAAAATAAAACCTTATGTCAAACAATAATTTCTTAATTTCATAAAAATTAATACATGTTAATAAAAACATAGAATGAGTAAAAGAATAATAAATTCATGGCAAGGCGTACCAAGCTTGTGATGAGGTGTTTGGATCCATATGTGTATGAGTAAATCAAGAAACAATCACGTTCACGTGCATCTACAATCAAATTAAATAAGGAATTTGTCGATACAAGCAAGGAAGCACGGATACTCCATTTGGTGGAGGTAACTCGTATCGAACTCGTATCCAGTTCGGATACTCCCCGAATACTCCAGGATACGTATCCGATATGCCAAATGGTGTATCCGTTGACTTTTTCACAAGTTTGACTAGCGGATACTTGATGGATACTTGGCGGATACTTAGGGGATACTCGGAGGATACGTTTGGGGCAATATTATAATTATTTTAGTATAAAACGGGGTCAAATTATAATTTCAAAATATTAGGGGTCAAAATGATATTGTAAGGAAATTTTGTCTTTGATTCCATTGACATAGAGAATGCCGGGATACTTGAGATTGTAAACCTTTCTCTTGATGAACCAGAATTAGATGCCTAATTATTTAGATCATCAAACAATGTGAATGATGACAATGAAGTTAATTTGGAATTTAAAATATGTTTTATGAGTTTTTTTTTTAATGTGTTATTTGGATTTTATAATATGTTATGGTTTATATGACGTATGGTTTATTTGGATTTTGTAATATGTTCGACTTATGTAACATGTTTTATTTGGATCCTGTAATATGTTAGATTATTATGACTTATGTAGTTGTGTTATCAGTCTTTTTATTGTCAGTTCATCCTGACAATAAATATATCAAGACGAAGAATGTTGACCACAGATTATGAAGAAGTTTTGACAAGTGCATACACTTTGAGTCAAAATATGTAAATCTAGTGGTCCACATTATTCGTTCTGATATATTTATTGTCAGGACAAACTGATAATAGAAAATATAGTTATGTTATGTAGTTATGTGACATGTTTTATTTGAATTATGAATATGTTTTGATTTTGAATGAATTATCAAATATGTTTTTAAATATTTTTTTAAAATATAAATATATATTATTTTAATTAACGTATCCTGCCGTATCCGTATCCGTATCCTAGTTTTTTAAGATTTACCGTATCCCCGTATCGTACCGTATCCGTATCTCGTATCCGTGCTACCTAGGTCGATAGGCACTCGATCTTATGGGAAAAGGCACATTAGTCATTAAACATTATTTAAGATTTTGAGCAGCCTCCACCAAACGCATTAGTTATTATGGCCACAATGACCCCACCTTGAGCCAGAATTTCATTGGCACTGTACAATTGCCCGTGAGACAAGGCATCTTACAGCCTTACAGGCTCTTGGCTTTGCCATGTCGCCCGTCATTTACTAACGTGGACCTTATCTCTGTTTCCCACGAAATCATTTAGCTCAGCAATTTATCACATATAGATGTAGAATGTAGAGTGTCCACATCTCTCCGAGACACCTCTCAATCTTTCCCTAATACAGCCAAAACTATACCAATCAAACCCTTATCAACTTATCTACTCCTGTAGTTTTCACTTTTTATAAGATTCCCATCACATGCGGGGTCTATGTTCAAGAGATACAACCATGTTTACTGTTTTTATCAAGTTTTACCTCGCAAATCATTCTAAAGTAAACTATACAAAAACCGATATATGAATTGACATGAGGCTCATCTATTGCATAATTAATATTTAACAACTACATGAAACCGCATTAATTTATGTGATGTGACCTCACTCATTCCTCAAAAATCATTAACCTTTTGAATTTGACCGACTTAATTTCAAACTACAAATGGAAGCAAGGGCAAACCGGGACGTAACTCAGTTGGTAGATAAATAAACTTAAAACTTGAGTAAATGACTCTTATATCAACAACTCGAATCCTACCAATGGCGAAAGAGCATGACCCATTTAGGTCCAAAGCTTCAAATTACAAGCATATATATAATGCATTTGGATCCTCTGCTGATATGATCTTTTTCCTGAATTTTTTTTTTTTTTTTAAAAGATGTGATTGGTTATTGATAAAGTGGTTGTGGAAACCAATCACATTTTGAACCACACCTTTATTGCAATACTTATGTGATTAGGTGAGTTCAGGAAAAAAATCAAGTCACTGGACGATCTAAATTCATATATAATTAAACACGAGAATAACTTTAAAATATAACCGAGAAAAGAAACCATAAAACCTCTAGTGCACGTATGCATTTATTGTTGCTTGGTGTCCTATAAATCGTATCATTCTGTTCTCACACGCAATTCCTCTTCTCCCTCTCTCTGATCATAAACTGCAACTAAAGCAAGAATTTCAGGCAACATTGCCCATCCTTCATACAAACCATAAAAAATAAAAAAATAAAAAAGTTGCGAAATGAGACCAGCGCCGGTAGTAGTATCTAATAACGAGAGCATGTTATCCTCCACAGCAACACCAACATGTAGTCGTGCAACATGTAGTTGGAGACCTTACTCCAACTCAAATGATTTCGAGACCAACGCGATCCTCATCCTTGTCATCCTCTTCTGCGCTCTTATATGTGCTCTGGCTCTCAATGCTGCCATCCGTTGCTTCCTAGGCGGCCATCAACAACGCTCCCCTGACCGTCTTCCCCAACAACAACTTGAGGACAGAAAGCCAAGCCTCCAGGCAGCAGCAGCCCAACTGGTGGTGGCTCCCACTCTGCTGTATTCAGCAGGGATGAAGCTGCCGGGAGCTGTGGCCGAGTGCGCCATTTGCTTGTCGGAATTCATTGAAGGCGACGCGATACAGGTACTAGGAAGGTGTAAGCATGGGTTCCATGTGCAATGCATTCAACAGTGGCTATCTTCCCACCATTCATGTCCCACTTGCCGATGCACTTGTCTCGCTGACCACCCTCCTAGTCCTTCCATGGAATCCACCACCATTTCCCAGACGGGGTCTAATTAGCAGCTCTTACTAGTCCAATTAGATTCTTTTGGTTTCTATAACTGAACCAAACAGAGTGATGAAAAACACTCAGCTGCATAAGAAATTGCAGGTAAGATTTATAGATCAAGTTTCTAGGTAGACAAGTATTTGTTTTGTGCTGCCAATAATAGTCATAGAAAAGGATGGGTCTGACCTTGGCCAATTATTAGATTCCAATTTGTATTACACTAATGTAGACTGGATTCATAATGCTTATCTTTTTTTTTTTTTTTTTTTTAAATTATTTGAGATACGTATCAAAGGCTATGATAGAAGAAAATTAACCTTTTGACATGGTAGAAACTTTATCAGACTGCATAAAATTATGATATTGCGAAAGTGTATGAGAAAGACAATAATACGCGGAACAAACAACGATAAAATGCTAATTCTTGTTGATTCCGCAGAAAACCAAGATTTAGACGAAACTGACTTGGATTTATATCTCTTGGGACTTGTTAGGTTAAGGCCAAGGCAGCTACGTACAATGGAGAAGACTATAATTTCTTTGCAGATGCTTCAACATAATATTATTCTGTGTAATAAAAAATTAGTGAATTAGTTGTCAGTTTTCTTATGTATTTAGCATATCATGATCTTCTCTGCACAAATTCCAGATGTAAAACGATTGTAATTTGTGTAAGATAATTACACATTCTTGTTATTTAAGACACTCCTAATATCTCCAAATAAATGCAACTCAAAAGGAGAAACAAAAAAAAAAAAAAAAAAAAAAAAAAAAGTAAAAAACTTTACATTATTCTTTACTAGGATTCCCAACAGGAAAAATTCCATAAACAAGACCTATTGGAGCGCTGAATAAGTGCCTTGAGATTACAAGACCACCACAAATACATATTGAACAAATTGAGTGTTTGTTATTTTATTCTTCTCCATATAGGAGGTAATTTATAGGAGAATTACAAATAGGAAATAGAGACACACTAGGAAACAATTACCTACAAAGAAGCTAATTGATTCTAGGCAATACAAATCAAATAAGTCAACTATACAATCTTCCTAATTAATCATAATATTCTAACACTCCCCCTCAAGTTGGTGCATAGATGTCACTCATGCCCAACTTGCTAATTGAGTCATGAAAGTTCCTCCCATTAATGGCCTTTGTAAGGATATCTGCAAGTTGATCCTTACTTGGTACATGCGGAAGCTCAATTATTTTTTCTTCTAATTTCTCTTTGATGAAGAATCGATCAATCTCCACATGTTTGGTACGATCATGTTGGATAGGATTATTGGCAATCTGTACAGAAGCTTTATTATCACAATATAGCTTCATGCTATCCTTTGGGTGAAATCCCAAATCACCTAATAAGTTCTTCAACCACAGTAATTCAGTGATTCCTTGGGCGATCCCTCGGAATTCTGCTTCAGCACTAGATCGTGACACCACAGTCTGTTTCTTACTCCTCCAAGTGACAAGGTTACCTCCTACAAAGGTGAAATAACCAGACGTGGATCTTCGGTCACTTGCATTCCCAGCCCAATCAGCATCCGTGTATCCCTCGATGCCCAAGTGTTCATGTCGAGAGAACATTAATCCTCTGCCAGGAGCCCCTTTCAAATACCTTAGAATTCGAAGAACCGCATTCATGTGGCTCTCAGTGGGAGCATGCATAAACTGGCTCACCACGCTTACTGCATAAGCAATATCAGGACGTGTATGTGAAAGGTAGATAAGCTTACCTACAAGTCTCTGATATCTTTCCTTGTTTGTTGGGGTTTGATCAAGGTGACCTGGACACTCACATAACTTGTGATTCTGATCCATAGGGGTATCTGCTGGTTTGCTAGCAAGCATCCCAGTTTCTGTAAGCAGATCAAGAACATACTTTCGTTGACTGAGGAAAATCCCATATTTTGATCGGGCCACCTCAATTCCCAGAAAGTACCTTAGCAATCCCAGATCTTTCATTTCAAATTCCGTAGCCAAGTAACTTTGAAGAGCAGTCATCTCTAGATCATCATTTCCTGTGACAATCATATCGTCAACATAAACAATCAGAACAGTGATCTTATCACCTTTTCTTTTGAAGAATAAGGTGTGATCCGAGTTACTTTGATGGTACCCAAACCTCCTCATGGATGTACTGAATCGCCCAAACCAGGCTCTAGGTGATTGTTTCAGTCCGTAAAGAGCCCTTTTTAGCTTACATACTTTGCCAGTTTGAGACTCTGAACCGGGAGGGAGCTCCATATAGACCTCTTCACTGAGTTCCCCATGTAGGAAAGCATTCTTCACATCGAACTGTTTCAATGGCCAATCCAAGTTCACTGCCAGTGATAGAAGTACCCTAACAGTGTTTAACTTGGCTACTGGAGCAAACGTCTCCTGGTAGTCAACCCCGTAAGTCTGAGTATACCCTTTGGCAACCAACCTAGCTTTGTACCTTTCAATTGTGCCATCTGCTCTATGCTTAATGGTATAGACCCATCGACACCCAACGGCCTTTTTTCCTTTAGGTAGATCCACTATCTCCCAAGTACAGTTTTTCTGTAAAGCTTTCATCTCCTCATCCATGGCTCGGACCCAATTTTGATCTGTTAGTGCATCCTGCAATTTACTAGGAATAGATACAGAGGATAATTGATGTGCAAAAGCTTTAAAGGTTTCAGATAGTCTATGAGTTGAGGTGTAATCAGTAATAGAGTAAAGGGCCTTACTATCTGTTGTAGGTCGCTCAGGGGAAAAACCAAACCGTAAAGGTGGTCTATGTTCTCGACTAGGATACCGTCTAGTAGATAGACTGGGGTCAGGATCTGTGTGATTTTCACTAGACAAGTCATTAGATAAAGTAGAGTGTTTAGGAATTACCTCAGGAGCATTTTCCACGTCAGAGTCCGATTGATGAACTAGTGTTGGAGAAGGGGAAGTAAGAGGTTGTGCCACTTGTATGGGAATTGACTCCCCCTGTTTCTCTTTCCCTTTATTTCGCCTTTCATACACCTTTAGAGTTGATTCTATCTTTTCTGTGAAACTACTAGGTACCTCACTTTCTACTTCAGGCACAACAGGTACATCACTCTCAGGAGACAGACTTATAGGCACATTTAGACTAATAGGTACATCACTCTCTACCTTAGGAGACTTCTCTTCATAGTTCAGATTCCCCTCCTGAAGAGGAGTCTCCGGGGAAAAGTATGCCTGATTTTCCCAAAACGTAACATCCTGTGAAACGAACACCTTACGAGATGGAGGATGATAACATTTGTACCCCTTTTGGGAGCTAGAGTAGCCTATAAAGACACATTTAAGGGCACGCGGGTCTAATTTTCCTCGATGAGGAGAATGAACATGTGTATATACCACACACCCAAAGACCCGAGGGAGAACATGTAAGGCAGAGGTAATATCACAGTAATGAGACAGAGATTGTAGTGGGGTCTGGAAAGACAGAACACTGGATGGCATGCGATTAATGAGATATGCAGCAGATAATACAGCATCACCCCAAAAAGATTTAGGCATATGCATTTCGAGCAGTAAAGATCGTGCAACCTCTAAGAGATGACGATTTTTACGCTCGGCTGTGCCATTTTGTTGTGGAGTATATGCACAAGACGTTTGGTGGAGAATACCGTTTTGTAAACAAAAGGTTTTGAAATTATGATTGAGATATTCCCCACCATTATCAGATCGTAAAACTTGAATTTTCTTATGAAACTGTGTGCAGACCATGTGATAAAAATTTTGAAAAACATCACATACATCACTTTTATTTTTTAAAAGGAAAATCCAAGTCATACGTGTGCAATCATCAATAAATGTAACAAACCAACGCATACCAGATATAGACACAACATTAGAGGGACCCCATACATCAGAATGGACAAGAGAAAATGGCATAGAGCTCCTATTATTATTGCTAGGAGGAAAAACAGTGCGATGATGTTTTGACAAAACACATGCTTCACATTGAAAATTATTTTGACCAGTAAACAAGGATGGAAATAAAAACTTAAGGTACCCAAATGAACAATGTCCTAAGCGTCTATGCCAGAGATAGATATTACTTTCCTTATCAGAGTTGACTTGTACTACTCTATGAGGTTGACTAGATGAGCGTGAAGAGCCCAAAGTACTATCTGTTGTAAAGTAGTACAACCCCCCTTTTTCCCTACCAGTTCCAATCGTCTCCTTGGTGTGAATGTCCTGAAACACACAATGAGTAGGCCAGAAGGTAACAGTGCAATTAAGAGATTTAGTGATCTGACTGATAGAGAGTAAGTTATTAGATAAGGTAGGCACATGTAAAACAGATGACAAGTGTAAAGATGGAGTTAATGATAGAGATCCAGCCCCATTAACTAGGGTGGGTGTACCATCAGCATATGACACACTACATGTTTCGGTTGAACTATAATGATTAAATTTTCGAGAATCAAAAGTCATGTGATCTGTTGCACCAGAATCAATTATCCAAGTATTATTACTAGAAATTGTAGAAGTATTGAAAGCAGAATGAAATGTACCTGAACCAAACATAGTAGCAGCGGAAGCAAAAGAACAGAAAATACCCGGAGTTTGGTAACGGAATAGTAAATCCAGCAGTTGGAATAGTAAATCCGGAGTTTAGTAGTGGAGCAGTAAATCTAGCAAAGTACTGTAGCAAGTACAGTAGATGAAATACTGTAGCAAAACACTGTAGCAGGTACGGTAGATGGCACTGTAGCAGAGATGAACACTGTAGCAGGTACGGTAGATGAAGTACTGTAGCAGTACTGTAGGTAAGGGACTGTAGCAGTTTTTTTTTTTTTTTTTTTTTTTTTTTTTTTTTTTTTTGGGGTTCAAAGTGAACCGATTTTTTGGGTTCAAAGTGAACCGAGTTACACAACAGAGTTTAAGGATGTAAACTTAAATAAGCCAACAAGATCTGATGGTGGCTCGAGAGAGTCGGCGGCGCACGAAGGTTGGCTGGGGAGGAGGGACGTCAGGTCGCCGGTGGTCGGGAAGGAAGGGCGACGAGTCGCCGGTGACGAAGAAGCGACGTGTTGAAGAAAAAAACCGACACGGGTCGGGTCGGATTTGCGACGATAACAGAGGCGACGTGGGTCGCTAGGTTAGGTAGGACAGCCGCCGGTCGACGCACGTTGGTGTCGGAGGGACAAATCGGCGACTTGGGTCGAAGTTGGAGGAAGAATCGACACGGGTCGGGTCGGATCGTGATGAGGCAGTAAGTAGATGCAACCAGATGGGTCTGGTAAGGCTAAGACAGTGAGTGATGACGACCGTGAGTGAGAAGAAAAAAAAAAAAAATAAATAAGTAGAAGAAATTTAGAAGAGCAGTAGAATCAAAAAACCCTAAACAACTTGTTTGGGCTCTGATACCATGAACAAATTGAGTGTTTGTTATTTTATTCTTCTCCATATAGGAGGTAATTTATAGGAGAATTACAAATAGGAAATAGAGACACACTAGGAAACAATTACCTACAAAGAAGCTAATTGATTCTAGGCAATACAAATCAAATAAGTCAACTATACAATCTTCCTAATTAATCATAATATTCTAACACATATATCCTGGGATAGATTCCTGGTTCTGAGTTCATGTGTCAACTATATGCTTCAACAATTTGTTATGAGGAATCCAACTATCCACATCAAAGTTTTTCAATGAATTTCACTTTAGACTTGATAATTGAGAATTAAATACTATGACCATACAAGCTGCCACATAATTTGCAAACAAGCAATAATCTTCATGCAATTTTTCCAAGAGAGTACATATCTTTCGAACCATGAATGTTGTGACGCATGAAAGGTCTCTGTCCACATCTGAGAGTAGGATTGGCCTGCATAAACATATAATTTCCACCAAAAAGATCATTCATATGAGCCTGGCCATTCTTCAACCTCTTCAAAGCCTTCCTCCATGAAACTTTAACTCTGGAGAAAAACCTTGATCTCTTTTTCCAGAACCTTCTCAACACTGGAATCCGAAGCTTTGCCCGCTTCCTGAAGGTAAAATTCCTGAGACTTGACCACTTCCTTATATTTCTGAAAGCTCTCTCTTCTTCTTCTTCTTCATCATCAAACCCTCCTTCATATTTCAGTCTGTGATAAGAGAACTTGGACAATGAAGCCATTTTTAAAGCAGAAAGCTTTTAAGAGTTTGTGAACAAAAGAATGGTGGCTTACTTTTCTATATATCTTCATGGGATCTGAATATGTTTTCCGTTTTATTCTTTCTAGTGAAAGTGAGAAAAGTACATAAACTAGGTGGATGTATTAAAGGATACTAAATGGAGCTGGAATTTGTTGGTATCGGTGGTTAATGTGAGAATATAAACCATACAAATGCAAATTAAATATCTGCCTTAAGATATGTAAGTGGATTGGTAGCTGACCCAGTTAGTTGAATTATCGGGCGACACAAGCGTCTTCACATGGAATCCCATGTTCCGGATCAGAAATTAATTTCATTGTGCCACAGAATGTTTCAAAGTATTTTCTTTGATATATCTGGATAAAGCAGTAGGCATTTCACTTGCACACACTACTGTGATTATCATTACAAATTATTCTTCATTCCCATCCTTTTTTATTCATGTTGAAGTACTGTAACAGAAGATCAAGCATGTGTGAACCTAACCCACTGAGATATGCTAGGAATCCCATTGTTCACAACAGTTAGCAAGTAATAACCAGAAGGTGCAACATTAGGAGATGGAGGTGCCTCCAAAACTGCACTTGTCCATCCATTTGCAGTCGACAACTTCGTGCACCTGAGTCTTAACATTCTCTGATTCATCGAAATGGAGTGCGTTGTGAATGGGGGAGCGTAAGCTGAGAACTCAACCATATTACTAGTAGGCTTCCTTCTCAGCCTGAACTGCACAGTGAACTCTTTACCATACTTAACACCATACATGTTGTCATCATTGGAGAGTATCGACACATTATGTGGCCTCCAGTTATTAAATTGCCTGTCCATATATTGCGGACTGAATGCTTGTAACCTTAGCTCAGTTGGGTAGGTCACGTTTCTGAAAGTGTACCTCCTGTAAGGATTACCACCGGCAACTAAGATCCTACCATCAGGTAAGACTAAAGCTGATGAGTGATACATTCGAGCTATTTTGGTGGACCTTAGAACTGAAAATCGTCTGCCTAGTGTTTTCTTTGGGTTGTAGAGGTATGGTTGGAGAGAAGGGCCTGCTGCATTGTTCCATCCACCGCAACCACGTCTTGCGCCATTGATGATCAGGATATGGCCAGTTGAGAGAATCAACATGTCGTTTAGGAGACGGGGTCCAGGCATGTTTTCCATTTTCCACTTGTGTGTGTTCCCTGTGATCACCATTCTCCCACAAGAGCTAAGTCCCGTCAAGAATCTCCTTTGTTCTGCAGCTCTATCAGCTCCCGCGGCTGCACCTCCACAAACCATGACTTCCACCTTTTGAAATCTGTTTCTATGGTCTAATGGGAGAATTACCGATGATCCTGAGCTGGGATAGTTTCTTGATCCATCTCCGGGAATTCGAGGAAACTTCTTGACTACCATGTTGCGTCTGTAATTGAAAAGGATTGAATCCCGGTTGGCAAAGATGAACAAATCCCCATTAGAGGAGAGGTGGAGGAATGGATATAGGTTGTTTCCTCCAGCATTTCTGTCATAAGTCTGGTGCAAGAATGGAAGATCAAAAGACTTGTCATTGGAGTGAAGTTTGGGTACAAATTCATAACTGAAGACTCTCCTTCCACCTACAACGATCGCCCTATCATTCTCAGGCAGTAACTGACTCGAAGCATACCAACGATCACTGGATAGCAAGTTCTTCGATTGCTTCCAATCACAGTTACCATTGTCACATGTTTTGAAGTATCGGACCTTTCGCGAACCCCTGCCATATCCTCCAGCTTGTAAAAGTGTTCCATTGCTCAAGAAAGTACCTGAGGAACACCAGGGATCGGTATCAAGTCTTAGAGGCCTAACCTTGTTGCCTAAAATGTCGTACTCCAAGGAATGAGCATAACAAGACCAGTCTTCAAAGTCATTCCGGGTGGCTCTGCACCTTGTGCCATTGAAGCGGTGGCGGAGTCTGTACCCGGATTGCCCTTCTCCGATTTGATCAAACATGATGACAGTATTTCGGTGAGTTAATGCCACATGCATAGCTACCACGCCCGTGTTGTTAAGAAGCAGCTCCCATTTTCCTTGTTTGCTGCCTTCTGTGGCCTTTCCAACTGCATCACTAAATCTAGCAAAATGCAGAAACAAGAAAATGGCAATGATCATGGATATATTGATAGACTGCAAGTGCAAGTGTTTCTTTCCTTCCATGGTGCGATTGAAAGGCAAGTTGGTTGTGATTAGTTGTGGAAATGAAGTTTTTATATTAGCTTGGACTGGTTGAAACTGAAATTCAGATTGTTGATCCTAAAAGGTAGTAAATTTATTCGCAAATGAATCTTGTTGTGAAGCCAGTTAACAAGGTATTCATGCAAATAGAGTTTGACAACTAGTTTGGTGAAGTTCGATCTAATCCATCCTAAGCTGATAACCAAATTTGATGAAAACAATGTGACATGTCTCATGTTACATTGTTTTATTGGGTCCCTATTTCACGTATTAAGCTTACGTTGTACTTAAAATCTTAAGTTTACGGGTGTATAGAAGTGTCAAACGGATGGGCCGGACCAAAATTTTTAAGGCCCAAGTGGGCTTGAGGATAGGACACAGGCTGAGCCCTAAAATTTTAGGTAAGGCCCTTCCCTACCCACAAACCCTCTCCAAAACGGGCTTGTTGATGGCCCAACTAACATGGTATCAAAGATTAGTTTGACTTTGAAATGAATTTGAATACCTAACACTTAGGTGCGTTTGGTATCGTTTTTAAAATGATGTTTTTTAAAACTATTTTTAAAAATAAAAATCATGTTTTAAAAATATAAACGTGTTAGAAAAGTAGTTTTCAAAAACAGAAAACGATGTAAAGTATTTGCTAATGTTTTTGAAATGGGAAAATAATTGTTTGAAGGGAAAAATTAGGGTTTATTTTAAAAAACTGTTTTGAAAGTGGTGAAAAACAATAAAAAGTTGTTTTTAACTTTTTAGTTATAACTTTTAAAAATTTGTTTTTTGTTTTCAAAAACAATTTTATAAAATGATTAACCAAACAACTTTATAGTTGTTTTTTGTTTTTAAAAACAAAAAACTGTTTAAAAATGAAACCAAACACCACCTTAAGCTTTTAAATCCGGTGATTACCAACAGTTCTTTTTTCACACAGCACTACCAAATTCGATGATCCAAAGAAAGGTTGACTCTTGAAATCCATTTATGGTGTCAGCTTCATCACTAGTCATCTTCAACGGCTCAACTTGACAAGCAAATAAAGACAATAGAGGCTGTTTATTATTTTCCATGGGTGAATGAGAAAACAAGGTTTCAAAACCACGGCTGCTATCAGGCAATGAATGGAAGACTGAAAATGAAATACATGAGAGCCATAACTATAAACTCATTGTTACTTCAAAAAATAATAATAATAAACTCATTGTAAAATCAATGACCATATTGCAGTTCCAGCCCAAAAATATTTGACATTATTATAACTTTGTATAGCTCATCGAATTATAATAAACAATGCATCAAGAGCATTTCTACCAGAAACGAAAAAACCAGAACTATGTACATACCATCGGATGAGTAAGCCTACCCTCCGAATTATGGGAGACCTGATAATTGCAGCCAGTCATATATCCAACACTGCAGTCCACAGCAACAAAAATATTTAAAACAAACAGATGTCGTTTAATAGAGTTTTATTCTTGTCTGAATGGTGCTCCGGCAAATGGGGCATAACTCAAGATCTTGTCCACAGCCGCAGCAAGTCTGCAAAACAAGACTCATTAAGCACCATACCAACTACTCTACATTAAGCACGAGCATAGGAATTTGTAAGTACATTACCTGATGTCCACAACCAAAGGCCATATCCTTTGGATCGGTCAGGCAAATTGGACAAACCTATCAGGATCACATTGAAAATGTTCAAAATTCTATCCATCAACTTCACATATAAAAGACACCAAAGTTTTTCTAATAGCAGCAAATGCACTTCTCTATTCTAAAAGTGCAATTATGACACAAATTTCTGACATGCAAAAGATCAAATGACGATAGAGAAAATGCAAGGAATAAGGCAAGTACATGATTATCAGAAGCAGAAGCTGCAGGTGGAGCACTCCCTGCAGTGGTATCATGTCTACCCGAAGAAGGTGCACTTGGACGGAAACTACTAGACCGTGAAGTTTTGGGAGTGCTGTATTGAGGTGGGGGAAGAGAAATCCTATCAATACCCTTCCCTCTAGAAGGACTGGTTGATATGAAAAGGAAAACAAAATGCATTTGAATTAGTCCTTGACCACAATATTAAAAAAGACCAATGAGAAATTTAGAATAGTAAAATTATTACCCCAATATATTAAGTTCTAGTGTTGCTTTGTACTGAGACGGTATTTCCATCAAGGCTGAAAGGGCAAACTCTGCTTCTTTTCTGGAGCGGTCCACATTCTTCGACATAATTTCTGTAAAATTCACAAACTACAAAAGACAAAAGCAACAAGAATTTATACAAGCAGCTTAAGCAGAAGAAAATATGAAATCAGATTGCCAATTAAATATACTTGCCTGAAAATTATCAAATGCTCGAGCAGGAATGTTGTCATCAAACTCCTTCATCATATCCCACGGCCCATCTCCAACCCCAACTAATATAATTGACAAGGGGTACTCACTGAAAAATAATGAATGTCAGAAAGTGGTTTGCAAAAGAAAATCCCCCCACAAAAATATGTAACTTAGAAATTTACCTTGCCTTCACAATTGCTTCAATAGTTTTCTTTTCTTGTGGGCTTAGTTGGCCATGATCAGTATCAACACTTCTCGTGACCTGTCAAACCACATCTTCAATTAATATAGCACACAGAGATTAAAGTTCCAAGAAGAATAGCATGGCAAAGATGATTAAGCCAATCATCATGGCATGTTAGGATTCTTGATGTAATTGCACTTCTCTACTCATCCTATATCACACAATACTTGCATTCGGCTTATGCCAACAGCCCCTCCACCCATTTTCTTTTATAGGAAAAAAAAAAGTACCCACAGCTTTCTAATTGACACTGGATTTGTTTTGCATTTGATGTTTATTACAGTTTCAGCTTTCACATGTACATAAGTATAGCAGAATGTTGAAGTTTCAGCCTTTCAGGTAGAACCTACGCAAAATATGAAAGGCTACTGATTAACCGGGATGAGTTAAATAACCCAATTTCTTTCATTGCATAAAAGCTCTGCCATTTTCACTTTTGTCATCCTATTGTCTTGGGAATATAACATACTTGGGGTCAGATGATTTTATTTCATTGTTTTCATTTTTTATAGGCAGCCTATACCATAAATAACTCTCATACACAATGCGTCAGATATTTCCATGTTAACTTTCTAGGCAGGTTATCAAGCTACCAAGTTATGCAAAAGTCCATGCACAAATTACATACACAAATGTATTTTGGTAAAGAAACTATCAAGTTCAGCTATCAAACCATATCAGGACAAAAGTCTAATGTAGCCGTAGCAACTATAATGACCCCAGAGTTTCTGAGTTCATAATTCCATAAATTGTAAGCAGAATAAAATTTTATCAACCTTAATCATATGGCAATGTCATTAATACAAGTAAGAATATATTTTTTTTCCTCGTACATGAGAAAACAAACTATGAGATCATATAATTTTATAAGAAAAAGAAATTGATATGGATAAAAGAACTATAACATATGTAAACACGTGGAGATGAATTACAATTTCTATGGACTGTTATTACCAAATTGAGACAATGTACCTGTCCATCAGCTATTATCAGTAAAACATGGTACTGGCCACCACTTTGCTCCACAATAGTGATGGCCATTTCAATGATAGGGCCAAATGATGTTGGTCCTATAAAAAAAAAAAGAGGAGAAAAAAAGAATCAGCTAAAGAAATTAAAAATAAAAATAAAGATTTGAGTCGCTTTGCAACCTGCAAGTCGAAGTTGAGGAACCAATTCTTTGTACCGTCCCAGCACTTCTTCAAATCCATTACAAGATCTATCATCTGGATAAAAACTGAACACTTCCTGATCATGCGTCGATGCTGCCAGTTAATAAAATTAATTTAAATTAAGTAACCTAAGAGATGATAGAATAAAATGTCAACAAAACACCACTTCAATTAAAATAGTATACCATCTCCAAATCCAAAACAAGGAATTAAATTATCCTCATCAAAGGAAGACAATGTTTTTCCAATAATAGATATTGCATGTTCATACGGATTTTGTTGATCTCCAATGTGATGAAGACTTCTCCGTTGGAATGACCTTGCACCTAATATCCCACCACGTTAAGCATATTTCACTATAGTGTGATAGAAAAACCTTAATGCACCAGACAAGGCCGAACCTGTCCACTCATTGCTCTTCGTGAAATCAATACCAACAATGAGATTTGAAGACTCTAGGCCAGCACGGGCTAGCGCGTCTGTAACCTGTGGGTACAGGAGAGTTCCACAAAAAGCCATTTTAGTCATTAGCAAAAGAAACAAAATGAAATCTTCATCAGCCAGTGACAATATGGTCATATTCATATAATTTATTGAAAGGAATGACATGAAAAATATCTCAGTCAGTAGGTTTTTTTATCAACTATATAAACAGAGAACTTTGCATTAAAGAAGAGAAAAGAAAATGCAAACTCTTTCCTTAGTATCTGATTCGAAAACAAACATCAGTTCCACAAAATAAATTAAATTGCTAGAAGAATAGCAAAAGTTCCATATAATTTTTTACATCGAGTAGTGAGTACCAATTTCCGAACTAATTATAAGAGTCCGGTAAAATAATTTATCTTAATTATTAAAACATGTGCCCATTCTCATAGAAATACCAATAAGGCAGTTTCCTCCCACATGCTCTCCTCCAAGAGATTGGCTACAGAATGAATAAAAACAAGAGAAATATTTATAAAGCTACTAGAATGGTCAGGGCTTAATTAATCAACAATCAATAGAAGAATGCGGCAGAGTCAGAGAAGCCCACGTATCCTAACTGGTCCAAAAGTCAACTAATTCAACATACCCACTTGTGAAATCACCTTATCAATGGAATCCAACATGAAATTATCTAATTGACCACCACTACTCCAACTAAGTCATGCCCTATTTCTGGTTCCAAAGACTGATGGATAGGTGGCAGTACGTGGGTCCGAAGAGTTATTTCCATATCACATAAACTTTTTTGTTCACAGTTATGATAAGATGTTAACATATATAGTGGACAAGTTTTATAAAGATAGCATAACAAGTTGACAAAAGGATTGGTCTAAACTGATTAGTTTCTTTCTAATTTCATTAGGATTACACATCTATTCGTAACATCAACCCCTGTTTCATAAAGAATTCTCTCTTACCTGCTCCAGGCTATTGTAGTCATCATCTATCTTTGAATACTTCCTCTCTAATCTCTTTTTTGACTCTGGGGCCTGCCTGCCATAGCTATGGGGTGGAGGTGGAGGTGCATAATGCTGCTGCGGCACATAATGATGTTGTGGAGCATACTCTTGGCTCGGTTGAGCATATGGCAGTGGATACTGGTGGTGACTCTGTGAGTATGAACTAGAGCCATAAGAAGGCTGTCGCGAACTTGGTCTTTTTGAAAACTTTCCACCCATCAAATCTATAAATTACAGATATTATGAAACATCCAACATGAACACAATTGAGGGGCAATAACAAGAAAGGACTTTTTGAAGCAAATTCAACTCAATGATAACCCCAAGTTGATGATTGAATGGAATTGCGATTGATGCAACATGCCGCCTAAATTCAATGATAACTAAAAGTGATTGAAAAATACTTCAAGTCAATTGGTATTTTTTTCTAATTTCACATACGCCTCATCAAGTTTGAAAATTGTAAGGCTAAGAATTATTTGTATTTTTATTTTTTAATTATTCTCAATCGGAAGGTGGGGTCAGGAAGTGACATACAATGAAACAAATGGATACAGAACGTAAGCAAAGACTAACCACAACTGGGATATCAACAATGTACAGTATAAACTATAAATTCCAATGTAATTCAATATAGAATCCAAAATTATCAATATATATATATATATATATATATATATATATATATATAAAGTAGGCACATTTTCTCCAAGAAAATAACATATCCAAAAGTCAAGGTTAAGACTTAAGCAAATATCCTCTCCCCCATTAAAATCTAAAATTGAAAATGACTTTCTTCCATCAGGAGTTCAGGACTTGACCCAGTAATGCATCCCCTCAAAAATCAATACTAGTGCTAATTAACCCACCAAAGTTGAAAATTTTACAATGAAAATTCAACCAAACCTGTAACAAGATCAGATCTTTACCACCCTTCCCATGTATAAAAAGAAAAAAAAAAAAAAAAAAAAACATCAACCAGTTTTTCCAGCCGTCCAAATTCCATACACATACACATTTATCAAAACTGACTATAATTAGCAAGTAACCGAAGGGAAACTAAAAAGAAAAAAAGGGTTGAAATGGGATACCTTAGTATTAGTAGTAGAAAGCGCAGAGTCGGTGAAACATAGTGAGATGGAGAGAGAGAGAGAGAGAGAGAGAGAGAGAGTTGTTGCGTCAGTGGGTGTAATGGAAGTCCGTGTTCTAATCTCAAGTGTTAAAAGTGGTTGCTGGTGAAGGCTGTTTCTACGAAGTTTCATTAAAAAAGTGCAGCCGATAAGTTGTTGCTTTTAAGTTTTATGTTTGATTGTGACAATCGTGGGGGCTGTATTCCACTTGCACCTGGAAACTACTAAACTAGTAAGTAGTAACTACCTTCTTCTTTCCTTTTCACTTACTCTACTGCCTCTACCTTCACAAGTCACAACCTCTTAAGTTGCTCTTATCTCTTTAAATATATTTGAATATTTACCACTCGGTTTATGGTAGATTATGGTAATAGCACTCGGTTTGTTTTAGATTCGATTTGTCACATGAGGTATTTTAAATATATATATAAATGCGACTGTATAGTTACTCGACTACTCCTAAAACCATCATTCAGTTTGTTTTCGATTCGATTTATCGTACGTAGTATTTTAAATATATATAAACGCGACTATATAACTACTCCTACAACCATCATTCAGTTTGTTTATGATTCGATTTGTCGCATGTGGTATTTCAAATATATATATATACAAGCTCCTACATACAGTATTACAAATACGTCTAAATAGTCAATCCTATAAGTCTATAATTAAAAAGACTCTCAACATATAATCGTAAAATATACATGTTTAGACTCAAACCTCACCACTAACTTGACAGTACCCGGAAATTTAATCATTTTTATAGTTAATAGGATAATTCATCTTATGTGTGGGATGGCTCTATTGTTATCCATAAAAATACTTGTCACACGACTCACACCCATGTTTTTAATAAAAAAAAATATTACCACAATACCTATAAATGAGATTATTATTTTTATTTTTTTACAATTATAAAAGAGAGATTATTTAAAAGGATAAGATGATTTAAAGTTATAATTCAAAACCGTTTAACTTATAGTTAATTTGTACATAATATGCAAGTTCAATATAAAGAACATAAGGGAGTAAAGGCTCAATATGGGTCTGCATTTCAAGTTCATTGAAATTCTTATTTTGCATAATTTCTGATTTTGTAGGCATTTGTGAGACGACTCATTGCCTCTAAGGCTCTAACACACCTCCAGGTTTGCAATATATGCATAAAATGCTCTTAAATTTATGATATTAGTTAAGTTATATTAATGATTGAATTAATCGATTAAATTATGAATGTTATCACCAAATTGTTATTAGTGGAATGGTTTTACAAACTCTACTGCAATTTGTGTTCTACTTATTCTGAGTAATTAATTTCAAAATTTTCAAATTTAATTCTGATTAAAAAAAATGATGTAAAATATTGAGTAAAACATAAAACTTAATAGAAATAATATAATCGAGACAATTGATTTGCTATATTAGACATGTGTCAATAGATTATGAAGGTGTGAACAATATAAGGAGAAAATCCAAATCATTTATAAATATATATACATATTATATATAAAAAAATCAAAATCAAAGCGAAATTAAAATAAAATAAAAAAGTAATACACTTTATAAAAGTTAAAATTTAATTTTTCATTTTTTTGAATGTTTTCTATTATTTTGATTTTTATCTTGGGTTCGAATCGTGTCCCTATTTCCGTCCATGTCCCCAAACCCCAAATTTATTTATAATAGTTTAAAAAAAGTATTACTGTTATTCAAATTTTAATAAATTAAATTTAATATTGGATCACATAAGTCTTTAGTCTGATCCATATTCATTACACTAATGTTAGACAACCCAAAAATTTAGTCCAAATTTCACAAATTTCAATCCAAATGATGTGGTAAATAGTTTTTTTATTAACCACATCATCTCATATTATGTGTGATAATGACAATTCACTTGCCACATCATTTAAGTTGGAATCTGGTTTATTTATTTGGGTTGTATAGCATTTTTTTTTTTTTTTTTTTTTTAAAGGGGGTTGTATTGCATTACTCAATTATTTATTCAAACTCACATGTTAACTTGTTAACTTAGGGGGTGTTTGTTTTTTTGTCTTGAGTATTAAAAGACCTTATTTTAAGTAAGTAAAGTAATATCACTTAATATTTAAGATACTGTTACAACTCTCACAGTCAACTAGAGAGAGGGTTGATCCCATAATATCAGGATATGGCTACCCATACTTTGGGAGTTAATAGTCAAAGGTGAGACAATAATTATTTATATACCAAGGTATTGAACCTTGATGGTGGAACCACACTTGGGAGATTCCAATCACCAAGGCAAGATGCCATTGGTTATTTGTTTGTTTTTTATTTAAGAGTATTCCACTTAAATATTAGATGGCTTTGATTTTACTATTCTATCCCTATTTTAACAAATCATTTAACTTTTACTATACTTTATTTATTTTTTTAATAAAAAATTATTTTTATATAAAAAATTATTTGTTTTCATTTAAAATTTTATTTATCAATTTAAATATTTTATATTATTGAAAAAAAAAACCAAACAACCATCGGTCCATCACGACAAAAGAATCAACCTTTCACCGCCGCCGCCGTGTACTAACAGCCGCCGTTGCGTCTCCAAATCCTCTTGATCTCGAAATCATAATAATCTCCGGGAAATACCTTTAAAAAGTCAGCTGGAGAAACGGCGATCTCAAGCCCTACGCCGTTCTCTACCTCGAACCGGATTACCAACTTGCCACCCACTCCGACGACTCCATATCGACCCGACCCATCTGGAATGAGCGATTCATGCTTCCACTGACCCGACAGGTCCACGAGTCCTTCCTCACTGTTGAGATCTTCCACTTTAGAGTCTTTGAGATCCCCAAGCCGCTCGTCGGCTTCCTCAAGTTCCTGCTTGCTCATCTGGTCGTCGACGACGCCAACGACAAAGACTCTGACAAGTTGTAATGATTGGGAAATTTAGGGATAAAATTAGGGATTTAGTGAATGTCCATAATAAATAGCTTGTGTCTGTTGTAGGGAATTATCCCCCTAAGAGTCTGTCTGTCTGTGATAGTTATTGTGAGTCAGCTATAGGGAATTATTTCCCAAGTCCTATTTGAGTCTTTTTACAATTGCTTACTATTTCCTTTAAATATGTGTCTGTAACAATCATTTGAAAACACGAAATATTACAATCATTTTCTCAACTAATTTCTACTCTCTCTCTCTCTAAAATTCTGATCTATTTCTCTCTTCTTCAATCTTCTACAATCTGTTCTTCCATTTGAATTCCAGAAACCTTCAAACCTGCAAAATGAACCCAAAATTACATCAGAAAATATATTAAAATGACTAGGGCATGACACAAGTGCACCTAGTTTGTCCGCTCTCTCTAACTCCTCCACCCCTTCGGCCGTCCGCAACGTGAAGCTCGTGATCAAGGAGCGGCCTTTGCCGTTGCCACATCAGCCACCACCGCCTCCTCCTAAGTCAATTTAGGGTTAGGTTAGGGTAGGGTTAGAGTTGTTTAGGAAATTGGGGATTATTTTTATTTAAGGTTATTTTTGGTAATAGATAATTGTTCAGTGTTAATTGTGGAAGTAACTGTGATAGTATTAATTATTAATTATGACTTATTACATAAGTGAAAAGCCAAATTTGTTTACTTTTTCTATTAGACATATATATATTGAAATAAGATATAGATTGAAAAAACAAACAAATCTATTTCTCTTAATTTAAGTGATAAGAGCTAATAAGACTTATAATGAAAAGAATCAAACAGCCCCTTACATTTTTAATATTAAAATTTAACATTCATCTTCGTATATTGAAATAAAAATAGTTGTGGAGTTATTTTCATTTTTACAAAACATCAAAAATAGCATTTTTATTACCATGCACTGTAACTTGATATAAAATATTAAAATGTGCTTATTCAGTAAGTTTAAATTATCGCACCTTGGATGGTTTATCAAAAATTATAATAATAAATAACATTCTTATATCATCAATAATGTTTGTTCAACAAAATGAAAAGAATGTCGAGGCAATTTTAATCAATGGACCACAAAGAGCTGATTCTTTGTTTGTTTCTACTTTTTATGGGCAGCCCACAGCTTCCCTGTCTATTTCATTGTTTCCATGGTGTGATCAATTATTATCATCTATATGATTATATAGTATATACCAATATAATTTATTGGGTTTAATTTTTTTTATTTATTTTTAAATATTGTCTCAAATTCATAATCCTGTAGTGCAGGTGTGAGGGATTTACTATCAGACCAATATCATCTCGTCACAGAGTTTAAATTAAAGTGAGGAGAATACATAGGCGTTCAATTTAATATTCCAACTGCATAATGCTTATGTAGTATTTGATATTAATTGACACTTAATTAACATACCTATGAGGCTATAATTATATATTAACATACTTCCTACCCATTTTGGTAAGGGAATTCAAATCGGGAATTAAATCTACATATAGGAATTAAATCTATCATAAAAGAAATAGATGAACAAAACATATAGGAAATATAAAATGATATGGTAACCGGTTGTGTGCACGAATGTATTTGTTACACGACATTAGATCAAGAAAAAAAAAAAGTGGAAATGGTGAGAAATGTCACTTTTTTAAGTTGGTGTTGTAAGAAAGTCACCACTTTAATAACTTAAGTTTAAAAGGCACCTATTATGGTGAACGGACAAAAATGCCCTTACTTTACACATTCTCTTACTTTAAATTTTTCTGAGACTTTATTCTTTCATCTTCTTCATAGAGGTCTGTTTAATAGATCTCCAATGGAGATTGAACATCAAAACAAACCTCCATTAATTTAGTGGCGCTACGCAGACGCATTCGGGGGTCAAGCTCTCTGCTGAGCTCGCGGTGGTCGAGCTGCCTGGTCAGCTCGTGGGGGTTAAGGGGCAATGCCCCCGAGCTTTTTTTTTTTTTTTTTTAATTTAAAACCTTAAGCTGGTTGTTCTCCGAGTCTTTTGTAAACCTTAAGATGGTTGTGTGAATTTTGATACTAGGTTTGAGCCTTTTCATACTTGGTTCGAGCATTTTCATACTTGGTTCGAGCCTTTTCATACACTGTTGAAAAGGCTCGAATCTAGTGTAAAAAGGCTCGAAAACGCACGAAAAAGCTTGAAAAAAGTTCAAAAAGGCACGATTTCAGTTCAAAAAGGCTCGAATTTTTTTTCAAAAAGGCACGATTACTGTACAAAAAGGCACAATTCATGTACAAAAAGGCTCGATTCATAAAGGTTCAAAAATGCTCGATTCATGTACAAAAAGACACAATTCATGTACAAAATGGCTCGATTCATGTACAAAAAGGCTCGATTCATAAAGGTTAAAAAAGGCACGATTACTGTACAAAAAGGCACGATTCATGTACAAAAAGGCACGATTCATGTACAAAAAGGCTCGTCAAAAGTTCAAAAGGCTCGATAACAGTTCAAAAAGGCTCGATAACAGTTCAAAAAGGCTCGATAAATGTTCAAAAAGGCTCGGATAACTGTTTAAAAGGCTCGAAATATGTATTAAAAGGCTCGAAATATGTAAAAAGGCTCGAAAATGCATGAAAATGTTCAAAAAAGTTTTCTCTCAACGTTTGCAAAAGACACAAAGTGACAAAAAGGGGTATTTTTGTCTGGTCACCTAAATAGGTGCCTTTTAAACTTAAATTAGTAATGTGGTGTTTGTCTTACAAAAAGCGCCCCAAATAGTGACAAAAAAATTTTGAACCCAAAAAAAAAAATCAAACGATTTCTTTTTCTGTAATTTGTCTTATCCAAAGTCTACACCCACAAAAAGAAAAGAGAAGAGGCAAGCATCATGAAAATTATCATAATAAAAAGATAATTATATATATATAAATATGAAAATTTTCGTCGGTTGCTACCAGTAATTATTGGATTGCTATCCGTGGTAATCCAATAACTATTGATAGCAATCGACGATTTCTCAAAGAAAATTATGCACTTACTGACAAATGACAATAAACATGTACATAGATAGGAGATAGTGGCGGAAATAGGCTTGGCTTGGGTGGGCTACCCACCCTAGGCCCTAGCTTTTTCAAAAAAAAAAAAAAAAAAAAATTAAGTTTTTTTCAATAATTCTAAATACACACAATTTAATTCTAAGTATATTTCGGTCCAATTCCGATTCTGACTTAACTTACCACACACACACACACACACACACACACACACACATATATATATATATATATATATTATCTTAATAACAACCCAATAACTTAAAAACATGTATCAAACTCATTAAAGCCTATGATCAAAATTTGAGAAATTTTAACCATTTACTGACTCAAAAATCAAATTAAGAAATTTTAACCTCTTAACAACAAACCAAAAGAAGTAGATTTACCATATAAATTAATCTCCAACTCTCCAAGAATTTCAATTTTATGAGTTTTCATAGCTTTTTGATTTATGGAGGTATATAGACGCCAGTATGAGAAAAATGTAAGTTTTATTTTATTTTTATTTTAAATTTAGGTTGTAAAATTGAGTTTTATTTTTGGCTATGAAACATTTCAAAATGTACTTGTGCAATAAGATGGATGACGAGTTTCTTGAGAATTTTATGTTTGTTTATATTAAAATAGAACTTGTTTTCACAATTGATTCGGATTTGGTAATAGATGCTTTTGCTTCTTTGAGGCCTCAGAGAAATCAAACTTTAAGTAGAATCTTATTGTATTTATATTGCATGTGTATTTCCTTTTTATTTTCTTGTGTATTTTCTTGGTTAGAATATGTATTTGAGGTAAGACTCATTATATCTCCAGACTAGGTATACTTTTTTAATTTAACTAATAACAATTCTCTCGTACCGTCAAGATTCGCCATCAAAATGATTTTTTTTTTTAATTATATAGTATAATTTTTTATCTATATGAAATTGTCCACAACTCACCCATAAATTTTTTTTTGGTTTCGCCCCTAATAGGAGAGATTGTCATTTTCTGATCTTTTTGATTTACTTTCTAAAATACAAGTGATTGTGACCTTCATGATAAAATAAAAGTGATTGTGACCTTCATGATAGTCTCGCACAACTTAAATATGTCTTTAACTTATAAAGAATCTTTGAAATATTTACTTTTGCTTAAGATTAAAGCATTATCTTTACACTCTTAAAAATAAACAGTATCTCTGCAGGTTCATGTAATTGCAATATTAGATACCTTCGCAGTTTTTTTTTTTAGAATTAATATTTTTTAACTCTTCTTTAGGTTTGATTAAGAAGGGTGGTTCTCTAGTAAGGACGTGTTAGGACGGTCCTGATTAGAGAAGTATTCTAATTAAAAATGTGTCAAAGTTATCTCTAAAGTAGCCATAATCCCATAATTTATACCGATTTTTTTTTTTTAATTAGATATTAAGGAGATGAATTGAGTTTATTTTTTATATACCAATTGAAGATATAAATAGAAATGAGGATATAGATAGAATCCGAGGGAATATTCCCTTTTAGAACTCTATTTAATAGATAGAGATATATTTTGGGTGTGCGATGCTCTTAGTGGACCAGCCTCATCTCTTCGTATGCTTGAATCCTTTAGTTTTGTTCTGAAACAGGCATAGTCCCAGGTCAGCAGCTCGAATCCCACCAATAGCGAAAGCTTTCAAAAAAATATATAATCCCAGATTAATAGATATCGTAAAAAAATAAATAAAAAATAAAAAGATGTACATGTGCGTACTAATTTTGGACCTTATTTTATCACTTATCAGCAATCCAATTTTGGCATAAAATTGGAAAACTAATTTTTATTTGTTTTTTCCGGACAAACACACAAACAGATATCGATGTCATTTGTTTGGCATATTCATACAGGATGAACTTTTTAATTATAAAACTTGGAAAAAATTAATCAGACAATTGTAAACATCGAAGATCATAGAAAGAATTGCATTCAACTATTACAAGGGACCTGAAGGGGCAGTTTTGACCATTCTGCACTATGCATATTCTTATAAACTAGCTGGTGAAGCTACGAGGCAAAGATGAGTTTTCTTGTGCATTGTTATCCCAAATGCTTCTTCCATATCCAAATCTTCACTTCTCAATATCTCTGGTGGCAGTTTCCAGTCGAAACGATACAGCAGATTGGCAAGTGCAAGTTCAACTAGTGGAATGGCAAAATTTATTCCGGGACAACCCCTCCTGCCAACCCCGAATGGTATCAACTCAAAGTGTTGTCCCTTGAAATCGATTGAACTATTCAAGAATCTTTCAGGTCGAAACTCATATGGATTCTCCTAGTGTTTCGGGTCTGTTGCTATTGCTTTCGCGTTAATGATCACCCTTGTTTTGGAAGGAATTATGTATCCTCCTACCGTGCAATCCTGTGTAGTTTCTCTAGGGTGCGTTTGGTACGCGGGACAGGACGGGACAGGACGGGACTATTTTCTCTTGTCCCGCGTTTGGCACGCCAATAGCTTGGGACAGGACGGGACAAGGTGGGACAAAATTCACCAAAAATTGTCCCACCTCAGACCCTAGGCCAGACTTGTCCCATGCATGGGACAAGTCTGGAAAAGACAATTTTGCCCTCACCATTTCAAAATATCACCTATATAATAATTACATATATAATATTATATATATTATATATATTATATAATAATATATTATATTATATTATTATATAATAATATATAATGTATAAAAACATATTATTATATATAATATATAATAATATTCAATATATCACATATATATATATATATATATTATAATCTTTAATATATTATATATTATTAAATATAATAATATAATATATATATATATATATGATATATTAAACATTATTATTATTATTATTATTATTATTATTATTATTATTATTATTATTATTATTATTATTATTATTATATATATTAACACATAATATATATGATATATATATATTATTAAATATAATAATAAAATATATATATATATATATATGTTTAATATTATTATTATTATTATTATTATTATAAATATATTATTATAATATATATATATATATATATATATATATATTAACACATAATATATATGATATATATATATATATATATATGTATGTATTATTAATATATATATTATAATAATATGTATATATTATACTATATATATATATATATTAATAATGAGTATATATTATAATATATATATTATATAAAATAAATATGTAATATAAATATAAAATATATATATATATATATATTATATTTTATTATTATATATAATAATATATAATATATTAAATATTATTACATATATAATAATATTATTACCCATACAATAATATATATATATATATATATATATATTTAATATTATATATATATATATATATATTATATTTTTATATGCACTAATATTTAATATTATATATATATCTATATATATCTTATATTATATTATTATATATAATAATATAATATATTATATTACTATATATATAATACATGTAATATTCTATATTAATATATAATAATATCAAATAATAATATGTTATATATTATTATATATTATATTTTTTATTATTTAATATTATATATATATTATTATTATTTGATATTATTATATATTAAATTGTAATATTATAATATATGTTGTTTTATATATAAGAGGGGTACTCTAGTCATTTGAACCTCTTGTCCTGTCCTGTCCCAGCCAAACCAAACGCATAATAGTACAGTTCACAGTTCTGTCCCAAGCCTTCCAAACACAATATAGAACAACATGTCCTGTCCCGTCCTGTCCTGTCCTGTCCCGTCCCACCTTGTCCTGTACCATGTCCGTGCCAAACGCACCCCTAGGGACTAATAATGGAGCTGGTGGATGGAGTCTCAGTGCTTCCTTTAGAACTAACTTTAGGTACATCAATTTCGGAAGATCATCTTCTTCCACCTTGTCTTTTCCCTTGACGACTCCTCTTACCTCATTCTGTGCCCTTTCCATTGCCGATGAATTCTTGAGGAGCTCTGTCATTGTCCATGTCAAAGTAGCCGAAGAAGTGTCTGTCCCCGCCACGAATATGTCCTGGAAATTGTTCTTGAATTAGAAATACATTACAACAACAAAACGTATTTATACAACAAGACAATAGCTAGCATATATATATATTAGTGTTGCAAAAGTCCTCGACTAGAAGCCACCCAGTCCCTAGTCGGCGGCCCGCTGCCCTGACTTCCATGAAATTGCCGTGTCTAGACAGTAAACCGCCTAGTCGGGCAAAGTCGGCGACTAGTCACCGGTCAGGCTAACTTTAAAAAAAAAATGAAAAAAAAATAAAATTGGTCAATGAAATAACCTTCAATTTGAGGTTCTCAATAGTTAAAATTGAGTTTTTTGGAATTTGAGGTTCAATTTATGAAATAGTATGAATATTTACTCGATTAAAAAAAAAACTAAAAAAAACTAAAAAACCAATTCCAGCCTCCAGTTGACAGGTCGCCTAGTCCCCGACTAGACGGGATAGTTGCGAGGCGGGGGTCACCCGCCGACTAACACCCAGCGACTTATATATATACTTGATGTGATATATATACATACAGTCAGGACAGCCTTAATGTGGTCATTGGTCAGGGCAATTGGTTGACTTGAATCCTTCTAGAGTCGAACAAGGACATTGACAAGATCTTCATGTTCAGGTTCAGGCTTTTTCTGATCATGATGCTTTTGTATTTCTTCATCAAGGAGCTTGTCAAGCTCTCTGAAGTACTTTTCCAAGCTTTTTTCTCGGCCATTAAACTTGTTAATCCACTTCATCCATGGGAAAAAGTCTGCTACGTTAGGACTTCCAAGCATGGCTTGTGTTTCACGCATCAAGCTCTCAATACTTGTACCGCTATCTCCTCCATCATCTAATCTCTTACCAAAAGTAACACGGCACACAATGTTATTTGCCAGCAGAAGAGTCAATCTACTGAGATTGATTGGCCCTGAGGATTGAGCTATGAGTTGAATTGAAGCATCAATCCCACCTCTTCACTTCTCACTGCCTGGAACGTTTGGACCCTCTTGGAGCTCAGCAATTCTAGGATGGCAATCTTTCTGACTTCCCTCCAGTAGTCACCATAAGGAGCAAAAGATATATTCTTGCAGGCATAACTGAACCTGTTGGCAGCAAACAAATCAGGCCTGCCTGAGAAAATCACATCATGGGATTTGAAGACATCTCTGGCAACATCCGCAGAGGAAATAACTAAAGTTGGGATTGAACCCAGTTGCAGGAACATGAGAGGGCCATATTGATTTGAAAGTCGCTCAAGTGATAGATGAGGCAAGCAGCTGCCATCAAGCTGGTGTAGGTTTCCAAAAAGAGGGAGCTTCTTGGGACCTGGAGGGAGGATTCTTTTGTGATGCTTGATGAAAAACAGTAACAGAAATGATGTTGCAGGAATCAACAAAAGCATACAGAAAATTTCACAAGTCATGGTGTTTCAAATGATGAGACTGAAGATCAAATGAATGGATAGTTTATATAAGAGCAAATTACAACCTCCCTGAGTTCAAGTCCATCTTGTGCAGTTAAGATCCTTGAATGATCTATGGAGGGATCTCCACCATCCATTTTTGTGTGTATGTTTTTTTTTTCAAGTTAATCCCTACCATCCATCTTTAGATGCACGATCGAGATTCGAATTTTTTTTTTTTTTAATAAGTTTTTGTTTTTCAAAAACAATGTTTAAGATTGATGCACTATAAATGTTCTTTAACTTGTAAACAATGTTTGAACTTTGAATTATTTACTTAAGATTGATGCAGTATCTTTGCAGGTTCTTGCAATTAGATACCAAAAAAAAAACAAAAAACTGCATAGGTTTGATTAAGAATATATGTCACACTAATTTATTAACCATATTTTTGTTGGGATTATTGTGTGAAGCCTTCAATTAATTAAAAGCAAGTTAGGTTGCTTTTTTGTCTTTTATTTGATAAATTGATAAAGACAAAGTTTGTCTTATTTGAAGGTTTGGTGAATGTGCACATGAAAGTCAACAAAGAAACAAATTGCAAATTGAGCAATTGGAACGCCATGCAATATGCAGCGTCATGTGCAGCGGTCCTAATTTTTTGGTGAGCGCTGCGCATAGCGCTGTATGTTGTGGCAGTGGTGAGGCAGCGATTTCACCAGTGTTTTGCGTTGCGTATTACGCTGCTAATTGTTTGACAGCGGTGTTATCACAGTAGGTCACGCTGCGAAGAGCGCTGTGGCTAGCGCTGCGAGAGCGCTGTGGCTATGGCAGCGGTTCGACTTAAATCCGCGTGCAATAAAGATTTCACACAGTAAAGATAGAAGAAAAAAGGAAATAGATCTCAATTAGGATTTGGCCAACCCTAGTGCTCCCATATAAATACCACCATTATGTGTACTCTGATGTGTGTGTTAAAATCACCGTGAGTGAGAAAATATTGTTAGAGAGATAGAGAGCAAATTGTAGAGAGACTGAGAGAGAGACTGAGAGATTGTAATCAACTTTGAAAGTAGTGGATTGAGTGCGGTGCGCTCCGTGGACGTAGGCAAATTGCTGAACCACGTAAAATCTTTAGTGTCGTCTTTTTCGTCTTATTGCTTTCATATTATCTGTGTGTTTTAGATTTGTGTGTGCAATTTTTTTCTTACAACAATTGGTATCAGAGCCCTAGGTTGGGGCAGGTTATTTTTCACACAAATCTAGGTTTTCTCGAGGTCAACGATTTTATCGTGGAGATGGGATCAGAGAAAGATTCTCACAAGATTGAGAAATTCGATGGGACGAATTTCAGTTTCTAGAAGATGCAGATGGAGGATTATCTGTACCAGAAGGACTTGCATTGGTCGATAAAAGAGAAGCCGGCAACTATGACCAATGAAGATTGGTTAAAGAAGCGGAAGCCGAAGAACATGGATGAAGAGGATCTCGAACTCCTAGACAAGAAAGCATTGGGAGCAATTCGTCTCAGTTTGACGAAGCAGGTCGCTTTTAATGTAAAGGATCAGCTAACTTCCAGAGATCTGATGAAGACTTTATCAAACCTATATGAACAGCCTTCTGCGGTAAGGAAGGTCCATCTTGTCAAAAAGCTATCAAATTTAAAGATGACAGAAGGTCAGGGTTTCAGAGAGTATCTAAACCAGTTCAATGAAGTGAAGGATGGGTTAACTTCTGTGTCTATGGGTTTCGATGAAGAATTCTTAGCGGTGTTTATGCTCACCCAATTGCCAGAAAGTTGGAAGTTGACATGTCAATCAATTGCCAACTCGTTCGGGAAAGAAAAATTGGATTTCTCACAGGTTGTGAACATGATCATGACTGAAGAAATCAGGATGCGTGAAGAAGGATTTGGAGCATCTACATCTTCAGCATTGAATATGGAAGGTAGAGAAAGCAGAAACAGAAATCGGAACACGAATCAAGGAGGAAGATCAAAGTCAAGAGGTAAGTCTAAATCCAGGTATCAGGTCAACTATTCGGGAAATCAGCAACGAAACAAGAAAGATGTAGAGTGCTGGAACTGTGGTAAGAAAGGCCACTTCTCGTATGAGTGTAGATCTGAGAAGAAAGATAAGGGCAAGGGCAGTGCGAACTGTGTGTCGGAGGAGTCAGATGACTGCCTCATCTGCTCGTTGGAAAGTAAGACGGAGTCTTGGGTTCTGGATTCAGGAGCATCTTTCCATGCCACACCTCACAGGTAGTTGTTCGAGAATTACGTCTCAGGAAATTTGGGTAAGGTGTATCTTGGTGACGATCAAGCATGCAACATTACCGGGAAGGGAGATGTGAAGATTCAGCTGAAAGGGTCAGTTTAGAAGCTTAACAACGTGAGGCACATACTGGATTTGAGGAAGAACTTGATCTCTATTGGGCAACTGGCGTCAGAGGGTTACATGACGACTTTAACAGATGATAAGTGGAAGATTTCGAAGGGTATTATGATAATCACCCGAGGAAATAAGAATGGGTCGCTTTACACAACTACGGATGGTCGTGGTTCAATCGCTATGGTGGAAGGTAAAGATGATCCGAACTTGTGGCACCAGAGATTTGGGCACATGAGTAGTCAGGGGCTAAAGTGTCTATATTCGAAAGGTAAGTTGCCAGATTTGAAGAGTGTTGAGGTTGATTTCTGTGAGAGCTGCGTGTTGGGAAAACAGAAGCGAGTGAGCTTCAAGAAGATCGGAAGGGTACCGGTAAAGGAGAAGTTGGAACTAGTGCACACCGATGTTTAGGGTCCAGCTTCAGACTCGTCAACCGGAGGTAAACAGTATTTCGTCACATTTATTGACAACCACTCCAGAAAGGTATGAGTTTATTTTCTGAAACACAAGTCTGAGGTGTTTGATGCTTTCAAAAGATGGAAAGCTAGAGTTGAGAATGAGACAGGGTTAAAGATCAAAAAGCTACATTCAGATAATGGTGGAGAATATGAAGACAGTGAGTTCAAGAGGTTTTGCTATCTGAGCGGGATAAAGCTCAGTAGAACGGTTCCTAGAACCCCACAGCAGAATGGGATAGCAGAACGTATGAACAGGGCATTGACTGAGAGAGCCAGAAGCATGAGGTTACATTCTGGGTTGCCAAAACAGTTCTGGGCAGAAGCAGTCAATACAGTAGCATATTTGATCAACAGAGGACCATCAAAGCCTTTGGACCTCGCTATACCAGAAGAGATCTGGACTGGGAAAGAGGTAAAACTTTCTCATCTTAAAGTGTTTGGGTGTGTTTCTTATGTGCATATAGGTGATCATGCGAGGAATAAGCTAGACACCAAGTCAGTGAAGTGTACTTTGGTGGGCTATGGAGAAGATGAATTTGGTTACAAGCTGTGGGATGACCAAAACCGCAAGATGATCAGAAGTAGAGATGTTGTCTTCAATGAAAAGGTTATGTACAAAGACAGAAACACACAGGTGTCTGAGCTAGAAGAGCCAGAGTACTTTGGACCGAATGATGTGTCAGAGAACAGGGTCTTGGAACCAGTTAATTAGAATGATGAAGAACAAGGTGTGCCGCTCCAGGTTACAGATCCTATCCCATATAGAGACGTTTAAGCGACACAGGCTGAGAGTGTAGTAAGAAGATCAACTCGAACTCCTATACCAAATAGGAAGTACTTGCAATACATGTTGTTGACAGATGCAGGGGAACCTGAGTGTTATAATGAGGCATATCAGGGAAAAGATGCGAGCAAGTGGGAGCTTGCAATGAATGATGAGATGAATTCGTTGATTTCTAATCAAACTTGGGAGTTAGCCAAGTTGCCTAAAGGAAAGAAAGCCCTACAGAATAAGTGGGTGTTTCGGATCAAAGAGGAACATGATGGTTCTAAGAGATACAAGGCACGACTAGTGGTCAAAGGCTTCTAACAAATAGAAGGTATTGACTACTCTGAAATATTTTCTCCTGTTGTTAAACTAACCACGATCCGGTTAGTATTAAGCATTGTCGCAGCAAAGGGATTATATCTTGAGCAGTTAGATGTGAAGACTGCCTTTCTTCATGGAGATTTGGAGGAAGAGATATACATGCAGCAACCAGAGGGGTTTGCAGAAGATGGCAAAGAAGAGTTGGTGTGTAGGTTGACAAAGAGCTTGTATGGTTTAAAACAAGCTCCCCGACAGTGGTACAAGAAGTTTGATGGGTTTATGCAAGGCAATGGATATCTGAGATGTAATGCTGACCACTGCTGTTACTTCAAAAAGGTTAAGTCAAGTTTTATTATTCTGCTACTTTATGTTGATGACATGTTAGTAGCTGGTGCAGATTTAGAAGAGATTAACAATTTGAAGAAGCAACTCTCGAGTGAGTTCAAGATGAAGGATTTAGGTGCAGCAAAGCAGATTCTTGGAATGAGAATTAGCAGAAACGAACAGGAAGGTACATTGAAGCTTTCACAAGCAGAGTACGTTCGGAAGGTGTTGCAGAGATTCAGCATGGGTGATGCAAAATCGGTAAGAACACCTTTGGCTAGTCATTTTAGGTCGTCCAAGGAACAGAGTCCGAAGACAGAAGAGGAGAAGGACTTCATGGCTAAAGTTCCTTATGCTTCAGCCATTGGAAGCCTAATGTATGCCATGACTTGCACAAGACCAGATATTTCCCATGCGGTGGGAGTTGTGAGCCGTTACATGTCAAATCCAGGCAAGCTTCACTGGGAGGTTGTGAAGTGGATCCTACCTGCGGGGTACGACAAAGAGATGTCTAACCTTCAGAAGAGACGAACTCAAGCTGGAAGGTTATGTGGATTCAGATTTTACTGGGGAGGTGGATCATAGGAGAAGTACCACCGGATATGTGTTCACAATGGCTAGTACCGCGATTAGTTGGATGTCCCAGTTGCAGAAGATAGTGACAATCTCTACAACTGAAGCAGAGTATGTGGCTGTGACAGAATCAAGCAAGGAGCTGATATGGTTACAAGGTTTGTTAGCTGAGTTGGGATTCGATCAAGTGATGAATGTGTTGCACAGTGACAGTCAGAGTGCAATACACTTGGCCAAGAATTCGGCGTTCCATTCTAGGACCAAGCATATAGACCTGCGCTACCATTTCATTTGATTGTTAATCGAAGAAGGTGTGTTAAAGCTTGTGAAGATAACAGGTAGCAAGAATCCAGCTGATATGTTAACCAAGCCAGTCACTACTGAGAAACTGGAGTTGTGCGCAGCTTCAGTGGGTCTTCAAGAGTGAAGACGTGGGGGATGAGCGCACCGTTATTTATCCACTAAGTCATCGAGGAATGATGGAGAACGTCTATTGGGTTTCAGTCTTCAAGTGGGAGATTGTTGGGATTATTGTGTGAAGCCTTCAATTAATTAAAAGCAAGTTGGGTTGCTTTTTTGTCTTTTATGTGATAAATTGATAAAGACAAAGTTTGTCTTATTTGAAGGTTTGGTGAATGTGCACATGAAAGTCAACAAAGAAGCAAATTGCAAATTGAGCAATTGGAACGCTGTGCAATATGCAGCGGTCCTAATTTTTTGGTGAGCGCTGCGCATAGCGCTGTATGTTGTGGCAGCAGTGAGGCAGCGGTTTTATCAGTGTTTTGCGCTGCGTATTGCGCTGCTAATTGTTTGACAGCAGTGTTGTCACAGTAGGTCACGCTGCGAAGAGCGCTGTGGCTATGGTAGCGGTTCGACTTAAATCCGCGTGCAATAAAGATTTCACACAGTAAAGATAGAAGAAAAAAGGAAATAGATCTCAATTAGGATTTGGCCAACCCTAGTGCTCCCATATAAATACCACCATTATGTGTACTCTGATGTGTGTGTTAAAATCACCGTGAGTGAGAAAATATTACTAGAGAGATAGAGAGCAAATTGTAGAGAGACTGAGAGAGAGACTGAGAGATTGTAATCAACTCTGAAAGTAGTGGATTGAGTGCGGTGCGCTCCGTGGACGTAGGCAAATTGCTGAACCACGTAAAATCTTTGGTGTCGTCTTTTTTATCTTATTGCTTTCATATTATCTGTGTGTTTTAGATTTGTGTGTGCGATTTTTTTCTTACAACAATTTCTGGAACTTATTACTTGAGAATCTAATTATGGGCCACACTTTACAGTTTACACAGATGAGAAGACTATACAATTTTATATATATATTTTTTGTAATTAAATTAAATATTAAAGAAGATTACTGAACAATTTTTTTTTTTTTTTGTTTTTGTTAGAACACTTCTTTTTGACATCGCAACTTGATCATCCAATAAGACAAGGAAAAAGATAAAGAAAAATTAAAATCGTTGGGTAGTTTGGGGTTGGAAGATAAAGAAAAAACAAAATCGTACGGTAGCTTTCTTCTTCTGAACGATTCACAATTCACATGCAGAGCACATATCAAAACAAAAAATCGTAGGGTAGCTTTCTTCATGTGAGCAGGATTTTTTGGGGGAGATAAAGAAAAAATAAAATCGTAGTGTATGTACCGTGTACGTGAGGGACTTACCAAACTCGTTTTGTCCATGTACTTGCAACTTTTAATTACTAAAGAAATCCTCTCAATTCTGGCAAAAAATTGAGAAAAGTTTTATTTGTTTTATAAAGACAAACAAACAGACGGATTCAATTTCAATTTTGCCTGAATCTCGATGTCAGCTGTTTGGCATATATAGAAAAATTGAAGATTGTAGAAAGTTTTACATTTATTTGGTAACAGAGACATGTCAATTGTCTGGCTATAATGCATAATTGCATTATTGCATATTCTTATAAACTAGCTGGTGCAGTAGCTACCAGGCAAAGATGAGTTTTCTTGTGTATTGTTAACCCAAATGCTTCTTCCATATCCAAATCTTCACTTCTCATCCCTGCCGGCAGTTTCCAGTTGAAACGATACAGCAGATTTGCGAGTGCAAGCTCTACTAATTGAATGGCAAAATTTATTCCAGGACAACCCCTCCTGCCAACCCCAAATGGTATCAACTCAAAGTGTTGTCCCTTGAATTCGATTGAACTATTCAAGAATCTTTCAGGTCGAAACTCGTGTGGATCCTCCCAGTGTTTCGGGTCTGTTGCTATTGCTTTCGCATTGATGATCACCCTTGTTTTCGAAGGAATTGTGTAGCCTCCTACTGTGCAATCCTGTGTAGTTTCTCTAGGGACTAATAATGGAGCTGGTGGATGGAGTCTCAATGCTTCCTTCAGAACTAACTTTAGGTACATCAATTTCGAAAGATCGTCTTCTTCCACCTTTTCTTTTCCCTTGACGACTGCTCTTACCTCATTCTGTGCCCTTTTCATTGCAGATGGATTCCTGACGAGCTCTGTCATTGTCCATGCCAGAGTAGCCGAAGAAGTGTCTGTCCCAGCAAAGAACATGTCCTGGAAATTACTCTTGCATCAGAAAAATAAATTATGAAAACAACAAAGTCAATTATAGATAGCTAGCACATATATGTATATATATATACATTCAGGACAGCCTTAATGTGGTCATTGGTCAGGGCAATTGGTTGACTTGAATCCTTCTGGAGTCGAACAAGGACATCGACAAGATCTTCATGTTCAGGTTCAGGCCTTTTCTGATCATGCTCTTGTATTTCTTCATCAAGGAGCTTGTCAAGCTCTCTGAAGTACTTCTCCAAGCTTTTATCTCGGCCATTAAACTTGTTAAACCACTCCATCCATGGAAAAAAGTCAGCTACGTTAGGACTTCCCAGAATGGCCTGTATTTCACGCATCAATTTCTCAAATCTACTAGTACCACTATCTCCTCCATCATCTAATCTCTTACCAAAAGTAACACGGCATACAATGTTGTTTGTCAGCAGAACAGTCAATTTACTGAGATTGATTGGCCCTGACGATTGAGCTATGAATTTAAGCATCGAATCCACCTCTTCACTTCTCACTGCCTGGAACGTTTGGACCCTCTTGGAGCTCAGCAATTCTAGAATGGCAATCTTCCTGACTTCCCTCCAATAGTCACCATAAGGAGCAAAACTTATATTCTTACAGCCATAGTTGAACCTGTTGGCAGCAAACAAATCAGGCCTGCCTGAGAAAATCACATCATGGGATTTGAAGATATCTCTGGCAACATCAGCAGAGGAAATCACTAAAGTGGGGATTGAACCCAATTGCAGGAACATGAGAGGGCCGTATTGGTTTGAAAGTCGCTCAAGTGATAGATGAGGCAAGCAGCTGCCATCAAGCTGGTGTAGGTTTCCAATAAGAGGGAGCTTCTTGGGACCTGGAGGGAGGCTTCTTTTGTGATGCTTGATGAAAAACAGTAACAGAAATGATGTTGCAGGAATCAACAAGAGCAACCAGAGAATTTCACTGGCCATGGTGTTGTTGGCTTGTTGCTGTGGAGAAAATAGGGAAGAGGACACTCTAAATATATAAAATGTTGAATGATTAATCAAATGAGGCGGCTGGACTTTGACTGGATATATATATATATATATATATATAATATTAATGTAATGAACCGCTTGAACTTGGGAAAGAAGTAAAGAACTATCTAGTTGAATTATTGAAATTAAATTATTATTTTTAAAAAATAATACTTGGATAATGAACCCACTTGCCCAGTGGCTCACTGATGTATATCTCCACATCAAAGAAACTTACCCAAAAGAAAGATCTCCACATAAAGGCGTCACTGATGCAAAAAATTCACAAAGACAGAAGATTGATTATTTTTATAGACTTTTCACTCACTAGCACACTAGATATATACAGGATTATTCATTTTCTCACAGGTTTTACGTTTTTCTCAACAATTTTTTCCTCGGTCATTTTCATTTTTTTCTTCAAGGTTTCATATTTTTTGTAAAATAAAAAAAATTTCAGGGTTACTTTCATAATTTCGGATATGGACTGAAAATATATTTTGAAATGTATTTATTAACGGTTAAACTTAAATTTTCATATGCGATTAAAAACAAAGTTGGCATATTTTATATGGTTATTTTTACCGATTCTAACAGAAGGGGAGGTTTGTGAAATATTTGATAAAAGTTGCATATGCATTCAATAACTATTAATATTGGGCAATGTTTGTGCAATATTCACTAATAAGGGCATATTGCACACAAACTGCCTGGTTTGGTTAGCACAAACAGAGGATAAGCAGATACAAAGGCTGAGACTTCACTTTGGCTTCTCACTTCCAGTCTCAAACAAGTACTTAAAAATGAAATCTCTAGTACTTCCTTCTCTCAATGCTCTTACAATTTCCCGTTCGAATTTTCATAAAGATCAGAGCACGAGATTTTCAGGGAGAGCTGCCTACTTGGACTCTTCAAAGCCATCATCTCTCAAGCTTATACCGTCTCATACCACTCAACCTTTTGTATGCATATCTTCCTTTTATTTCCACTTCTAATCAATGGGTTTTCGTTTTTTAAGTGGAATAGAGAAGAAAACTGAGATGGGTTATCTTCTGTTTTTGTCAGAATTTAAGTAGTGTTCGGATGCAAGCTGGTGACGAAGATTTCGAGTTGAAGCAAATGAGAGATATGGCTGCTGCGAAGAAGAGATGGGACGCCCTGGTATTCAACTTATTTCATCTTCAAAAGTTTTTTTTTTGGGGTTACATTTTTGTTGTCTATGATGCATTGCAGTGTCTTGTTTCTTAGTGAATTGGGTCCTTTGGGATTTAGAATATCAACATTATATGTCTTTTTTATAGGATAATATGAAATTATTATACAAAATTATGTTAATCACAGAGTCAAAAAATATCAGCTGAGTTTATTGAACATGACAATGATGACATAGCTTCAATTTTATTTTATTTTTATTTTTTTTCAAATAATGTGTTTGAAGCTCTTTATTTGGGAGTTTTCATTGTTTTAATGCATAGATCAGGGATGGAAAGGTAAAGCTTCTTACTCCAAGGGAAGCTGGGTATGCAATTCAACTCTCTAACAAGACCCTACTTGATGTTCGTCCCTCTAGTGAGCGCAAAAAGGTGAACAAGTTTATCTTTTTTCCACGTTTAAACTCAAATTTTCAAACATATATGTTAGTAGCATCATACACCAGTTCTTTTTTCAAAATACACATGCTCTGTATATTGGCAGCAACCATGATTTTATGATAGGTCTACACTCTCTGTTAATTCGGCTCATAATAGGCACCACATTTGATTCTTACTTAATATGTTGATTTTTAAATTTCTCTTGACTTGTGTAACACTGCTATTCTGTGTTTGCAAACTGGTCTTGTTCGTATTTCCTATTTTTGGAATATTTTATAGTGTGCAAATCATTTTCTTTTGTCAATGAATCTTCATAATGTTCAACCCTGTTGTGAAGGCTTGGGTCAAAGGATCAACCTGGATTCCAATCTTTGATGTTGATGATAAATTCGATGCCGGAACTCTGTCCAGAAAGGTCACCAATTTTGTGATGGGTAATATATTTCCTTTTATCTTGTATTTCATGAATTGTATCAACTTCCAAATTAGTATTATATGTACTCCTACATTTTATAATGATATTTAAGGTTGCCTAAATGAATATAGATCTACTACTGACCGCTTAGAGCAGAAGAGTGGTATAGAGTATTAGTTTGACTTAGATAGTGCCATTCTTGATTTCTCAGAGCTTCGTATAATTTCAAAGTGTATTCGAATCACGTAAATAATTTTTCTTGAAATTCTTGCATTCTTCTTATGATTCTGTAGGGGGTTGGTGGAGTGGCATGCCTTCATTATTGTATGATAAGTATGTTCTAAATTACTTTAAATTTTCCATGTTTGTGTGTTTCTGCTTGTTATTACACATATATTATAAAATCCACTGCCGTTGCTCTCTTTCTTTCTCAGGCAGTTCTTATCAAAAGTCGAGGAGAAACTCCCAAAAGATACAGACCTTATTGTCACTTGCCAGAAAGGATTGAGGTGAACTTTTTGTGAAACTGATTGGCACTTTTGAAGTAGTATAAATTAAGTTTCTTCAGTCCCCTTGGACATTTCATTATTGTTGCCTATGTTGCTTCAGCAGCCATATTTTTCTCACAGGTCTCTAGCTGCTTGTGAGCAATTGTACAATGCTGGATATAGAAACCTTTTCTGGGTTCAAGGGGGCCTAGAGGTTGCTGAAGAAGAGGTATTTCTAATGCAAAATTTGGAATTTCCTTCTAATTTTATGTTTGACATTGTGTTATTCAGGTTTCCATTTTTTTTTCTTTTCCAACCCAAACTAGAATTTTAGTTAATGTAGTATGTCTTGTTTGGAATAGGATCTTGTCACAGAAGGTCCTCAGCCCTTGAAGCTTGCTGGAATTGGAGGGGTTTCTGAGTTCCTCGGGTATATATTTCTTCTCTGCTACCTGATTTTCTTTGGATGTATTTTTTTATAATCACGTGTTTCTATAATACATGTAAATTAAAAAGTTAATTGATACTCGTTAATATGTGGAGAGAGAGAGAGAGAGAGAGAGATTATTTAATACTTGTTAATATGTGGAGAGAGAGAGAGATTTATGTTTGATCTATAAGACAGTGTACTTTCCTCATTTTCTATTTTTCTCAGTTGGACAGATCAACAAAGACTTCAAGCTGCAAGAGAAGGTTGGGGCTATCGATTATTGTTCTCTGCACGCCTGGTAATTACAGTGCTGTTATCTTTGTGAAATGGTAAATTGTTTAACCTTAAGTTTAATAATTACACTAATGGTACTTATATAATGTCTTTTATGACTCAGGTTGGAGTGTTTCTGGCTGTTGATGCCTTGTTTATCGGTGCCCAGCAAGTAGGTCGTTATATCCAGGATATAAGATCTCACTGAGGTTCAGTGCCTTGGCTTGAAGGTAGTTGATTTAAACGTCTTAGAGACAACACCTTTTTGCTCAGGTTTACAGCACAGAGACCAGAGATTTGCTGAGGATCCCAATTTTTGGAAGCTAGAGTAGTTCACAAAGCTGATGACATACTCACTGAGCTATAAATCCTTATCACATGTTTTTCACACATTTCAACTTGTCTTGTATCTAAGCATGATCTTCTTCCATGTGCTGTTACTGGATAACTTGTGCTGTATTATAGTGCTTGCTTGTAAATGAAATTTTACTTCCGCAGTTTCTAGAGTTTGAGATTGCTGCTGTCTAACTATGCATGTTTTACTCTTAATCGTATTGCCTAAGCTGTAACTTCTTTGTTTATTATATGATTTCTGGCAACATTTCGAGTTCTTGCCCTTATGGCCTTATCTGCTAGAGTTCATCGGGTATCTGACAGAATGATGGAGAACAGTTGAGTCTAGTCTCTTCTGAGACTGTAACTATGTGTGATTTGCATTCAGTGATCCCAGTTGACATTCCTCTTTCTTAAACTTTAATCAATGATCTTGTTCAGCAGGATCACAATCCAGAATCTACTACCCGTCTTTCAACTTAAGTTCTCTTTCGAGTTTGTGATTTATTTCTCCCAAGTGGAGGAAAATCTAAGCTACTGGGGTCTGTTTCACTATTAATGGAAAATGCAGTGAGGAGAATGAGATTATCAACCGTGCATGATGTGTTCTTATTGTTGCAATGATCAGATTCTTGACAGTAGTTATTCAATGTGAAGCATCAGCCTAAAAAATGAGCACTAATAAAAATAGGAGCGAGCAATTATCTTTTTCTTGTTTGTTTTTGTTATGCCTTTTAGATATATTCACTTGCTTCTGTAACCTGTGGTCTTAATGTAAATTCTCATGTTCAATTAGTTGGTAATTTCAGTCTACTTTCTGCGAAGTAGGCCGATTGTCCGATTCTAGTGTTGTTATGCAAATATCTAATGTAGTATACAAACATCATCATAACATTGCCACAAGCCTCATCAATACAAGATTATGGAGTAAAAGGAAGAAGAAAAGAGAGATCATACCCTCCTTTCCAAAGCACCAGCCGTTCCTTCCCTTTTTTGTAGGGGTGTAGGGGCCAACTCACTTTGATACTGGGGCTTTTCTTCTAGCAGGTTCGCTTTATTTTTTTTGGCAAGTTCAAGTTTTCATTGCCTTTTGATTAATATAACCTACTGGTTACATATTATTGTGAAGTAAAACATACAAATTCTTAAATACTTTACAGGGTAGCGGTTTATCCACTTGCTCTGTTGCATACCAATCTTCTGCTGGAACGAGTACTGTCTTTCTGCTTCTTCTTTTCCACACATTACATCATATGATGCAAAAGTATATAAATTTCTTTTAGATTACCATCTAACCTGTTTCTTGGTTATGTATTTTTGTAGGGAAAGTGTGGCTTGGCAACAACGATCAGATCAGCTATCTTGTGCATTGTGATGCCAAATACTTCAGTCATATCCAAATCCTTAGTTTCAATACCAGGGGGAAGCTCCCAATCAAAACTGTGGAGAAGCTGAGCTAGAGCGAGCTCAACACTTGCTGTTCCAAATGTAATAGCTGGGCAGCTTCTTCTGCCGGCCCCAAAAGGTATCAGCTCAAAGTCCTGCCCCTTGAAGTCAATAGTGCTACCCATAAATCTTTCTGGTTCAAATGTTTCAGGATTTTCCCATGATTCTGCATTCCTACCTATTGCCCAGGCATTTATGAAATATCGTGTTTTGGCTGGAATATTATACCCATCAATGGTAATTTCTTCCATGGATTCCCTTGGGACTAGGACTGGTACCGGAGGGTGCAATCGGAAGATCTCCTTGATGACAGCTTTCATGTAGTGTAGCTGTGGTAGATCACTTTCAAGTACTATCCTTCTCTCCCCAACAATGCCTCGAACTTCCGCTTGAGCTTTTTCCATGACTATGGGGTTCGTGATGAGCTCCGTCATTCCCCAATCAAGGGTTATGAAGGTTGTGTCAGTTCCTGCAGCAAACATGTCCTGCAACAACAGTTGTACCTTTAGTTTCTATAGAAATGATCATTGATTGGATTTGAAGCTATACGGAATAATACCAAAAAACTAAAAAAATGAAGTCTTACTGACCAAGATGATGGCTTTAACATTATCCATGGTGAGAGGCATTTCAGCAGATCCATTCTTCTGTATATCAAGTAAAACATCCAGAAGATCCTGCCTTTTCTTCTCTCTATCAGGATTAAGATGTTCGTTTATTACCTCATCAAAAAACCGATCAAAGCGTTGGAAGGTGTTTTGGAGCCTTGATTTCATGCCCGTTAAGCTATGTATAAACTCCATGGATGGGAAGAAATCTCCGACGCTAAATCCGCCAAGTAATTCTTGATACTCCTCAAGCATCTTTTGGAATCCATATTGGTCATATTCACCTGCTCCTGAGAAATCCCTTCCAAATGCAACCCGGCAAAGAACATCATTTGCATATAGCCCAAGCATCTTGGTTAGGTTGGCGGTGTTTGGATAATGCTCTGCTACTCGATGAACCAGACGAGCTACTTCTTCTTCCCTAACAAAGCTAAAAGATTGGACTCGTTTGGCACTTAGTAGCTCAAGTATGCAAATTTTTCGTATATGCCTCCAGTAAGCACCATAAGGAGAGAAGACAATATCAGTGCAGTTGTAGAAGAGGTGTTTGGCTGAAAAAATCTGTGGGCGGTTTGAGAGTGCAAGATCATGGGTTTTCATCACTTCCTTTGCCATTCTAGCCGACGAAACCACTACTGTTGGGATCTCACCGAGTTGCAAGTAAAAGATTGGACCGAACTTCTCAGCCAGGCGGCGAAGAGATAGGTGAGGCATATTACCAAGCTGGTGAAGGTTGCCGATGATTGGAAGCTTCGGAGGGCTTGGTGGGAGATTGAACTTTGTTTTTCTGGACTTACCCATCAAGAAAAACGTGAGCACCATCACCAGGAAAATGGATGCAAAGAGCATGGAGGGATTGAAGTTGTCACTCAGCCACTGAAGTAAAGCCATAGCAGTTTTCTCTGTAAACCAAGTAATCAACTACCTTTCTTTGTGGATCACCGTTTTTAAACTGTTTGTTTATTAATATTTTCTGTAGAGTGTATCTTTCAGAATCCGAATGATTCTGATTTCCTATCTTTCCTGGTATGAGCAAAGCTTATATTATGCTTCACAACGTGACAACGTCTCCTTTATTTATAAGTTTGTTTTTTCCAGCATATCACCTCAATTATGGTGTCAGATGTGGTCAGTATTGTTTAACCATTTCCTCAAGTTGCTTGTTTAATTTCTTATTTGTGGAAAAATCATACTTGGATGCCTCATTTTCTTTGCTCACTGAGAAGATATATGCCATTCATGATTATGATATATGACAGATAACAATGTAGCTATCCTTTTTCTTTTCTTTTTTTTATCTTTTTCAATTGTGGCGATTTGTTTTGGTATTACCTGTACAGTATGGTAGTCAAGTCAAGACTGGAGTTTAGCTACATTAACAGCCAGTTAAACCCGACTCCAAATGGTAACACTAACACACGTATGCTTTTCATTTGTTTCCATTACTCACTAATCACTATATTTACTTCCTGAGTCCTAACCTGTCTTACTATCTCTTAGTTGGGCAGTAATTTTTGTAGTTGTCTCATGGCATCTTGCTGGGTGAGAATATCAAACTCTTTCCCTTCTGACAACACAAAAGGCCTAAAAAACAGGTTATGAGAGAGTCCACACATATATTCCTTTTTTATGGTCATTTAGGGTTTTATCCTTAGTAAAGACTAAGAGGGATTCAATGTAGACTTTTAAAGAATCTATAAAAGTTATGGGATATTTAATACAGACTTTTATAAACTTTAAAAAAGTCTTCAAAAGTTATGCACTATTCAATCAAGGTCTATGAAAGTTATGAAGTATTCAAAATCCTAATGACTTTTAATGACTTTTAATTGTAACAAATCTTACAATTTGTCTTTCATTCCTACTGAAGACTTTGAATGACTTTTTTTTTCCGTTTCTTTTTTTAAATAGAAAGAATTTCACTTTATAAGAAAAATATAAAACTCTTTGAGAAACATCTACCATCAAACAGATGTTATATTTTCAAGTAAAAACACACACATTCTTACCAAATTTTACAAATAAAATAATATAAAATAAATAACTTTTAAAATATATATATATATATACACACAAACATTAACGATCTATAACATACAACATGTTATTTATCGTACATTCATCTTAATTATTGTGGAGCTACACTTCCACAATTCCATAAAGCATGTTATTTATTGTACATTCATCTTAATAGTAATTAAGAGGAAACTGGAGTTGCAACTCCAAGAAGAGCAACTTTTCTGTGGATGGTAATACCAGTGCATTCTGTCATGTCTAGATCCTCCACCCTTGTTCCACCAGGCAATGACCAATCAAACTTGTGCACAAGATTTGATAACACGAGCTCATTAGTTGCCATGGCAAATGAGATTCCAGGGCAACCCCTCCTCCCAGCTCCAAATGGTATCAATTCAAAGTCATGTCCTTTAAAGTCTATTGAATTGTTCAAGAACCTTTCAGGCCTAAACTCCTCGGGTTCTTCCCATATCGCTGGATCTCTTCCGATTGCCCAAGCATTGGTGATTACCCTTGTTCCAGCTGATATGTCATATCCCTTAATTCTAACATCTTCGGTTGATGATCGAGGAACAAGTAACGGGATTGGAGGATATAAACGAAGAGTCTCTTTAATCACAGCTTTCAAGTAGTGCATTTGATCCAGATCTTCTTCATTTATAAAGGGTTTGTTGTTGGCGATTTGCCTCACCTCACTCTGCAATTCCTTCATCACTCTAGGGTGCCTCAAGAGCTCTGTCATCACCCATTCTAGGACTGTGTAAGTTGTATCAGTTCCCCCAGCAAAAATATCAAAATCCGAATGATTCTGATTTCCTATCTTTCCTGGTATGAGCAAAGCTTATATTATGCTTCCCAACGTCTCGTTGATTTTATAAGTTTGTTTTTTTCCAGCATATCACCTCAATTATGGTGTGAGATGTGGTCAGTATTGTTTAACCATTTCCTCAAGTTGCTTGTTTAATGTCTTATTTGTGGAAAAATCATACTGGGAGGCCTCATTTTCTTTACCCACTTACCATTCATGATTATGATTTATGATAGATAACAATGTAGCTATCCTTTTTTTTTTTACCTTTTTCAATTTTGGCAATTTGTTTTGGCATTACCTGTATGTCAGAGCATCTCCAATGCAAGCGTGGCTTATGAAAAAAAGAGATGCCACGTAGGATAAATAGACGTTATGTTAATAATTGTATCTCCAATGCAACCGTGCATATTCAATCTCAAGCTGACGTGGTAAAAAAAATATTAGACATTGTCAACATAACCGTCTATTTTCAGACGGTCTGTTGCACAGCTATTTTTTAGGTTGACTTAGCAAACATTTAAAACTGACATTAATTTTTCATATATTTTGGTTAAAGAAATAAAATAAAAAATAAAATAGGAAAAAAAGATGGACATGTCATTAAAAAAAAATATGTTTTAGACGGAAGCATTGGAGAACAAATTTTGAATTGATTGTCTATCAAATCTATTTTTATGCCACATAGAAAGCAAGTCTCTTGACATTGTTGCCATGTCAACAATTATTGGTATGTAAACCACTTTTGCATTGGAGATGCTCTGAGTATGGTAGTCAAGTCAAGACTCGAGTTTAGCTACATTAACGACCAGTTAAACCCGACTCCTAATGGTAGCACTAACACACGTATGCTTTTCATTTGTTTCCATTACTCACTAATCACTATATTTACTTCCTGAGTCCTAACATGTCTTACTATCTCTTAGTTAGGCAGTAATTTTTGTAGTTGTCTCATGATAGCTTGCTGGGTGAGAATATCAAACTCTTTCTCTTCTGACAACACAAAAGGCCTAAAAAACAGGTTATCAGAGAGTCCACACATATATTCTTTTTCTATGGTCATTTAGGGTTTTACCCTTAGTAAAAATTAAGGGGTCGTTTGTTTTTTTGTCTGAAGATTAAATAGTCCTGAATTTTATTGAAGACTAAATAGTGACTGAAACCTGAATCTGAATGACATGTTTTTTTTTTTTTTTTTTTTTTTTCTCACGTCTAAATGTATTGTCAACATGTTTGTTTTTTAAAAATAAAATTGTCTGAAACTAAGTAATTTTACATCTATACCCATACTAATTAAAAGAAGTAATTTAACATGCAACACTCTTTATAAGATTTTGCATGTTCTTCCGCAAACAAAGTTTAATTTAACAAAACAAAAAATTCATTCAGAAATATAATTTTGCATGTTATTCTGCAAACAAAGTTTAAGTTCAATTTATTGTAAAAAAAAAAAAAGTTCAAATTCAATTTTACATATTGTCCAAATATCTAGTATATAATTCTAGAAACCATTTTTTTTTTTTTTTTTTTTTTTTTAAGGTTCCTAGATACCTTTTTTTTTTTTTTTTTTAATATGTCCCTAAATTATATACACCGGTACATATATATATATATATATATATATATGTATATATATATATATATATATATATATATATATATATAAACAATTAGTCTATAACTTCTTCAAGCTACGAAATCTACGAAATATCGAATGCAACCACACAAAGAATATTTGATAAATTATATAACTGCAACTATGACAATCATAACAAATTATCATTCTAGATTATGTTTAAAAAGTTCTATAACTGCCACTACACGTAGATAAAAAAAAAAATTAAGAAGTTCTTACCAGGATTTGGTAGGAGAGAAATTCAATTGTTTAATCCTATGAAGATTTCAATATGAGAAGTGATTATGTTTTTTTTTTTTTTTTTTTTTTTTTTTTTTTCTCTAAAAGCCTTTTAAAATAAAAAATACGTTAAAAGAAAGAATTTTATACCATATCAAATTAGGATAAATTTAGAAATATATCTTTTTTTAGAGGATAGACTTTGAAGAAAATATTTTAATTATAATTCAGTTATTTGGAATTAAGTTAAAAGTTAGGATTTCTCACTTTTTTTTTTTTTTTTTTTAAAGTTGTTTTTTCATATTTTTAAGTTGTTTGACTACTTAAAAAACAAACAAAACAACTTAATGAGTTCAATTCAGACCTATTAAGTCTTAATAAGTGAAAAAAAACAAACAACCCCTAAGGATGGTGTATTCAATTAGGATTTCAAATGACTTTTAAAGACCTTTTTAAAGTGAATGACTTTTATAGACTTTAAGGATTTTTAATGACTTTTATAGACTTTATAAAAGTATGAAAGACTTTCATAGACTTTTATATACATTCATTTAAAGACTTTCAAAGACATTGATGAACTTTCAAAGACAATCGATAGACTTTCATTGACTTTGACATCTAAAAATAATATTTTAGATGTGAGATAGAATAAAGCAATTTCTTATACTTAAGACCAAATTAAACAGAATAGCAGGCAAGTACGTCACACAACACAATCTACTGTCACTACTGTCACAATCCCATGACAATTAAAATTTTAAAACCGGGATGGATTTTAAATTTATAAGAAGTAAGGTAGACAAGATATATACTGTCACAATCCCAAATCAAATAAAAACAGCATGGATTTTAAACTTATAAGTGGAAAGCAATGTTACATAGTTTAATCAAATGAAACATAGTTTCAAAAACCAAGTTGATCATCAAAAGTAAAACAATTTATTTTTCTAATTCTTTGTACTGATTAGGAGTGTGACTTCTTTTTATGATGCATGAGAATTAATTAATTAACAGAGAATTACTAATTATACAATCTAAAAATTGATAATTTGGCTTAAATATTACATAGAAGTTAAACCTAACTCCATTTCTACCAACAACTATACACAACAAAGTTGAAGCCTGAAGGTCCTGTACTTTTCTCCATTATTTTATATTTTTATAGCATCATATCTTTGACAAATCTCCAATCAACCACCCACAGCCGTCGATCATCCAGTCCAGGAACCATGTTCCAAGTTTATATTCAATATATATATATTTTTTGAAGTTTTGAGACGATCAGATGAGTCTATGTGTGGTTCCATGATCCCAAGAACATCATAGTTCTGATGGGATCTTCCGCACAATAGCAAGACTTTTGTCTCTCGATTCCTCTCGAAGCCGATCGGCTCCGTCCTGATTGTTGAACCCGATCTCCGGCCACGGTGACCACAACCGCGTCGTAAGCTTGTCGGAGCTTTTCTCCGATCGTTCTCTTGGAATCGTGAGCCAGAGAACCATCGCCAGCGTAAACGTTTTGATGTTTCATCGTTCGTCGTCCAATTTTATCTATAGAAAAAGAAGAAAAATAATAGTAAAATGTTGTACTGATTTTGTTTCTCATTTTTAAAAGTTTTTAAAGATTGAAAGTTTTTGGTATCTGTAATGCTTTTTGCTTTTTGAATGTCATGTCAATGAAACATTCTTGAGATATTTTTTCTTTATCAGATTCAGAAGTATAGTTGTTGAAGTTTGTTCTGGCAGATAAGAATTGAAGAATCAGTTTTCTTCTATCTTTTCTTCATAGATTTCGAGCTCTTTTTTTTTTTTTTTTTTAGAAAAGTGATGGGTTTTTTCTTCTCAAAAAAGTCTTCTAAAGGAGAGTGGAAGAGAATTTGTGAGGTTCGGTATTGTTGACGGTGATTTTTGGTGATCACCAAGTCAATGATTCGTTCTCGAGTTACTGCAATTTATATGTGAGTGTGGTCAAAGATTGTAAAGAAATAACAGGTGATTTACGTGGTAAAACTCCAAAAGATCGGAGAAACATCCACGGGATCGTTGCCTCTAGCAACAAAGCCAAATCCACTATGAATCACGATTACAAGATGAAGAATGACAGAATGATTACAAGCTCTTCAATACAATTCTCTCTTTCTCTCTCTCGTTCTACTTTTCACGTACCCCCCTGTTTGTGTATAGAGGGGGTATTTATACATGTTGTTTTTAGGGTTTTAAGGTGGCCGCTAGGGTTTGGTATTGTGGTGCCCAAGTCTCAAGCGGTTTTCTAGTCCTAATTAGATTATGTTTCCTCTTTTGGCTGAGTCTGATTCTGGACGAGATTCTTTCTCCTTTATTCGCGGGAGAACTGCTTGTTTCCTTGTTAAACTCTAATAGTCCACATCGTTGCTTATCATGGATGTGCGGGTCGCTGATTATGATTGGCATACGAATGTTGGTGACTATCTCATTGATTCCCGAGTATGTATGCCCGAGTATGTCCGAATGTGCCCGAGTGAGATTTGCTGCCCGAGTTGATCGTCTTCGTTTGTGGTCGGACTACTTACTCTTTTTTCCGAGTAGGTTATCGTGGGAGGTTTCTGCTCCATAAGTTGACTTATCTTGACCCTTGCTTTCCTGGCCTTTCGTGCTGATGACGTGTCCTTCACCACTAATTTTTACCTATAACAGGTATTTATATCTCTAACCCAAAAGTCTACAAAAGTCATTGAATATATGAATTTTATAAAAGTCATTAATATTTTGAATACCCCTTAACTTTTATAGACTGTTAAAAAGTCTTGATTGAATACCACATGACTTTTAATGACTTTTTAAAAGTTTATAAAAGTCTATATTGAATACCCCATGACTTTTAAAGAGTTTTTAAAAGTCTGTATTGAATACACCCAAACTTTTCAAGTTATTAAAAGTCTTTAAAAGTCCTAATCTAATACACCCCCTAAGGGGGTGTATTAGATTAGGATTTCAAAAGACTTTTATGGAATTAAAAAGTTTAGGTGTATTCAATGTAGACTTTTAAAGAATCTATAAAAGCTATAAGATATTCAATACAGACTTTTATAAACTTTAAAAAAGTCTTTGAAAGTCATGCACTATTCAATCAAAGTCTATGAAAGTTATAAGGTATTCAAAATCCCAATGACTTTAAAATATCAATGACTTTTAATTGTAAGAGCATCTCCAATGCTATTATGCATTTGGAGAAAATGGAGTGCCACATAGGATAGATATTAAAAAAGTTAGAAAAACTCTCTCTAATGATATTATCTAAGTTGAATATGGAGATGATGTGGCTAAAAAAAAGTTAGAGAATATGGAGTTGGATTTCTAATTCTAGAAACTTTCCTAGAAATGCTGACTAGGATTTCTAACTTTTTCCACCAATAAGATTAAAACTTTCAACTCTTTCTACCAATAAGATTAAACCTCATTTAATTGTAAAATAAAAGAGGAGAGAGAGTATAATAATTGTTTTATTATGATTGGAATTTGGACATAAAATGAATGTATATTTGACTTTATATAATTGCATTGAAGATGTGAATATGTATTTCTCTAATTTTTTATCAAAGGTGGGTCCATAATAAATAGAAATGCTGATGTGACACTATTTAGAAACTCAAAAATGCATATTTGCATTGAAGATGCTCTAACAAATCTTACAATTTGTCTTTCATTCCTATTGAAGACTTTGAATGACTTTTTTTTTTTTTCTTTTCTTTTTTTAAATAGAAAGAATTTCACTTTAAAAGAAAAAGATAAAACTCTTTAAGAAACATCTACCATCAAACAAATGTTATATTTTCAAGTAAAAACACACACATTCTTACCAAATTTTACAAATAAAATAAATAACTTTTAAAATGAATATACATTATAAAATAAATTAATAAATATATATATATACAAACATTAACTATTTATAACATACAGCATGTTATTTATCATACATTCATCTTAATTATTGTGGAGCTACACTTCCACAATTCCATAAAGCATGTTATTTATTGTACATTCGTCTTAATAGTAATTAAGAGGAAACTGGAGTTGCAACTCCAAGAAGAGCAACTTTTCTGTGGATGGTAATACCAGTGCATTCTGTCATGTCTAGATCCTCCACCCTTATTCCACCAGGCAATGACCAATCAAACTTGTGCACAAGATTTGATAACACGAGCTCATTAGTTGCCATGGCAAATGAGATTCCAGGACAACCCCTCCTGCCAGCTCCAAATGGTATCAATTCAAAGTCATGTCCTTTGAAGTCTATTGAATTGTTCAAGAACCTTTCAGGCCTAAACTCCTCGGGTTCTTCCCATATCACGGGATCTCTTCCGATAGCCCAAGCATTGGTGATTACCGTTGTTCCAGCTGATATGTCATAGCCCTTAATTCTAACATCTTCGGTTGATGATCGAGGAACAAGTAACGGGATTGGAGGATATAAACGAAGAGTCTCTTTAATCACCGCTTTCAAGTAGTGCATTTGATCCAGATCTTCTTCATTTATAAAGGGTTTGTTGTTGGCGATTTGCCTCACCTCACTCTGCAATTCCTTCATGACTCTAGGGTGCCTCAAGAGCTCTGTCATCGCCCATTCTAGGACCGTGTAAGTTGTATCGGTTCCCCCAGCAAAAATATCCTACCAAATGCATGCAGTACGTAACATTAGATTTTAGATTTCAAAGAACCAATTGATTACAGAGAGAGTTGAATAATGAATAGTTGAATACCATACCAAGATGAGAGCTTTGATGCTGATTAAATCAATGGAAAAGCCAGCCAAGTTATCTTTCTGAATTTCAAGCAAAACATCCACAAAATCCTTGCGAGCTTCACCAGAGTCACTGTTGTGACCATGCTTGTGCTCTTCAACTACAACATCAAGAAACTTATCAAACTCTTTAGCAACTCTCTCCACTTTAGAATCCAAACCAGTGACAACACTTATCCAGCCAAGACACGGTATAAATTCTCCAATATTGAAACTACCCAATAGCGTCGTCAAATCCCTCAGCAACTCCTTGAACTTCCTCCCACTTTCACCCCCACTGTATTTCCTCCCAAAAGCCGCCCTGCATATCACATCACTCGTAAGCGAAGAGAATGTCTCACTCAAATTCACAGGCAATGACAACGAAGCACGACTCTCAATCTCCTTCACGCAGAGGGCTAGCTCTTCCTCTCTCACCTTTCTAAAAGATTGAACCCTCTTGTTACTCAAAAGCTGGAGCACACAGATGCTTCTCATTTGCCTCCAGTACTCACCATATTGAGCAGCCGCCACGTCCTTGCAACCATAGAGAAGCCTTTCGGCTATACTGGATTTCCATCTGTTTGAGAAGATGAGATCATGGGTTCTCATGATCTCTTGGGCGGCATCTGAAGAGGAGACGATGAGTACAGGAGCTCTGCCTAAATGAAGAAGCATGAGAGGGCCATGGCGTTGAGCTAGAGCGTGGAGAGAGCGGTGAGCGTAGAGGCCTATTTGGTGGAAGTTGCCGAGAATTGGGAGCTTTCGGGGTGACGGTGGTAGCTTTTTGTGAGTGTTTGGAGAAGTGAAAATCCATTTGATGATGAGGACAAATGCAGAGAAGAGGAAAACAAGGACATGAATGGAGGAAATTTGCAGAATATCCATTTCATTCAACGCTTGCTTTTGCTAACCACACGCTACTTCCTACTACAAAAACAATCTATGGATATTAATAATCACAAAATCAACCCTAACAATAAAAAACAGTTGAATGTTTGACAAGTTTCAAGATTGAATCTTTTAAATATTATAATTTCTTTATTATCACTAGGTTTGATAATCTAGTATCCGACTTGTTTGCACTTCCTCCTCACAGATTTAAGTGGTGTACACTTCTTTTCCACGTTTATGGTTGAGGTTTCAAATTCACCATTTGTATTTATCAGTAAAAGATCTCTCCCTTTTATAGTGGAATAAATATTCAAAGTGTATATATATTGTCTCACATTTGCCCATTAATCATAAAGTGTGGGGAGAATCACTTAGGTAGTCCGAGCCAATTGATATCATTAGATCCCAACGGACTAAGGATTTTTAATTGGTGTTAGATTTAAAAATTAAAAAAATATATAAAAAATAAACAAGAAGCAATATATCCTGCTATCCGAAAAAATAATTAATTATAATGTTAGGTATTGTTATATGTGGAAATTGGAATTATATAATTAGATTCGGTGGAATCGATCCATATAATTTTTTGGATCTAACACCAAAATAAACGGAAAGATACAAAATAGTAGGTACCAGGTACCGTAGATGGTTTGTAAACTTTAATGATTTTTAAAAGAGAGGGAATTGACAAATTAACCACGCCCAATGTGGTTGGGTGATTAGGATATAAATATACATAAACCCCATAATTCAAAAAAGAGTTTTCTAATAATAATAAAAAAAATGAAGGGTAAGTGATATCTAGAGCCATTAATTTGGTGAGGCAGTCCCAAAATGGCTATTAATTTTTCAAAATGGCTCAAATTAGCCATTTTATTGGAATAAAGTATCAATTGTTGTCATTTTACCCATTAATTGTTTGAACTCCATTTGCTTATGTCATAAACCGTTTGCTTATGTCAACAACCATCCAATGTCAATCAATTTTTTCTACTTGCAATATAAGCAACTATATGGTTCAAAGGAGCAGCTCTTGAATGGCTTGACTTGGCCATTTTCCAAGCAAATTTCTTGGCATTTTCAATCCCCATCAGCTTTGGATATGTAGCCTTATCACTCACCAAGTCCTTCCCAACCGTTTTGCCCAATTCTTTTGAAGACTTGGTCATATCCAAGATATCATCCACCACTTGAAACAACAGCCCTATACACCTTGCATATTTTCTAACTTTTTCTATCTCAATCACATCTCCTCCTCCCATTATCGCCCCACAAACAATTGCTGCCTCCAAAAGCTTTGCCCATTAGAGAATAGTTTGCAGAGATGGAAATAATGGCATTTTTGAGACTCCACCCACCAATTAATAGTGTCTAGTGCTATTTTATTCTTTATGAGTGACATGTCATAGATAACGGCAACTTTCTGTTAGATTTAACAGAATGACTGCCAATGAACAATGTTTCGTCAAAATGGTGATTTTAGAACAATTTAAATAGACAATAGCCTTTTTGGGACTCCATCCACCAATTAATGGTATCTAGTGCTATTTTCTCAAAAAGGAAATAGTATTACTTCGTTAATAATTCTTCATCTTATATTATTGTATTTTATGAAATAATTGTGTAATTTTATTTATAAAGTAGCTGGTGTGTATAATTTTCTTTGCATTTGTTAATCTAAGCAAAGGAATTATAGACAATCGGCATTAAACTCTTCCAATTATATTTTGTGTGCTCAATACATAAAAGAGAGGTCATTCAACTTGAGTGTAGGATTCAGAAATCGAGTTATATCTAGCAATACAAAATATAAATAGATGATTATTCATTCAAATCCAAATCTTCTCCTCTTGAAAATGTTAGTTCCAGGAGCTTCGAACAGGATCAATTAGAAATACTGACCTTCGAAATCACATTTATAGCTTTCTATGAACCAAACCGGTCTGACTTGCTCTGGTTTTTTCCCATGATGCAAAGTCTGTTATAATACTTTTACACACAGTTATAAAACAATGCACATATCTACACCTGCTATATGATTTCATTGGTAATTAAGAAGAAACTGGAGTTGCAACAGCAAGAAGATGGATTTTTCTGTGGATGGTAATGCCAGTGCATTCTGTCATGTCTAGATCCTCCACCCTGGTTCCACCAGGCAATGACCAATCAAACTTGTGAACAAGATTTGCTAACACAAGCTCACTAGTTGCCATGGCAAATGAGGTTCCAGGGCAACCCCTCCTCCCAGCTCCAAATGGTATCAATTCAAAGTCATGTCCTTTAAAGTCTATTGAATTGTTCAAGAACCTTGCAGGCCTAAACTCCTCAGGTTCTTCCCATGTCGCGGGGTCTCTTCCAATTGCCCAAGCATTGGTGATTACTATTGTTCCAGCTGATATGTCATAGCCCTTAACTCTAACATCTTGGGTTGATGCTCGAGGAATAAGATACGGAATTGGAGGATGTAAACGAAATATCTCCTTCAAAACTGCTTTCAAGTACTGCATTTTATCTAAATCTTCTTCTTTTACATAGGATTTGCTGATTGTGATTTTCCTTACCTCATTCTGTAATTCCTTCATGACTCTGGGGTGCCTCAGGAGCTGCGTCATTGCCCATTCTAAGACTGTGTAAGTTGTATCAGTTCCACCAGCAAACATATCCTACCAACATTAGATATCAAAGAATCAATTGACTATTTAAGAAGAGATTTACAAGGAATTCTCAGTCTTTAGAACCTTTCACTTTAGAAAGACAGTAATAAATTGATTATATATATATATATATATATATATATATATATAAGTACAAGTAAAATCGTAGGCAACAATGTAAATTGTAGAGATGGGCAAGACTCCCTGATTAGACTAAGCACACTCTAAACTTTCAGAGCTGTGAAGTCACGTTTGACTCATCTTTCAAAACAGGTTTTTTTCTTGAAAATATAAAATATGTTCTCCAATCAGAGTCCATGTTGAAACTCAAAAAGAGTGTTTACTGTATTCAATAAACAGGGTTAAGAAACACCCTCGCTTTAGAGGACAACTATAATGTTTCGTAAACATTCAATGTTTTTTGTAAGTCAAATTACTGATTTGACTGCTAAATTGAATGAGTTGAGTATACTCAATTCAGTTACACACAATAACTTGATTATATATATGAATGGTTGAATTCATGAACATATTTACTAGGCATGTAATTGAGCCAATAAAATGAGAAATTCTAATCTAAAGAGAGAGAGAGAGAGAGAGAGAGAGATCAATACCAACATGAGAGCTTTGATGCTATCTGTATCAATGGAAAAACCAGCCAAGTTATCCCTTTGAATTTCAAGCAATACATCCAGAAAATTCTTTTGGGTTTCTCTTTCAGCACTTAGATCTCCACCCTCTCTATTCCGACCATGTAAGTGTTCTTCAATTATTTCGTCCAGAAACTTATCAAACTCTTTAGCAACTCTCTCCACCTTAGCATTAAAACCAGTGACCAGATTGATCCAACTAAGCCATGGAATAAGATCCCCCACATCTAAAGCACCCAATAGTACCATAAACTCCCTCAACAACTCCTTAAACTTTCTCCCACTTTCACCTCCACTGTACTTCCTCCCGAAAGCTGCCCTGCATAACACATCATTGGTAAGTGAAGAGAACATTTCACTCAAATTCACTGGCAATGACAATGAAGCTGAATTTTCAATCTCCTTCATAGAGAGGGCTATTTCTTCCTCTCTCACTGTTCTAAAAGACTTGACCCTGTTGTTACTTAAAAGCTGGAGCACAAATATGCTTCTCATTTGCCTCCAGTATTCGCCATAAGGAGCACCTGCCACATCCTTGAAACCATAAAAAAGCTTATCACCTATACTAGATATTGGTCTGCTTGAAAAGATGAGATCGTGCGTTTTCATGATCTCTTGGGCTACTTCTGCTGATGAGACGACGAGTACAGGCAGTTTGCCGAAATGAAGAAGCATGAGAGGGCCGTGGCATTGAGCTAGAGAGTGGAGGGAGCGATGAATGTGCAGGCCTAATTGGTGGAGGTTCCCAATAATTGGGAGCTTTCTGGGTGATGGTGGTAGCTTTTTGTTGGTGTTTGAAGAAAAGAAAATCCATTTGACGAAGAAGAATGCAAAGAAGAGGAAGGTAAGGACTTGAATCAAGGAAAGTTGCAGCATATCCATTGCTTTTTACTTGCATAAAGTTTTTAATTCAACACTTTCTTTTGCTTTATCTTCTAACAAAGGTGTGATGACAATCTTTCTTTCTCCTTTGCCATTACCACAAGCTATTGCCTGCAACAAGATCCATTATTAATATTAAAAATAAAAATACTATTCCAATGGATAACCAAAAAAAAACCACTAGTGTTGATTATTTCAATATTATAATATATATATATATATATATATATATCTAAGTAATGAAGCAATGGATCATGTTAGCAGAATAGTTAATCTATTAATTAAGATGTTATGGGTTGTTATATCTGGAATTATATGATTAAACATGGCCTGGCGATTGGGCAAAGTCAATGCAATCATGTATTTTTTGGATCTACATTATATGGCTGCTTATTCTGATGATCAATTGATCCAAAAATTCGAGTCAAGCACTCAACAATCACATTGATCAATCTTTTTTATTAGTACCTGGATTGTTTATTCTATGCACTCATTTACTTGACATATAATAACAGTTCCATGAAAATGGAAATGTATGCAACTGACAAGGAGTGATTAAAGAGACTCTTTACTCTCCTGTAATGCTATGAATTCAATCGACTCTTCCAAAGAACCATACTTTTAAATTTTATTTATTTATTTTTTGTTGTTGTTGTGTGAAGAGGAACAAACCAGAACTGAAGTGTGTAGAAGAAAGTTGAACCAGAATTGTGGAGGAAAGTTGAAGAAGACTTTTATCGAATACTTGATATGCACAAAGTAGAAACTGTTTCATTTTGGAACAGAGTCTGTCAAGTGTCACCGATGCACACACCAAAATCAGCAGAAACCAAAATCAGTGATGCAATCGAATGGCTTCCAAGGCACAGTACACAGTTGCTCTTTTTAACATGTGATTCGTCTTCACCCACCAATTTTATGATGCACAGAGTTTTACGAATACACCTCCAGGAAACAATAAAGCCTGTATTTGCTGCTTTGTGTACTTACAAAGACAAAATAGAACACCTTTGAAGTAATACAAGACTATCAAGAATCAAGCAGACAATAACATACTGGTTTTATGTATTAGAAAACAGTGAGAGAGAGAGAGAGAGAGAGAGAGCAAGTGTCCTGTTCTGCGTGGTTGAAAACAGTGGAGGAAGAGTGGAGGAAGAGTGGAGGAAAATAAATACGTGTCCAAGAAAAATATTCCATCTATAACCAATCAAATGTCTTCCATAGCATACCTTTAATCGTCCTATCTATATATGCACCCCACGGTTCATTGATTTTTTATTATTTTTTTTTTCGATAGCATTTCCAAAACCAAAATTACTACAAGTGAATGGCTCTTCGGTGTGCACCTCCCATTTCATATTTGTAGTGGCTTTTTATTAGATATCTGAACCACGTTATTTTGTATTTCGTTGGAAAATTTGTGATAAACACACATTTTAAGACCGTTGTTTTAGTATGATCGATTTCATGGAAATGGAAAAATCAAAACAAATTCGTATTTTCCTCCATGAGAACATCGAAATGGTATACTTAAACTCCAAAAATGATTAATGAGAAATTAAGTCTCAAAGTAAACCCATTGTGTAGGGAAAATGTGCATCCTATATTGGTCAGGGAAAACACTTATATGTAGTATATCAATCCTTTTGATTCGGTTTTCTATAAGAAACCCTAGTCTACTCTTCATAGAACACATTCTGAAATCACAAAATACAGAGAAAAATAATGGCTTTCTTTCCGGTTCTTTACTTCTTCATTTCTTGGTCCGTTGTTAAATCGTTGTATCTTGGGAGACAATCTCTACACGGTGATACGAGCATGATTATTTTGGTGGTTTTCACTTTCTGTTTCCTCCAGATTCTAACCAAGATTGTTTTGACCTACAAACAACATATTTTGTATTCATTAATTCATGCTAACGTTGGACTATTAGAATTATTAATTAATGCAATTAGAATTTTTCTCTTCTGATGCAAAATTCAATCATCTATTCAAATGAACTATGATTCCAATCAAACCTAAATGTAAGTTCCACATATTGTGAGAAAATTATGTCTCTTATGAAATGTAAGAAAGACTGATTCATTTACTTTTTCTGGCAAATTTACATTGATATTCAACAAACTAATACAGTTTATTAAGACTGAGTACTTGCAAGAACAACAAGAGGGTACTTTTTATGTACAGACATTCAAAAAGATTTAGAGGCATCCAAGTCCTCTACTCTTGCTCCATCAGGCAGTGACCAATTGAAATTATGAAGAAGATTAGCCAACACAAGCTCAACAGCTGCTGGAGCAAATGTGGCTACAGGACATCCCCTTCATCTAGCTCCAAATGGGATTAGCTCAAAATTCTGTCCTTTCAAATCTAAACAACTATTCAAGAATCTCTCTGGCTTGAATTGCTCTGGTTCTTCCCATGTTGCAGCGTCTCTTGTGATGGCCCAAGCATTTATTATCACCCTTGTTCTGGCAGCTATGTTATAGCCACCAACTTCAACATCTTTTGTTGGTTTTCTAGGAAGTAATAAGGGCACCGGAGGATGTAACCGCATTGTCTCCTTAATCACTGCCCTGAGGTAGAGCATTTTCTCCAAATCATCCTCATCGATATTTAATTTGCTCCCAGCAATCCCTCTAATCTCCTCCTGTACTTTCTTCATAATTTCAGGGTGCCTTAAAATCTGTGTCATTGCCCATTCAATTACGGTGTATGCAGTATCTGTTGCCCCTGCAAACATATCCTGCAAGAAACAATGTATGGATCAAATGCATGTTATATATATATTTCATAGAATTAGTTTAAAAAAATCTGAATAGTGATTACCAGGAGTAGAGCTTTTATGTGGTCTTTAGCCATGCGAAAACCATTCGTGCCATCCTTTTGTATTTGAAGCAGAATATCCAACAAGTCCATTCGATCTTCACTCAAACTAGTACTAGAATCATCTTGACAAACCATACGATCATCAATGACTACATTAAAAAAGTGATCGAAATCTCTGAACAATTTTGGCATTCAAGCCACTCACTTGGTCCAACCAACCTAACCATGGAATGAAATCCCCCACACTGAAAACACCTAACATCTCTCCTAGCTCCTTCAACAGTTTCTTCAACTTCCTCCCACTTTCACCTTCATTTTCACCGTACTTCCTACCAAAAGCAGCCCTGCATATCAAGTCTCTCGTGAGCGAGATTAACATTTCACTCAAATCAATTGGAGTGGAACATGAACGTGATTGTACTGCTACTTTCTTTATCAATTCTGCTGTCTCTTCTTCTCTATACAGTCTAAACGACTTGACCCTTTTCGCACTAAGAAGCCTCATAACGCATATGCTTCTCATTTGCCTCTAGTACTCGCCATAGGGAAACCATGACAAGTCCCTATAATTGTACAAGAGTCTTTTCGCAACGCGGGAATCAGGCCTGTTAGCAAATATAGCGTCATAATCTCCCGAGCCAAGTAAGGAGACGAGACAACTACGGCTGGTTTTGTGCCAAGTTGCAGTAGCATAATGGGGCCATAGTGCTGAGCCAAGGACCATAGTGAACCGTGTGGGTGCGTGCCCAGTTGGTGCAGGTTTCCTATTATAGGAAGCCGTGATGGTGAAGGAAGTAATTTTTTGCTGGTCGCAATAGTGAAAATCAAATATTTGGCAACAAAGATGCACAAAGGAAGGCAAAGAAGAGAGATCATGAGCTGAACTAACATTTCTTGTAGTAGCTGTGACATCTGTAAAAAGCTAGTCATTTTCTGGTATTAGTTGTTGATAATCCAAGGAAAGTGGTCCTGTGATTATATAGTCATGCTCTCTTCTCGGGCAATGAAAGGTCCAGCAATGATTAATTTTTCCTAATGAGTTCATGGAATTGGTGAAATCAATAGATAAACTTCTATGGTGGTTAATTAACTGGAAGCAAATTTATTAACAGAGTTTTGTTTCTCGCGTCTATTCGGTTCATGATTTTGGTCTTAGTATTTCTACTACTAAAATCTTTAAAGGAATCCCCAAGTAAAAGATTATAAAACAATGCAACTGTTGAAGAACAAACAAGGATCCATCTCCATCAAGGTATCCTATCGCACTCTAGATATGTTTGGTGTTAGATTAAAATAAAAAGACTTACATGTGTTTGGTCTTAGAATTTTGTTAATTTTAAAGTTATAATTAGAAATCGAGGAAGATCAAAGTTGGTTTTTAACGGTTGGCATGAACAATTATTGACCACGATAATATTGGGAAAGGTTCCATAATCCAATTTAAGAACGAATTGAGATCTCTATTACTGGACATATACTTATCTTGACAACTCAATTCATTATAGAGCAATATGATAAATTTAGCAACAGTCAACGGGATAATAGAATTATTTAGATTATTATAATTAGTTCGAGGTAATTAAATCAGTAAATTAATAAAAACAAGTCATTAAAGGTCACTATTTTTTTTGTGTTTTTATTTTTACATTAGTTTTTCTTGTTATTTTCTCTTTCTTTCTCTTTTGTTTTTTTTTTATTTTTATAAAAAAAATGGAAGTTGGTATGTTAAATATTGATTTCACTACAGAATTGTATAGTTACAGATTAGTCATGATATATATAGTTATTTTCATTTTTATTTATTTTATAGATCCTTACATCAAAATCCAATAATTAAAAATTAATCCGTGACTAGAGGTGAAACCAGCTTTTGGAGGACTTGGGCATGACAATAAATCTTTTAAAATAAATGTAAATAACAAAAAAAATATGGAATAAAAATGTAAAAATAAAAATTGGGCATGGAGGGGTCATCCGTCATCCCCTCCGGGCTTCAAAGTGGCTTTGCCACTGTAGAAGTGTAGAGTACCTGTATAATACCTTGTATAATACCTGAACCCATTAAATTTTAGGATTAGCTTAATAATGAAACGACCAACCCCGCCTGTGCTAACAACAACTTATCCTCATTTGTATATTCTGCTTCAATCAAAAGCTAACTCAACCACGATTACACTTAAAGGTCTCAATCTAACCATAGTTAAATTCCTTACCAAGAAAGGAAGTCCAAATTTATTAAAGGGGAATTTCCAAACACACCCTGGTTTTGAATTATTTCATTTTCATTTGTAAAGTTTGCAAAAGCAACCAAAATAAAAATACTATTGTTTGCTTTAGTCTGTAAATCCAAACTTTTTATCAAATTAAATCAAACAAAAAATCATAATGTGAATTATTTAAAAAATAAATAAATCATAATGTGAATTAAGATTTTTATTATAAAATATTAAATAGATATAAACATATAAAACATTGGTAAATAAAATAAAATAAATTAACTATGTATATATATATATTAAAATAATTTTTATAAATTTAGAAGTAAATCAAAATAAATAATTAAAGCTATTATAAAAAATAAAATACATATAAAATTGGTAAAACTGAAAGGAATATGAAAAAAAAACTACATAAAATTAGAGTTCATCGAAATGAAAAGAAGTCTTAAATATCTTATCTTATTCCATAGAAGAAGAAGTGATTTCAAATTTTATATTTTCTTCTCATAAAAGAGATCTTAAATCTCTGGTCTCCACCATGAAGTTGATAGGAGATTCAAAAGCATGAATGCTGTATTCTTTTTTTGATGAGATGAATGTTGTATTTTAATTTATATCGTGTACATGTAATTTTATAATATTTTATCATTATATTTTAATAAAAATTAATTTTATTAATTTAATTATATATTAAAATATTTACTTAATTTTTAAGAACAGTTTCATATTCTTAAAATTAAGTCAAATTAAATTTTGAGTAACAACTAACAAGCACCGATTAATTATTTTATAAAATTTAGAGATAAAAATAGCTTTGAAATTTTAGGATTAATTCAGATAGTTTTGCAAACATTGTAATGAATTGAATACCACGAAACATTATGGATGTTTTTAGAATTTTCCCTTTACTGAATCCTATCAATGCAAAATCTCGGTCAAATACACGGTTGCAAGCGTTACACGTGTACGGTTGGATCTGGTCTCAACCGCCTCAACAGCACAAGTTGTTAGGTTAAAATTAGGGCTAGCTCTAGATTTCTCCACACCAAAAAAAGAAAAGGCATCCCTATCCTTTCACGTTTGTTCATAATCATCAAAAGTCTCGAGTTTTCCTTAGATTCTCTTGAGTTTTCGATCATGGAGATGGAGCGTGTGACGGAGTTTCCTCTGACGCGCCTCGATCGACGGCCGAGGAAGCGTGCGCGTTTGGGCTGGGACGTGCCTGAGGCACCTAAGGTAATTCCTTTGATTTACGATATTGCTTTTGTTTAGGTTTGTTTTATTTTGTGTTTCGGTTTGACAGATCTGGTGTAGAATTTTCAGATTTGGTGATTTTTGTTAATATATGTAGATCTGGTTCAGTTTGTGAAGATTATTTTCTTCCATTTTCAGATCTGAAATATTTGTCTGATTTTTTCTTAAGTCGTTTATTTTTCTTGTTGAATCCTTAATATTTTAGAAATTGTTTTCAAGATCTTTACTTTTTACTTTTTTGAAGGATCTGGGCTTGATTGTATTTCTATATAGGTTTGTATATGTGAATTTGCTCCTTTTCTCGGATACTATCTTAGTTTTGATAATTTTTTTTTCTTTTTTTTCTTTTTTTTCTTTTTTTATTTGTGAAGATCAACTTTTTCTTATAGATTTTTTGTATGTTTTGCTACTTTTCTTGCATAGAAATCAAGTATTTAAGATAATTTTTTCCACGATTTTCCTTGTATTATCTGATTATATTTAACTCCCTTGCAAATAAACATCGTCTATTGTAGTTATATGCAATATTACTGGCTGCTTGTTGTATTGGAAACGTTTCTCGAATTTTTTTGCATCTATATCTGTGACCTGTTATGTTTTGATGCCCTAATAATGTACCATCCGTAACTATGATGATGAGGTTTTGGCAGACGGGGTAGTATCCAAAGGGGTAACTTTTAGGGAGAAAAATTGATATATATTTTGAGTGGTACATGAATGGATGGCTGTGTGTAGGCTCAGGTAGGATTATTTTGTGGACAAGAGCTTGGGAATGTAACAAGCTTTGCACCTTCAAGAGCTCTCTCAGACCATACTACTAGTTCCCTATTTGTTAAGGGAGTGGATCGAAATGGTTCTCCCCCATGGCGAGAGGATGACAAAGATGGCCATTACATGTTTGCGGTTGGAGATAATTTAACCTCTCGCTGTAATTACACTTTTCCATCATTTGTCTCAATTAATGATTTTTAATCTGTCTCAACACTTAGCTTGTTATAGATCCTCAATTTTTTTTAACATTGATTTGTTATTTTTTGATTTGTTTATATGCAACTGAGATTTGATCTGTCATGACTCATGAGTTTATATTTGTAAAGTGTCCTATCTGATTACTTATAAATTTTCTCTGTTTGGATCACAGATAAAATCCACAGCAAAATGGGTGAAGGTACATTTATCCTTGAGAATCTACTTGCTTTGTTTTATACGATTTTTTTTTGTTAATTCATATAGTGCCATGCGACTAATATTGATTGTTTTTCTTTTGTAGGAACCTTTGGTCAGGTTTTAGAGTGCTGGGATAGAGAAAGAAAAGAGTTGGTTGCAATAAAAATTGTGCGTGGAATCAAGAAGTATCGCGAAGCTGCTATGATAGAAATTGAAGTTCTGCAGCAACTTGGCAAACATGATAAAGGTGGCAACCGGTGAGTATTGATGCTTTGTTTAATATCTGACCCCTTTTACTGATGGTGCTGGATATGCAGTGAACTTTGCAAAATTTTACATCAATGGTTAAATGAGTTTATTCCTTGCAGTTGTGTGCAAATACGGAACTGGTTTGACTATCGTAACCATATCTGTATTGTAAGTATATGATTGATTTGTGGTGGATTGATTTCCCCAATTTACAAATAATTTGGGGGTTAAAATTTTTTGGATGAATTCAAATGGTTTTAACAGGTGTTTGAGAAGCTTGGACCAAGCTTATACGATTTTCTACGGAAAAACAATTATCGCTCATTTCCCATTGATCTTGTCCGTGAGATTGGCAGACAACTCTTGGAATGTGTAGCATGTATAGTAATTACTTAAGCTAGTTTTTTTTTTTCTTCCATCATATATGTTGCTGTTTTTTCTTTTCCTCACTCGGTTCTGTTATATAAGCTTTTACGAGTGTTTCTAGAGATAAATTTTCTTGAATAAACAATTAGAGAGGTTTTAGTTTTCCTTGTTGGATTTTGGGTTACTATAATTATCTTTACAAAAGATGTTTTCTTGACCTTGAATTATACCGTTATCAATGACATTAGTTGTTAAATAAGTAGTATGCCTTTATATTTTGTACTCTGCTTTCTAATTTTGTTCGTTTTCGTTAATATTTGCAGTTATGCATGATTTGTGCTTGATTCATACTGATTTGAAGCCTGAGAATATCCTCCTAGTTTCTCCGGAGTATGTTAAAGTTCCTGATTACAAGGTGATATTGGGGTTTCTTTTCTTGTGTTCCTCTACATATTGCTTTTTATGTTAGATTTTGAATCTTGCCATTTTGCTAACTGTTCCTGATTTTTTCCAGAGTTCTTCCCGCTCACCAAAGGATAGTTCGTATTTTAAACGAGTGCCAAAGTCAAGTGCCATTAAGGTGATTGATTTTGGAAGCACAACTTATGAGCGTCAAGATCAGAACTACATTGTATCGACACGACATTACCGTGCTCCAGAAGTCATCCTCGGTATATTAACAGTCATTCTGCTCTTTTCTTTAAGTATCAAAGAATTGTCAATTGGCAGCAAACTAAATGTAATATTGTTTTATGATTTTGAAGGACTTGGCTGGAGTTATCCATGTGATATATGGAGTGTTGGTTGCATCATAGTGGAATTATGCACGGTATGTTTAATCCTTATTATATTTTGAGTTATTTTTGGGTTTGGTATGGAATCTCGTTGATATTGAAGATCCATATCTGAGCTTTTGTCAAACTTTTCACAGGGTGAGGCATTGTTTCAAACACATGAGAACTTGGAGCACCTTGCGATGATGGAGAGGGTGCTTGGTTCCTTGCCACAGCATATGTTGAAGAGAGTAGAGTGAGTAGTGAACTTCTGATGAAGCTTCTTTGGTAGTCATTAATTGGAACCAAGGACTAATATTGTTGTTTGCCATTTATCTGTCAGTCGACATGGAGAAAAGTACGTTAGAAGGGGTAGGTTGGACTGGCCAGAAGGTGCGACCTCAAGGGACAGTATTAAAGCAGTAATGAAGCTCCCACGACTTCAGGTTTGAATTCTGTTAAAAAAAAATTTGTGGCAATACAAGAGTAATCTTGTGGAGCAAAGCTCATCAATTCTATCTTGGGATTATTTCAGAACCTAATAATGCAGCAAGTAGACCATTCAGCTGGGGATCTCATACATTTGTTGCAAGGATTGCTTAAATTTGACCCGGTTGACAGGCTAACAGCCCGGGAAGCCCTCAGGCATCCATTCTTTTCTGGGGATCATCTAAGAAGATAAAGTGATCAATATGAAGGTTGATGTAACGTAATTGAGTTGTGGTGTGGTTGTGGTCTTAATCAGTCGCAAATTTGTCCAAAATCAATGGACTCCACTGCATCTGTAAATATTGATTAGGAGTTTCCATAACCCCATTGAAAGTTTGTGGATGCTCTGTACATGTCTGACAAATTTGATTTGACCCAATTGTACAATAGGAAACTATTGTAGGCAGCTATGACAGAATGCAAAAATGTATAAAGTTTTCTCAGATGTTAAATTCTGTTCCATTCATTTATGCTTTATTCTTTCTTTTGGTTGCGCGTCATTTACTCATATTTTTGTTATGGTGATTTTGTTTTCTGTTGAATGACTAGAATTTGTTCTAATAATTAAAATTATAACAAATGCTGAAATTTACATTAACTTTTTAAATCAATTAAATTATTTTTAATTTATTGTTCCTGTTTTATATTGATTAAAATGTGTTTAACTTTTTATTTTTTTTTATTTTTTTGAAACAATAGACCTTTATTGAACGAAATATTTTCACACATAAACGAATCACGAACAGCACAAGAATGGTAAGATATGATAAATGAAAGTTACCCAGCAATCCAGCCTCACAAAAACATTTTTGTGACCGATTATTGTTATTTGATGCGAGAAAGCCCACAAAAGCTTTTGGATAGAACGAGATCCCACATCGTCCACTATGACAGTACCAATCTCTTTATAAGAAAACACGCAGCATCACCTTATTGTCTCTTAGGAGACATTCGATAAAATTGGAAAGATACAGAGAAGATTAGCATGGCCCCTGCGCAAGGATGACACGCACAAATCGAGAAATGGTCCAAATTTTTTTGCCTTCGATGGTCATATGCTCTTTTTAATTGACTCGTTCCTTGTTTTTCTATGAAGGATGGTTGCAGTTATGCTTATTGGATTATCATTTGATAAAAAGCTAATTAATTATTAGTTGCTTTTTCTTCCGGCAGATGTAATTTTTTCTTCAGAATATACAAAATCCCAGTTCTTGATTGATACTCCGCTTGTTCAGTATAATTACTCCTCTCTTTCCATTATTTTTTATGTTAAGACCGAAGATCGATTGTTGTTGGTAATATAATAAGCATAAATGACACTACATTTTCAATTATATTTGTCAATTTTTATTTAAGAGTTACAAGGAATTTTAATTTATTTATATTTTATTCCTAATTAGGTTAAGAGAGGTTTTTCAACAATCATCCATGATGTGGGTGATCTATTAGTGTATGTCATGATTATTATTCCATGGAAGTCGTTTTCTAAAATTCAACTATTCACATATAATAAGAGAGATCAGCAGAACACATTGCTGTTGCTACATCATTTGACTTTTATTTAAAATTTTGTAATATCTTGCTATGAGATGGGAGGTTTGATTTCAAAATCTCTATTTACCTAGACTGCAAATGGCTCTCCAATCATTGTTGATGCAATTAGTGGCCGATCAGCTACACATAACACCTCCATATAATATTATGATCTTCCTCTTTCTTCTTTTTCTCCTTCCAATTCTTGTTTTGAAAAAGCATCTACTAGCTAAAAATGGCAACCTCAACTTATTATTGCCTCCATCCCCACCAAAGTTACCCGTAATAGGCAATCTACACCAACTAGGCACACTTCCTCACCGATCTCTCCAAACTCTTTCAAACAAGTATGGTCCTTTAATGCTTTTACATTTGGGTCAGTCTCCAACTCTTGTTGTTTCATCAGCTGAGATGGCTAGAGAAATGATGAAGACTCATCATGATGTTGTTTTCTCGAATCGACCCAATTCCACTGCTGCAAATATCTTGCTTTACGGATGCCAAGACCTTGGTTTCGCTCCCTATGGCGACTACTGGAGGCATGCTAGGAAGATTAGTGTTCAACAACTTTTGAGTAACAAGAGAGTGCAATCATTCCAGTATGTGAGGGATGAGGAAGTCGCGTTCCTTATCAATAAAATCCGTCGTTCATGTTTCAATAATGGTGGTTCTTCTGTTGATTTAACGGAGATGATACAAGCTGTTATAAACAACATCGTGTCCCGCTGTGTTCTTGGAAGGAGAACTGAGGAAGAAAATGGTCGCAGCAAGTTTGGGGAGTTAGCTAGAAGGTTGATGGTGCAATTTACAGCATTCTGTTTTGGAGATATGTTTCCTTGTCTGGGATGGATAGATGTTCTCACAGGACATATTGGTCGTTTAAATGCAACTTTTAGAGCATTAGATGCTTTTTTTGATCAAGTGATTGAAGAGCACATGATTTCATCAGAGAGTGATAATGATGATCGTGATGGAAAAGACTTTGTCCATATACTTCTCCGACTTCAGAAGGATGGCATGCTTGAGATAGAGCTCTCTAAAGACAACATTTCTCATGGTCGATCTCTCTCTTTCTCTAATATTATATATCTCTCTCTCACACACACATGAACGCATGGGATCTGTTTAAATAATTTTCATATATGTTAACATTTTCAGGACATGTTTGTGGGAGGAACTGATTCTACTTCAACGACAATAGAATGGGCGATGGCGGAACTTGTCAAAAATCCAAGTATGATGAAGAAAGCGCAAGAAGAGGTCAGAAATGCTGTCAAAAACAAACTTGAAATTGACATGGAAGATATCGATGGGATGAACTACTTGAAATGTGTTATCAAAGAAACCCTGAGACTACACGCACCAGCTCCACTTTTGGTTCCTAGAGAAACATCAGCAAGTGTCAAATTTGCAGGATACGATATTCCAGCAAAAACTTGTGTGTTTGTAAATGCATGGGCAATACAAAGGGACCCGAAGCAGTGGCACAGACCGGAAGAGTTTATTCCAGAGAGGTTTGAGAAGAATTGTGTTGATTTCAATGGACAAGACTTTGAATTCATCCCATTTGGTGCCGGAAGAAGAGGTTGTCCAGGGTTGTCATTTGGAGTTGCTGCGGCTGAGTTTGTGCTTGCCAACCTCTTGTACTCGTTTGATTGGAAGCTGCCTGGTGGTGCGGTTGCAGACAGCTTGGACATGAGTGAAGTTAATGGGTTAACAGTTCGCAAGAAGTTACCTCTTCATCTTCTGCCTGCGTTCTACTCTCCTTGAGGACTTGAGATCTCTATATATCCTCAAATCCTTTGTTATATACCATGCTCTTTCAATATATTTAATAATTTCCATTTATTTTTCTATGTGAAAGAAATATATATACCATTATTGTTTATTAATAACTTCAAATTTAATTAAAAACATGGACTCCATGTGAAGTTAGAGAATTTTAGCATGTTCATTTTGAATATTGAACACATTAAATTGTTTGCATAATAGAACATAAGTTCTTTTTAGGAGCTGTTACTAGTTCAATGTATAGACTCAATTAATTTGAACTTTTATCACAAATAATAAAGGAATTGAAGCCAATGATAAGCTTATGTATTCCGGAAGCTCAGCTGTTAGTACAAGTGGCACAAGCTTAAGTCCGATAAGCATTGATCGGTCTATTTCTATACATGATTTAGGTCCCCATTTCCTATTATTTGTGATTTGTTCTCAGGTGAAATTAGGTATTTTATGTGTTTGTTGAGCATGTTTAGGTCACATTCCATTCAAGAGGTATTGGATGTTATTTTGGAGAAAAGGAACAAAAAGATGAATTTCGGACTAGTACAGAACAACTAGATTACGGGGCCCATTTCGGACAGGCAAAAAGATGAATTGGGTTTTTTTTAAGTTGAGGGTAACAAGGTCATTTATAATTTTATAAAACACGGGGTCAATTTATAATTTTAAAATGGTTTGGGGTAAAAATCAAAATTTGTTTAAAAATAATCTTATTTGGATTTTGTAATATATAATGACTTATAAGTGACATGTTTATTGAGAATATGTTTTGAATGAATTATGTTTTCATATATTATTATTTTAATTGACATATATATCTTGACATACCAATATCCTTTTTTTTTGGAAATTTACCGTATCCCTGTATCGTACCATATTGTATCCTCGTACCCATGTCTGTATCTGCGCAACATAGACACAATGTCATTTTTGTCCCCATGAACTACTTATTTTCATTGTAAATACATTCGTGTTCTTCTTATTGTCAATTCTCTACGATATATATATAATACTTTTCTAATCAGGACCGTCCTGACTTTATAATTTCATGACGTCCAACCACAACCATATATTCACAGTGGGCCCACAGCCAGGGCCGTCTCCAGACATTTTGGGGCCCGAGCGATTTTATGACATTAACAAAATTTGGGGCCCTATATAAAATTATTATCATTAACATAAAATAATATTAATAATAATTCGAGTCAAAATCAACATGTAGAAATAAATTGAAAACAAAAATCATACCTTCGATAAGTTCGATTCTTCAAACGGCAACAACTTTAAGAAGAAAAGAGAGAGGCAGAGAGAAGAAAAGAGAGAGCAAAGTGAAGGTTTTGAATTTTGATTCGTAATTCGTTTAGCAGGTGTTATATATATATATAATAGTGCAGTGATGTCATGGTCTCAGAATCATATTGGGCCTTTAAAGTTTTTTTTATTAATTGAGGCCCTAAAGATCATTAACAAATATTGGGCCACAATGATATCATGGTCTCATAATTATATTGGGTCTTTAAAGTTTTTTTTTATTAATTGAGGCCCCAAAGATCATTAATAAATATTAGATCATGAGGCCCCAAAGAAGAAGAAGAAAATTGCATTAGTTGGGGGCCCAGCATTTTGCTGGGTTGGCTGCCTTATGGGCCGACCTTGCCCATAGCCCCGCATTAACAAATACACACACCCAATATGAATGTGTGGCTGTGGTTGAACGTCCTTACCTTATAATTTCAGGACATCCATACTAGAGAACCTATATATACAGTCTTTCTATTATCAGTTTGAACTGACAATAAATATATTAGGACGAAGAATGTGGACCACAGATTATGAAGAAGTTTTGACAAGTGCATACACTTTGAGTCAAAGTATGTAAATCTAGTGGTCCACATTATTCATCCTGATATATTTATTGTCAGTTCGAACTGATAACAGAAAATCCGCCTATTTATATATACAGAAATTCTATTATCAGTTCGAACTGACAAAAGTTATATCAGTTCCTTGTATGTGGGCCACTAGATTTAAATACTTTGACTTGGCTGTATGCACTTGTCAGTCAAAGTATTTAAATCCAGTGGCCCACATACAAGTAACTGATATAATTTTTATCAGTTCAAACTGATAATAGAAAGACTATATATAAGCTTATGAATATAAGGTGAATGATTTTCTCATATCTCAAACTACAAAAATGTTTTTTAGAATGAACAAGAACCGCACAATTACAGACGCATAATTGTACACGTTTTACATATTAATCACTTGACAATGTAACAATGTAACAATGTCACTCTCTTCTTTTTCTATGCTTTATGTGCTGTAATCAATTCACTTAAAATATTTGATTTAAATATTGGTTAGGTTTGAATACCAAGTAAAAGTAAAAAAATAAAAAAAACATAAAAGCCATTAGTTTCCGGATAATTACAAAACTGTTATTCTCTTTAGATTTGATTGGAGTTGCACGAAAGATTCTTATATCTGTGAAGGGCAATTTCGTAATCTTAATATTGGTAATTTTGTACGTTTAATCTATTACAAGGGCAATTTTGTAATCTTAATGTGTCATAGACTCGTAGCAAGGTTCACAATTTATGTCACATGCTACATTTGGGTGTGGGTATTTATTAATAAATGTGTGACTGTGATTGGACGTCCTGAAATTATAAAGTCGGGAAGGTCCTGATTAAAAAAGTATTATATAATATTGACACCCATAAACTTATTAGTATATCCATATCTGAAATTTAAAAAATAAATATTACTATAAGCACTCATCCTAATGTCAATAATACCCTCATTGAAATAAATATATTCATTTTAATATATATTATTTATAAACACTCTTAAATTATTATTACACCCAATTTATAAAAAAATAATAATATTATTTTTAGAATCAAATCCTTTTTTAATGATGGTCCATTTTACTTTTGGAAATATCTCGGATGTAGGAGCCTTATAAAAGGAAATATGTGGAACTGTAAATGGGGTCAAAAGATTTTCAATTTGGAATTCTCTTATTTATAAAGCTATCTAAAAAAAAAAAAAAAAACTTGTTGCTATCTACAACTTTGTTTATTGATAGAGTTCATAACTATACATAAAAGAAAGACAAAAACAATATGATAATCATGTGATGATGAGAAAATTTGATACTTGAAATAAAATTAGAGTTTAATTAGGGTTTATCATAAAAATTAGGGTTTATCATAGTTTTTTTTTTTTTTTTTTTTTTAAATTTTAATAAAGAAATATAGTTGAAGATATGGGTGTAATTAATGAGTGTATATAGTATTTGATTTATTTTTAATTAAAGTAATTTGTCCTCATTGATATATTTCTATTGAAATATTTTTGTAATTAAATTTTTAATAAAGTATAGTTGTGTGTCAATATCGGCACCACACACACATATATATATATATATATATATATATAGTTCTGTTCTCATACGGATATCGTGATGTAACTTTATGAGAATATTGAATATGAGTCATTAGTTTTGACAAATGCATACACACTTGAGTCAAAGCATGTAAAATTAGTGGCTCACAAATTAGTGGCTCACATTCAATATCCTCATGAAATTATATCAGTTTAAAAATTTATATATATATATATATATATAGTTTTCAACTCTATTGGCCGAGCTAGTTAGCTAGGATTAGATGATGCTATGATTTCAGTGGGAGGATTGGAGCAGGCCCGACCCTAGGGGGAGCCCAATGAGGCAACCGCCTAGGGCCCCCGATTGTAAAGGGTCCCCAAATTGTATTTTGAAAAATGATTTTATAATATATTCCATTTAAGATTTTAAATAAAACAGGCCCATAAATGACTTTAAAAAACGTTCATCATACACATATAATTTTTTTTAAAAGGTCCCCCAATAGAAACTCATTATCTTTTTTTTTTTTTTTTTTTTTTTTTTTGATATTGAAACTCATTATCATTCTTACAACAACATTGCATCAAGGGTGGTAGTGGGTTAAATCCTAGCAACACTCGTGTTTGTTACAAATAATCATCTTTTATATCTCTAAAAAAAAAAAACTCAATACTCTCTTTATACGAAAATTCAGAAGTCGTTGTTTCGAAGGTAATTAAATCAATACACTTCATTTTTTTTCTTTTTAGAAAACATGTAAGCTTAATTAATACTTTTGTTGTTAAAAATGTGAAACGAGTAAGGTTTAAATGATATATTCTTTGATGTAATTATAAAATTTTTATTTTGGTAACTTTTTTTTTTTGGTTTCTATTTTGTTGTGTTATAGTTTTGAGTTTAAGTAATTATATTAATTTTTATAAGTATTTATTAGAGGAAAAAAAAATCAAGTAAACATACATAGAGTATCAAGGGCTTTATATTCTATAGTTCGCCTCAGGCCCCGAAAATCTTAGGGCCGGCCCTGGATTGGAGGAGCACATCTCACCTTTTCCATGTGAAAATCATGATAAGCAATTCAAAAAAAAAAAAGATTGATGGAATAAAATTCAATTATTTAATTAGCATAAACAAATGACAAGAACATGAATGTTTGCTATAAGATTAAAGGTTTGGGTGGTTAAGTTCCCACACCTCGAACTGGAAATGGCTCTACAATCGGTATTGAAGCAATTCCGGTCTCAGCTAGTCACCACAGTTCATGATCAGTTACTTGAATACAACACCTTGTTTCTTTTTCTCCTTTTAATTTTTCCACTTGTAATTCTAATATTGTTGAAGCAATATCTACTTAAAAGTGATCACAAGCTCAACTTACCTCCATCCCCACCAAAGCTACCCATAATCGGCAATCTTCACCAGCTAGGCACACTTCCTCACCGCTCTCTCCGAGCACTTTCCCATAAGTATGGCCCTTTAATGCTTCTACACTTGGGATCTTCTTCAACTCTTGTTGTTTCGTCCGCTGATATGGCTAGTGAAATGGTCAAGACTCATGATATTGTTTTCTCAAATAGGCCTAAAACCACAGCTGCAAACATCTTCTTCTACGAATGCAGAGACGTCGCGTTCGCCCCATATGGGGAGTACTGGAGGAATGCAAGGAAGATTTGTGTTGTTGAACTCTTGGGCATCAAGAGAGTGCAATCATTCCAATATGTCAGAGAAGAGGAAGTTGAAACTATAATCAATAAAATTCATCTCTCCTGCTTTGATGGAGGTATTGTTGATTTAACTGTGATGATGCAAGCTGTTGCAAACAACATAGCGTCTCGCTGCATTCTTGGCCGCAAGGCAGAAGACGAAAATGGTCCAGGCAAGTTTGGAGAGTTGTCGAGAAGGTTGGTGGTTTTATTGACAGCCTTCAGTTTTGGAGATGTGTTTCCTTGTTTGGCATGGTTGGATGTTGTCACGGGACTCTTTGGTCGTATAAACGCAACCTTTAAAGCCATGGATTCTCTTTTCGATCAAGTGATTGAAGAACACAGGATTTCACAAAGCGCTGATGCTGATCATGATCAGTCTGCTGATAGAAAAGACTTTGTGCATATACTCCTCCAACTTCAAAAGGATGGCATGTTTGAGACAGATCTCACTCAGAATGACATCAAAGCAATTCTTATGGTATCTATCTTCTCTGATCTCTCTTTTCACACAAATATAAAAACACTTAGATTACGTTTGGTTTTTTGTCTAAAAATTAAACGGTGATAAATTTGACTAAGGACCAACCAATATATATATATATATATATATATATATTTTATTGAAAACTGAATATAAATATATGACTAATTAGTGTTTACAATTAATGTTTCAGGATATGTTTGTGGGAGGCACGGATACCACTTCAGCAACGTTAGAATGGGCGATGGCGGAGCTCGTGAGACATCCAAATATAATGAAGAAAGCCCAAGAAGAAGTTAGAAGTGTGGTAAAAAACAAAGCAAAAGTAGATATGAACGATATCGATGAGATGAAATACTTGAAATGTGTCATCAAAGAAACCCTGAGGTTACATGCACCGGTTCCTCTTCTGGTTCCTCGAGAAACATCCACAATTATCAAATTGGGTGGTTATGATATTCCTGAAAAAACTACAGTATTTGTAAATGCATGGGCAATTCAAAGGGACCCCAAGTTATGGGACAGACCGGAAGAGTTTATTCCAGAGAGGTATGTGAACAATCCGATCGATTACAAAGGGCTAGACTTCCACTTGATTCCATTTGGAGGTGGAAGAAGAGGTTGTCCTGGGATTTCGTTTGCAACTGCTGTAGTTGAGTATACGCTAGCAAATATTTTATACTGGTTTGACTGGAAGCTGCCTGGTGGTGCAATTGATAATGATAAATTGGACATGACTGAAGTTAACGGGTTAACTGTTGCTAAGAAATTTCCTCTTCGTCTTGTGCCAACACTCTACTCTCCATGAATTCCATGATGACCATGGATGCTTTTAATTTAATTGTTGTTTAGGGCCAGTTTGGTATTGCTGTAACTTTTTAAATAATCACTGTCAGCTGTGCTTGATGAATAATCAGCTGTGAAGTTAAGCAGGTAGGCGTTTGACAAACCGTACTTTTTTAATTGTTGTGAGGTTTAAAAGTACTGTATATGTGTTTGGTAAGTTATGCTGTCTAACTACTGTGACAGTATACAATAACCGAAATGGGTATGATATTGAAATACTTTTAATTTTATATTTTATTCATTGTTTAACCAATACATTTTATTTTAACAATAAAATTAAATATCAAAGTATTTTTATTATAAAATAAAGTAGCTTTAAATATATATATATATATATATATATATATAAAGTTAAATTTATATCATTCATATGATATGATATTGATCTCTAATTTTTTTTTTAATATATAATCTGTCAAAATATATATATATATATATATATATATATATATATATATACATGACTTTACTTTTGTTAAAGAAATGGCACTACAGTAACCTTAAATTATCTATCACAATCGTTCAACTTTTAACAAAACCTAGACTATCATCTTTGTTGCTTTTACATCCAGCAACATGAGAAACAACATCAATTATCTTCATATTTACACTATTTTTGCAATTAGGACAAGTTGACTGAGGAACATATGACACATAAGAATAACAAGTAATACCCAGCCCTGTAAACCATTACAGATTTTAAATCAAAGAGCAAACAAGGGATTTCATTACAAGACATTAGACCTTTGAGATTTAACCAACAAAAATATAGAATAAGATGTTAAGATGTCTCCAAACAATCATAGTAAAACATTTATGAAAAAAAATAATAATAACAGTAGTGCATATAAAAAAAAAAATCAGTAATTAAAATGTTATTGTAGTTTTTTTAGGGCAATGTCATGCCCTCATCAAACTTGCTGCAATACTATCTCTCAATTTCTTCCCTTCTCGTGCTCCCGGTGTATTAGCATTGTGATTTTCTTTTTGGAAATCATCATCCCTTTCATTATCTTCTTCAAGTATAAAATCCGGCTCATTCTCAATTTTTCCAAAATGATGGTCATGTTTAGCATGCCTTCTTAAATAATTATGTATTGCCACGGTCGCGATGACAATCTTCACTTACTTGTCAAACGGATAGCTAGGCATGTCTCTTAAAAATCTTCCATCTTTTCTTCCATACTCCAAAAGTGCGTTCAATGATACTTCTAAGAGAAGAGTGCGCGTGGTTGAATACTTCTTGATGACCAGTTGGTTGGCTTCCTCGATGAAAATCAAGTAGCTAGGTGATATCTCTCACCTTTATATGGTCCTAAATATCCATCCATTTGTGGATATCCCGCATCTACCATATAGTATTTTCCTACAAAATAAAATTTATTTAATGAATATTTATTTATAATAAATAAAATAAACATGTTGTAAATTAGATAATACCATACCTTTAGGAGGTTTAGGAAAATTTAAAGCATGATTACGCATAGTTGTTAAGAAAATCCTTGTATCATGTGCGGTACCTTCCCAACCTGCAACTACAAAAATGAATTGCATATCGAAATTACATACTGCCATTATGTTTTGTGTTGGTGATCCCTTTCTACCAATATATGGTATTTGATCTTCAGGAGGAATTGAGGCATGGATATGTACACCATCTATTGCACCAATATAATCCTAAACAAAATTACATGGAAATACATGTTAATAATATTCATAAGTTTATAATAATTCAAATATATATATATATATATATATATATATATATTACCTGTGATAATAATTACCTTAAAGTGAGGCATATATCTGGAGTCTCTTATAATTTCTTCAGGAATGTCCTTAAACTCAGTATCCATTGGTTTTATTATATCAATTGCAAAGAGACAAAAGATATCTAGCATTTGACCAAAATATCTACTCACAGTCTCACTAGAATGTTGAAATCGTTCTTGTGCCATCCTATTTCCTACCCCATGCCCTAAAATATGCAAGCACATTCCTAATATCTCAATAGAACTCATGTTTCTTGAACCCTTCAATCCATAGTTGGCTTCCAAGTCGACACATAGTTTTAAAAATACATGTTTCTCCATCATAAACATCTTATGACATCGATTTTCATTTCCTTGTAATATCTCATTCATCCACATATTACCGGTTTGAATAGAATTCATACACGATTGTTTGTAAATGTATTTTAGATAATATGATTCAATAAGACGTGCAGCATCACATATAACAACATTTTTATCATCTGTTATATCCATATTATTAGGTAACCCTACAAAAACAACTCAACTAATCATTCTAAAAAAGGAATAAAAAAAAAGTACAATACTTGAAATGATTCATAAAGCACAAAGTCATCCCAACAAACAACAAATCATTATTCATGTAGAAGAAAGCTTAATAGAATATATAAAAATCATAAAACAACAGCCCGTTTTATTTCTCAATAAACTAGAATCTTATAGGAAGTAATTTTTTCCCATAACATGTAAAATACTTCATAACATATAAAATACTTAAACAGTTAAAAGCAAAAAAACTAATATGATAAAAATCAAATGTTAATGGGGCTGAGTAGGGCTAAGTAATACAATACTATGATATCCTAGTTAAGTGACTCTCGGGATTTCTCGTAATTAAGCCACTTAAGCATGATCTCGGGACTTTTCATGATTGAAAACATCTCTCTCTTCTCTTTGGCTAAAAACAAATGAGTCGAAAATAACCACAAGTCACTTCCGATCTCTACCCCAGGCAACGACTCGACCAACTTCATTACTTCAGAAATACCAAAATTGGCTTCTTTCTTACTCTCAACTGCATCAATGAGGAGATCAATTTGTTGTGATAATTTTGGAGCACCTCCCACTTTCCCACTTTTTACAACCATTTTTTTACTTTTCTTCTTCTTAATTGCTTGTTTGTCATCTTCTTCAAGATTCCTCTTATTATTTTCCTTTTCCAAACCTTCACCATCTTCAGATTTTATTTGAATTAAGTTGTTCACATCAAGTGGAATGACATGATCATCATTAAGAATTTGACAATCCTTTGATGGAAGTACACCAGATGAAGGTGCCCATGCATATTCACCGGTAGCTGTGATGTTCATGAACATCCTATCTAACATAGCTTCCATCTCAACGTCAATTCCTTCCTTACGAAATTTAGCTGCACCCGGATGTACCTACATATGATGATATCGTATTAACATATATCAAAATGTACTAGACAAGAGACAAAACTAATACCACCAAGATACACACCTCCAATTTACTCAGCCACCAATCTTTAGATGCATCAATAGTTTTTAATTGAGAATTCCATCCAAGACCGGTCTCTTTCCTAATGAGTTGCTTCCACAATTTCCAATCATTTTTTAGTGCATCCCACTTATTTTTCAATTGAAGTTTACTATACTCTCTTCCAGTTGTCTTATTGAAATTTACAATCAAGTTATCCCATCCAAATTTCATAAAATGAGTCCTAGGGCGACGCCCTGCCTCAACCTCCACAATACACAGATCACAATATAAGGCTACACTAGTACTGTCCCATATAGCCTTACCCCTGGGTCCTTTATTCATATTTTCGGTACTGTTGGTTGTCTTGTTGATATTCTCCATCTAAATTAGTATTTACTTAATTAGAAGAAAAAAAATGCTAAAAGAAAAATAATTGAAAATTTGTTATTATTATAAACAACATGTGTATTCAAACAATTTCAAAATATGTAGACAACGTATTATCCCTAACAACCGGAATAATTAAACCGTTAACCTAACACATGCACAGTAATAGAATATATATATATATTAGTTAAACAATGAAATGTTTAAGCAAATAAAATAAATAAATAAACCGAAACAATCAAACCCCAAACATGGACATTAATAAAATTAATATGTTAGGCTAAACATCAAATTGTTCATGATAAAAAATTTTAAAAATAAATTGAAACAATCAAACCTCACTCACGCCTGAGACATAATTGAAAGTGAATAAACAGTGCAGTAATGCATTTGTATTACACATGAACTTGTTTATTTCAAATAAGATAAAATTGAACATCAAATCTTTTAATTATTCAATTTAACATATAAATATAAATTTGACTTACTTGTGAAAGTTTCTTGAGAAAGTGTTGGAAAATCTTCGAACTCAAAGCAAAGTTTGTGTTATGAATGAAAAAAGAACGTTGAATTAAGTAGAAATTAGGGTTGTAAGATATTAGAATAGGAAAAAAAATAAAAGGACAAATATGTCTTCAAGTTAAACTAATGAGGGCAATTTGGGTGTTTTAAAAGATTCATTAAATCCTAAAATTGATTATTTTATAATTGCTTTTGAAAAGTAACCCTCTACCTCTTTCTTAAAATCACTGTCAAATCAAGGTAGATCCTTAAATAATCAATTTAGGAAGGTTTTACCAAACATTATTTTCTTCCAAAATTATAAAATAAGTTGATTTTAGCTTATCAAAATCAATACCAAACTTTTTATTTGGAAGGATGTTGGCAATATTGTTAATTATCATTACCGGAAGGGATATTATTATTTCCTCCTCTGAGGTTTGTCATATTCATAAGTTTGCCCCCCTCTATTTCCAAAAATGGCCGGTCTTCCCCCTAAAATCCAAATTATTCAAATATTTACATCCTACCATCAAGATTTCTGTTAAAAAAGTTAATTATCATGTTAAAGGACAATTTTGCCCTCAAACTTAGAATTAAAAAAATATATGAACTTACAAAATTATTTAAAAAAACATAATTGAAAAAATAAAAAAAGATGGATCATCACCGTCCATCTCTAAAATGGAAGGTGGAGATAATAAATAAAAATTAGAAAGAAAAAAACAAAAAAATATTCAACATCAGTAAATCACCATCATCTCTAGATTCAATCTCCTTCATCGATCGAGATGGACGGTGGAGATAATCAAAAGGAAAAAGAAAAAAAAAAACAATCATTATCATCAACACCATCAAACCCAGAACACCATCATCAACATCAAACCCAAACCTAGAAAATTCATCATCAACACCACCAAACCTAGAAATTTATCATTAACACCATCAAACCAACACTGATCGGTCCACAACCACACGGTGTGACTCTCGCAAGTGTACGAGGTCGGTGTGCAAAATAATGGCCAAGTAGGGATTCGTTCCCACGAGGACTAAGGATTGATTACCGGCTTTTATCGGTTTATATACTATTTGAACAATTAAAAATGATAGATTTTGGATTTCTAACACTAAATTGATTTCTATGAAAGCAAGTAAGCACTAACCACAACTAAGATGAATGTGATAATATAAGGAAAATGTGCTAGAACTTGAATCCACCTCACCTTTCTAATATGACTCTTGACTTACTTAATCTCTCAATTGTGCAAGTATGGATTATAGGTTCATATTCCCTCAAATCAACCTCTAATCTCTCTCGATGTCTTAGAGATTGTATCCAACATATAAAATATGCATGAACTCATTAAGATTAATGGAATACATACATGAACCCTATAAGCTAGCCTAGTGTATCTCTCACTTTCTAGTCATTTATAGTGAATGTTTTGCTTATCTATTGACCATTCAACAAGGTAGCTAATCAAGGCAAAAGCATTAAGCATACAAAACATTCATATAACCATACAAGCACTTGTAGAGAAACTAAGTAGTCATTATCAATAAATCAAGGTTTTGGTTTCATCTTTGTTCTAGCACAAAGATATTTAGCTCATATTACACATTAAAACCATACAAAATATCCAATGAGCATAAACCATAACAAATACAAGAAGAGAAAGAAAAGTTATGGAAGTGAACTAGAATGATGATCCCCTTCTTGCAATGCTTGGTCTTCAATGGTTTCCTTTCTCAAGAATCAACTCCTCCAAGCTCCAAAGATGTTGAAGAAGCTCCAAAACTTGAGAGAAAAGAGTGTGTTTCTGCTGGAACAAAGTTGTGGCCGGACTTGGTAGTGTGAATGTGTGGGAGCTTGCCTATTAACTTCCCAAAAACATCCTCTCAAGGACAAACATCCCATCCCTTCTTAATTGAACATGGCCCACCAAGATTTGCAATAATCCTCCTCTCCCCTCTCAGCCCACAAAAAATCTCACACAAAATCTGAGTAAACCATGTTTAGTGGCTCAAGAAATCTTCGTGAAAAGACTGAAATGGGTACCTGATGCTGCCAAAAATGCGCCCTGTTCTGCGGCCAAGGGCTCAGAAATGAGAAACATGGGAAGCCCGACCAAGAAACGGCGCCCTTATTCTACGGCCCATGACCACCGTTTAGGGCGCCAAATTGAGGCCAGGAAAGGCGACATTATGGTCCCTTTCCGCGCCCATTTTTGCTGCCCCTTAACGTAGAAATGGGGCGCAGAATCCCAAGTTCTTGAAATTATGCTTTTGCCCCAAAATTTCCATCTTTTTGCAAATAAGCCCCTGATCTGGAAAAATTCCTGAAACACTTATTTTAGCCATTAAAAACCCGGTTTACCCTGAAAACAAGCATAAAAGATACAAATAAGGGGGAACACTTCATGAATAAATAAGAGTTATCAAACACCAAACCCAAAACATCACGCCATCATCAAGACAACAAGATCTCCAGATTCAACCAGTTCCAAAAAAACCCAAACACCCCCAAATCCTATCTCCAAAATCAATACGTATAATATATGAATTTAAAGTTTTTGCTCTAATTTTCCTTACTAACCACTATAAAAATTCATATTTGGCAAAATTTATACATACGTATAATAAAGTATTTTAAGAAGTTATGTGTAATATATTTTTGATTAAATTGCATTTTACAATGAACTATATGAATTTTAAGTTTTTGCTTAAATTTCCCTTACTAACCACTATAAAAATTCTTATTTGGCAAAATAATAATAATAATAATAATAATCACCTCAAAATTTATACATAAGTATAATAACATATTTTAGGAAGTTCTTTGAATTTTTTTTTTTAATTAAATTGCATTTTACAAAGAAATATATAAATTTTAAGTTTTCGCTCTAATTTCCCTTACTAACCACTATAAAAATTAATATATTTGGCCAATAAGTGTTAATTTCTTCACAATTTATATATAGGTATAAATAAAGTATTTTAAGAAGTTCTATGAATTATTTTTTAATTAAATTACATTTTACATTGAAATATATGAATTTTAGGTTTTCGCTCAAAAATCCCATACTTGGCGAAAAATTTATATTTGGTGAAAAAATTTAATATCCACAAAATTGTACATATGTATGATTAATAAAGTATTTTAAGAAGTTCTATGAAAAAAAATATATTGAATTAAAAGGCATTTTAAAATGAAATATATGAGTTTTACGTTTTCGTTCAAATTTCCCTTACTAACCACTATAAAAATTTAAATTTGGAAAAAATATTTTATTTACCTTAAAATTTTTACATAGGTATAATAATGTATTTTAAGAAGTTCTATTAAAACTTTTGGATTAAATCGCATTTTACATTAAAATGTACAAATTTAAGTTTTCGCACAAATTTCCTTTTACTAACATCACTATAAAATTCATATTTAGAAAAATAATAATAATAATAATAATTTCCTCAAAATTTATACATAGGTATAATAAAGTATTTTATGAAGTTCTATGAAAAAGAAATTGGATTAAATCGCATTTTACAATAAAATATAGGGATTATATATTTTCATTCAAATTTCCCTTACAAAGCATTATAAAAATTCATATATGTCGTATTTGAAAATCAGAGAAGAAGGGCTGCTGGCACCATTATTCCAGGCACAGTGCAGAGTTTCAACACTCCACGTACAAATCTTTGCTGCAAAAACAATTCAGAAGTTGACAGTTTGACACTAGCTACATCTAAGTCTCAACTTTTCAAGTAGTAAGCAGAAAGTAGTGAAAGAGCACATAACAAAGTATTTCAGGATTCAATTATTCAGATTTGTTGCATGGGTCTAGAATTATATATATAATATGAGGGAAAAACACTGTGAAGGGAAAAAATGGAAGCATGTGTTGAATGATAAAATCTTACATGCACCGCTGAGTGATGCAGTTGGCTACGAAAGATAAGATATGCAGCAAATAAATTTTACGTGCCACACATGTGGACTGAAGATTTTCTTGGGTTGAATTAAGGATAACTATGGCATTTTTACAGCTATCAATTTGTGTTCGAAATCAAGTTAGAATTCTTGGTGTCCCGGCCAGTTGTTACTCTTGATGGCAGCTTCTCTTTTAAAAGTTGCAAGCAACTTCTTTTGATTGCTGATATTTTTCCGAAGAGCACGTATGGACGTATGGTGCAAGTGTGCAGTACGTGTGTTGTTGACTGTCCAAGTGTAATGGATAATGTTGAAGTGTTAAAATTCTATTTGAACTCCATGTCTTCATTGTAGAAACTTATTCCATCATCTTCTACAATATGCATTAATTTTAAGTTTTTAACAAGGAGAATATGGAGAGGGAGAGGAGAGGGAGAACACTTGCCAAATTCTCATATATATATATATATATATATATACAGATTTTCTATTGTCAGTTCGTCTTGTCAATAAATATATTAGGACGAAGGATATAGATCACTAGATTTACATACTTTGATTCAAAGTGTATGCACTTATCAAAACTTCTCCATAATCTATGGTCCACATTCTTCGTCCTGATATATTTATTGCCAGGGCGAACTGAGAATAGAAAGACTGTATATATATATATATATATAGAGTTAAATAGTTAAATGTATGGCTGAGATTAAATCAAATGTAATAATACACCATTAAAGATGCATAACAATTAACAATAGTAGTGAAAACGACATATTGAGAGGCGCACTCCACGAGTGGCATAGAACTATAGAAGCACTTGGTTAAACCCACCCTAAGAAAGTTGATTAGGTAGTCTAATCACATCATATGCAATTTATCTAATCACTTAATTAATCGATAAAGACATCACTTATATTTTTATATTTCCGTTGTTTGGTGACGTGTGTGTATATATATATATATATATATATTCAATGTATTATTTTTAACTATTTTAGTTTAGGTTTTCAACAAAGAATCTGAATCCAAATCTATTTTTTTTTCAATATATTATTTTTTTAACTATTTTAGGTTAGGTTTTCAACAAAGAATCTGAATCAAATCAATGTATTATTATTTTTTTAACTATTTTAGGTTAGGTTTTCAACAAAGAATCTGAATCCAAATCTATTAGTAATATATATATACACACACGGTGGTTCTCTAGGCAGGACGTCCTGGTTTTATAATTTCAGGACGTCCAACCATTGCTACACATTCACATTGGTCTCACAACCCCACATTAACAAATACCCACACTCAATGTGAATGTGTGGTTGTGGTTAGACATCCTTAACTTATAATTTAAGGATGTCCTTACTAGAGAAGTATCATATATATGGTCCTGAAATAAGTTTGATCTTGTTTGCTTTCTTACTTGGAAAACAATTTTGTTAGGGTCACTATGTTGCTCTATCAGGGGCTTTAAGGAATGTTGAGTTGTGTTATAGGTAAAAATAGTCGTGATAAGACACGTCATCACCATGGAAGGCCAGGTCAGCAGAGGTCAAGATAAGTCAACCTATGGAGTATGAACCTTCACGATAACTTACTCGGAAAAGAGGATAAGTAGTCCGACCACAAACAAAGACGATCAGCATGAGCAGCAGATCGGATTCGGACACACTCGGGCACACTCGGGCACACTCGGGCAAACTCACTCGGGAAACAATAAAACAGTCACCAACACTTGCAATCAGCAACCAGCAGGTCCACGATAAGCAACGATGTGGATCATAAGAGGTAAAAAAGGAAACAAGCAGTTCTCCCGTGAATAAAGGAGAAAGAGTTCCATTCAGAATTAAATACAGCCGAAAAAGGGAAGTACAATCTAAATAGGACTAGGAAACCGCTCGAGACTTGGGGGCCACAACACTAAACCCTAGCGGTCATCTTAAAACCCTAGATACAACATGTATAAGTACCCCTTTTATTCATAAAGCAGGGACACGCGAGAAGTAGAACAGGAGATAGAGAGAATCGTATTGAAAAGCTTGTAATCATTCTTTGTCATTCTTGATCTTGTAATCGTGATTCATAGTGGATTTGGCTTTGTTGCTAGAGGCAACGATCCCGTGGATGTTTCTCCGATCTTTTGGAGTTTTACCACGTAAATCACCTGTTATTTCTTTACAATCTTTGACTATACTCAAATATAAATTGCAGTAATTCTAAAACGAATCGTTGACTTGGTGATCACCAAAAATCACCGTCAACAAGTTGTCTTAAAAAAAAATCTGGACTTTAGATCAGCTTATTAGTTGGAAAAAAAAAAAAAAAAAGTAAACTATATGTGAAATGGAGAGTGTATGAAGAATTATGAAACAAACAAGAAGAAAAAATAAGGTTTGAAGTGATGGGAGATGAGAGAGAGAGAGAGAGAGAGAGAGGAAGGAAGACGGTGATGACGGAGGAGAAAAAAAAATGAAAACAAAAAATTAACTTTTTGATTAATACGTTTGTTAGGTGGAGAGAGAAAAAAAATAAGATAAGTCAATCCTAACCATTCGTTTCCTTGTTTGCCACATGTCAGCGGATGCTTGAAAGATGAGCAAAAAAAAGATGAGTAGGGGATCTCAATCATGTATATATATATATATGTATATATATATATATATATATATATATATATATATATTCCGTAATATTTCAAGTTTTCAACTCCATGAGCGAAGCTAGCTAGCTAGGATTATCTTCTGGTGTGTCCCAATGTTTATATTCATCGAAACCAAAACCAAAAACCTTCGTTTATGATTACACTTTTCCAAAGTTTTAAGTTTATATAATGAGTCTGCTTTTGAACGTTTTAGCAGAGAAATCAAAATACAATGACTGATATTTTTATCATTAGATCTTAAAAGATACAAGTAAATTAATAAAATATCAAGAGAAAACCAAAAGTAACCATCGAAAACATTAAACTTTTGCTTATAACCACTTTTGAAATTATAATTGTTAATAACCACTTTTTTGAGAAATTACCTCAATACCCACATATATATAAACCCTAAAAACCAAAAACAACAGCAGTGGAGATTAAAAGAGAAATATTGGAACATTCCAGAAAGAGAGAAAGGGAGAAAAGAGAGAAAGAGACATTGTCGCCAAGAGAGAAAAGAGAAAGAAGCGGTGTCACAGGGAGAGAAGAGGGTGTCGTCATTGTCGCCGGAGCAGTCGGAAGAGAAGAGGTCGTCGGAGCAGCCTAGTGGCAAACCCACCATTTTCCTCTCACTTGACATTTTTATTGTGATTTCATGTTAAGAACATGTATAGGGAATAATAAATGTTGAAATGTATTAATTTTGGGGGTTGATTGAGTTGAGGTCTGGTATTTTGGATGATTTGAGACTGGATGTTGGAGTTTGGTTTGAAAAAAAAAACTTGAAAGCGTGAAACCTTCGACAAACTTGAAATGTTTTGCGAAAACTTGAAATCGTGCTTTAAATCTCTAACATAAAACTTGAAATCTTCTAAAAAACTTGACCTTTGAACTAGTGAAACTTGAAATCTTCTAGAAAAAACTTGATTGAAGTCTTACCCAGAAACTTGAAATCTTACCTAGAAACTTGTCAACGTTTCAAGTTTTTACATAAGATTTCAAGTTTTCGAACCAGTTAATTTGAAATTTTCTGGAAAAAACTTGAAACTTTATTTAATTTGATTATTCACAAAAACACATAAAAGTGATGCAATAATGCTAAACTCATGTTAAGGTCACTGTTTGCAACTCAATTAATGAACAAATGAAAGATATTTACACACCAAATATCGATTTAGAGCAAATCGAAATTTTTGTTTCAAGTTTTCACTTCTTTAAATCTTCAACACGATTCTGAAATCAAACCATCCTCTAGTTAGTTGATTTGCAGAAATAACAATGGTTCAGCCATACTGGTGTTTGATTTACAAGAAGAGGAACAACGATCGGAAATCGTTGATGAAGAATGAACAAAGAAGAAAGAAGAATACGGTCAAAAAATAAGAAAATAAAAGAAAGGGTAAAAAATAAGAAAATTAAATAGAAATATTAATATGGGGGCATCTTGGTAATTTATGGACACCCACTGAATTGTTTTTTTTTTCAAAACATGGTTATTAACAATAAAAGTTTCGTATGTGGTTAAAAACGAATTTCCCATGTTTAGAGTGGTTATTTTTGGCATTTCCACTAAAATATCATCATATGGCTCATAGTTCTTCATACCTGTTGGAGTTTGTGAAGACCAAAGTCAACAATGAAGGCTCAAAGACAAATAAGCAATTAAGAGTATGTTTGGTTGGGCTTTTGAAAAACATCTACCGGTAAAAGATCTACTTGTAGTAGATCTATTAGAAATAGAGTTTTTGAAAAAAAAAAAAAATTAGTTGTTTGGTTGGTAGACTTTTTTTTTAAAAAAAAGTCTATTTGGATAAGCACCTCCCTATGAGTTTTTGCCTAATAGAATTAAACTCTACTAGTCTCTACTCAATTTAAAATAAACAATCTCAAAAGCCCAACTAAACAACTCTAAAAAACTCAAATAGACGTTAATAGATCTTTTGAGGCAGTAGAAAGCTTAACCAAATAAGCACTAAGTGCTTTGGAATAGGGACAACCTTTTTTTTTATTTTTTTTATTATTTATTTATTTTTATTTTTTTTATAATGCACACCGCTATGATTTGTGCCGTAGCTTTCACAGCAGCAATGACAGCACTTTGCTAGTATGAAGAGCGATGTGTGATGCGCTGTGTATTTCGACAACAACTTTGATAGCGATTCAATTGCAAAGGTTTACATTGTGGCTTTAATAACAGTATTGACAGTGATCTAGCGAATTCAAGTGGAACAAGAAATCTTCAGTGGATAAGGTATAGACTCCCAATTAGGATTTGACCAACCCTAGTATTCCCATATAAATACCACCATTATATAAGCCCTAATGTGTGTGAGAAAAAAATGCTAGAGAAATAGAGAGCAAATTGTAGAGAGAGATTGTAATCAACTTTGAAAGTAATGGATTGAGTATGATACGCTATGTGGACGTAAGTAAATTGTTAAACTACGTAAAATATTTGGTATCGTCTTTTCTTCTTATTACATGTGTTTTAGATTTGTGTGCGTTACTTTTTTTCTTACAACAAATACCAATACAAAATAATATTAAAAAAAATGTGATTTATAATCCCATTCTTAAACTATGGTCTAGAGCTGACCACAGTTCCGGTTAATCGACGGTTTTGTCCGCGGTTTAACCGGAACCGTACGGACTAAACTGAACCAAAAATTGGAAACCGAAACCGTCAGTTTGAAAACCGGTTGGAAATCGGTCCGTACGGTTTCAGTTTCGGTTTTGGTTTCGGTTTAGAGGGTGTAAAAACCGGCCAAAACTGACGGTTTTATCCGTGGTTAAAACCGCCGGTTTGGCATAAAAAAATTAATTAAAAAAAAATCCAACCAATCAGACGCTGCCACATGGCAGCGTTTTTAAAACAAACAGAAAGTGATAGGACATGTGCAGAAATAAATAAATAATTAAAAAATTTCAACCAATCAGACGCTTCCACCTGGCAGCGTCTTTAAAACAAACAGACAATGATAGGACATGTGCAGAAATAATTAAATAATTAAAATAATTAAACCAATCAGACGCTGCCACGTGGCAGCGTCTTTTAAAAAAACTGACAGGTGACACCATGACAGCGACCGGTGCAGAAAAAAATAAATAAATAAAATAATTTAATCAATTAAACGCTGCCACGTGGCAACGTCTGAAAAAAAAAAAAAAAAAAAAAAAATCGAAACTAAAACCGGACCAAACCGAAACCAAAACCGGAACCGGACTAAACCGAAAAACCGATGGTTATAAACCGCACACAAAACTGAATTTCTGGTTTTGGTTTTGGTTTTAGTGTTTACAAAAATCGAAATCGACGGTTTCGAACCGAAACCGAACCAGGGCCACCGCTACTATGGTCTATGAGATTGACATGAGATAATTTATTTTTTGAAAGGGCCAAGAAACAGCCAGAAAAAAAATAATATATATATATATATATATTATGAGCTGTTATGAGCTGTATAGTGCGAATCTAGACATGTGACAAATTTTTTTTTTTTTTTTTTTTGAATATGACAATAATCTAATATGTATTATGAACAGGAATTAAAAAAATATAATAAAAATAACAATAATAATTATAACCAATTGTGATTAGATGATGCTATGATTAATTTCAGTGGGAGGACTAAAGGAAAGGGGTGGCAAAAATCCATGATCCACCCCAAATCGGCGGGGCTTCAATCCGTTCAGGGTGGGTTTGAAGCACTTAAAACGGGGCCCAGATCGGGTATGAGTTAAACTTTTTTTAACCCGTTTTTATCGGGTCAGGTATGGGTCAATCTCTTATACCCGACCCGTTTGACTCGGTATTTATATAATTATTTTAAAAAATATAAAAATATAAAGGGAAAAACAAATCTCTAATCTATATGTCTCTTTACTTAATTGCATTTAATGTTTGAATTTAAGGTTTATTAAACTTAGATGTTGTGTTGTATTAAATTTAAGTTTATGTATGAATTTTAAGTGTATGTTAAAATGTTTTTCTATACAATAATGCTAAACATCCCACCTAAAATCCCACTTTTTTCATCCCACTACATGTGGCATGTGAGGTGTCAAATTGTGAGTGGATACACATTAATGACACCCACCCCATGTATCCACTCACAATTTGACACCTCACATGCCACATGTAGTGGGATGAAAAAAGTGGGATATTAGGTGGGATGTGTAGCATTACTGTTTTCTATATTGTATGTTTGTATTTAAGTGTATATTTAAATTTGCAATAAAAAAGAAAAAAATTATATATATATATATATATATATTAATTTAAATGTATTTTAAAATTTATGTCAATGTTTTAAAATTGAATTGTATGGTAAAGTAATTTGTATATTTAGTGGTGAGAATTTTTTTTTAGAAAAAAAAACAAAATGAGTTATTTCAGGTCAGGTATGGGTCACCCCTTGTCATTTCGGGTCGGGTTTGGGGCGGAAAACAAAAACCCATTCGGATCACGGGTCGAGTTAGGGCCAACTCGTGCAAATTGGGTTTCGGGTATGAGACACCTCTGATCCGATCCGATCCGACATGTTGCCACCCCTACTGGAGGAGCACATCTCACCTGCTCCTTGTGAAAATCAGACAATAATTGAGAGTCACCGCCAAGCAATTCAATTTTTTTTTTTGTGATGGAATAAAATTCAGTTATTTAATTAATTAACATATATAAACAAATGACAAGAACATGAATGTTTGCTATAAGATTAAAGGTTTGGGTGGTTAAGTTCCCACACCTCGAACTGGAAATGGCTCTACAATCGGTATTGAAGCAATTCCGGTCTCAGCTAGTCACCACAGTTCATGATCAGTTACTTGAATACAACACCTTGTTTCTTTTTCTTCTTTTAATTTTTCCACTTGTAATTCTAATATTGTTGAAGCAATATCTACTTAAAAGTGATCACAAGCTCAACTTACCTCCATCCCCACCAAAGCTACCCATAATCGGCAATCTTCACCAGCTAGGCACCCTTCCTCACCGCTCTCTCCGAGCACTTTCCCATAAGTATGGCCCTTTAATGCTTCTACACTTGGGATCTTCTTCAACTCTTGTTGTTTCGTCCGCTGATATGGCTAGTGAAATGGTGAAGACTCGTGATATTGTTTTCTCAAATCGGCCTAAAACCACAGCCGCAAACATCTTCCTCTACGGGTGTAGAGACATCGGGTTTGCTCCGTATGGGGAATACTGGAGGCATGCTAGGAAGATTTGTGTTCTTGAACTTTTGAGCATGAAAAGGGTGCAATCATTCACGTATGTGAGATTAGAGGAAATTGACATTCTACTTAATAAAATTCGTCTCTCGTGTTTTGATGGAGGTATTATTGATTTAACTGTGATGTTACAAGCTGCTGTAAACAACGTAGTGTCACGCTGTGTTCTTGGCCGGAAGGCAGAAGAAGAAAATGGTCCGGGAAAGTTTGGGGTGCTATCTAGAAGGGTTATGATTTTATTGACAGCTTTCTGTTTTGGAGATGTGTTTCCATCTTTGGCATGGTTGGATGTTGTTACAGGACACATTGGTCGTATAAACACAACTTTTAAAGCAATAGATGCTCTTCTTGATCAGGTGATTGAAGAACACAGGACTTCAAATGGCGATGATGTTGATGATCAGTTTGATAAAAAAGACTTTGTGCATATACTCCTCCAACTTCAAAAGGATGGCATGTTTGAGATAGATCTCAAACAGAACGACATCAAAGCAATTCTTATGGTATCTGTCTTCTCTGATCTCTCTTTTCACACAAATATAAAAAGACTTAGGCTACGTATGATTTTTTGTCTAAAAATTAAACGATGCTAAATTTGATTAAGGACCAATCAATATATTTGTTGTTTTTTTTTTTTTTTATTAAAAACTGAATATAAGTACATGACTGATTAGTGTTTACAATTAATGTTTCAGGACATGTTTGTGGGAGGCACGGACACCACTTCAACAACACTAGAATGGGCAATGGCAGAGCTCGTGAGACATCCAAATATAATGAAGAAAGCCCAAGAGGAAGTTAGAAGTGTGGTAAAAAACAAAGCAAAAATAGATATGAACGATATCGATGAGATGAAGTACTTGAAATGTGTCATCAAAGAAACTCTGAGGTTACATGCACCGGTTCCTCTTTTGGTTCCTCGAGAAACATCAACAATTACCAAATTGGGGGGCTATGATATTCCTGAAAAAACTAGAGTATTTGTAAATGCATGGGCAATTCAAAGGGACCCCAAGTTATGGGACAGACCGGAAGAGTTTATTCCAGAGAGGTTTGTGAACAATCCGGTCGATTACAAAGGGCTAGACTTCCACTTGATTCCATTTGGAGCTGGAAGAAGAGGTTGTCCTGGAATTTCATTTGGAGTTGCTACAGTTGAGTATACGCTAGCAAATATTTTATACTGGTTTGACTGGAAGCTGCCTGGTGGTGCAATTGATAATGATAAATTGGACATAAGTGAAGTTAACGGGTTAACTGCTCCTAAGAAATTTCCTCTCCGTCTTGTGCCAACACTCTACTCTCCATGAATTCTATGATGATTGATGATCATATACGCTTTTTAATTTAATTGTTGTTTATTTTACCATTGGAAGGATGTTGGCAATATTGATAATATTGTTAATTATCCTTTTTATTTATTTATTTTTATTAAGTATTACATTTACGCAGTGCCGGCTGGAGGCCTAGGCAACTGAGGTGGTTGCCTAAGGCCCCGCCTAAAACTTCAATAAATTTAGGCCCCACTTTTTTATTTTTAAATTATCCTATTAGATAGTTTTTTAATTTCCAGACACTTTCATTTATTTTTCTATTGAATAGATTATCACACATTTTCATTAATTTCCCAATTGATTTTTTAATTCTCATTAGACTGTAATCCAACATTAACTAAATTAAAAGATTTATAATTCCAAAAATAGTGAGTACAATATATATATATATATATATACACTACCAATGGATGTAGCGCTCCAATCTGAGACATATAGAATTGGTGCTCTTTACCACCAATCCACATTGGAAAGTGACCGTTCTTTTTAATTCTTATCAAACTCTCCCAACAAGTTTTATTTGTCTTCCATCAAATACCATCAAATAAGAGTGATTATACTACATCAAGATAGTATAAATACAATAAAAAAAAAAGTATATCAATATTAAAAGTAAATATTGAATAAACCTTTGTAGAAGAAATAGAATACAAAATTTGAGTATTTTTTTACTACGGAAATTAAAATAAATTTTATTTTAAAAAAATTCAATATCAATTACAAAAAAGGCCTAATTTTAGTTTTTTCGCCTAAGGCCTCAAATACCCTTGAGCCGGCCCTACATTTACGACTATTACAATAGGGCTGTCGGGACCTGCCAAGATAAGACAATTCATGTGCGGCCCAGACAGGGCTGGCTGTACCTCAAATCAAGGCCACATATTTTTATTATCGATATATATTTTTTAACAATTAATATCCAATATTTTACTTTCTATTTATTATTCAAAAAATATCTATTTAAATTTATAAATTATAGTTCATTCCTATTTTCAAGTCAAAAATTCATATTTTCAAGTAAACCACACTTAAGTGAACTTAAATACTCATTAATGTTTTCCTAAAAAAATATTACACATTAATGTTATTCATTTTCTTTAAACGGTTAATTTTTAAAAAAAAAAAATTCTCACTAAAATCAATTATTTTATATCTTCTTCTATGTTCAATTAAACCATCCTAGTGCAATCAAACTCTCTCACTGTTTATCTACGTACTCTTTCATAAACATTCCAGGCTTAATTGTTCCAAAATCTATTACTTTAATTTTATTTATTTATTTATTTTCAATTGTAACATAATTATTTGTTTTTTTTTCTAAGCTTTGATAACTGATAATCGGATATTTGACATGTTTTGTAAAAATTACGAATCCAAATACGAAAAACTAAAAATAATAATAAAAAAAAGGAATAGAAAAATTATTTGAATCGTAAAATGGGGCTCTCGATAAATTTAAAATTTGTAACTAGAAGCAAAATAAAAAAAATAAAAAGGGATGTGGAATCGCAAGGCCTCATTTTAAATTTTTGCCTAAAGCCTCAACTACCCTTAAGCCGGCCTTGGGCCCAGATAACTACTATCATCAACCGAGAGAAACTCCCCACACATGCTTGTAAAATACGCATTGTGAGACTTGAACCCCTGACCATCAAATGTGGAATGAAGGTGCACTACCATCTCTGCTAAGAGGTGATGTGCATTAATATTGTTAATTATCATTACCGGAATATATAGCTTTTGTCTTAACAAAATTGAGCTTCAATGACAACAAAATTTTAGAAATTTTGAAGCCTTGGAGAAAAATTTGGGTGCAACTGCAGTCGCGAAGCCTCTTGTAGGGTCCTTAGGCCTAATTGTTTTTTTTTTTTGTTATTCCTTTAAATATAGTTATAAATTTTACATTTTTACCCCAAATTTTTTGTTATTTATATTTATGAGATAAAACCAAAAGTAGCCATTTGAAACATTAAACTTTTGTTAGTAACCACTTTTGAAACTTTAATTGTTAATAACCACTTTTTTAAAAAAATTCTAGTGTATATCCATAAATTACAAGAGCACCCCTGAAATTAGTTTTTTTTTTAGGGGGAATTGCACAAACGTCCCTCGAGGTTTGATAAAATCACACATATATGGCAGTTTTGGCCATATACACACAAACTTCCCTCAACATTTGAAAATTGTTGCACAAACATCCCCTGCCGTTAGATGGATCCGTTAGTCAATGGTCAAAAGTGTAAAAAGTCTAAAATACCCTTTATTTTTATTTTAAATAAACTAAAAAATAAGATAATTTTTTTTTTTTAGATAACATGAAAGTATCTTAAATCTAAAAGCTGGAAAAAAATTCATCTTTACAAAAAAAAAAAAAAAAAAAAAAAAAAAAAAAAAAAGTTTTTTAAACAATTTAATAAGAAATAAATTTTAAATTTTAAATTTATTTAAAATCAAGGGGGAATTGCACAAACTAAATTTTTTATTTTTGAAGATGAATTTTTTTTTCCAACTTTTAGATTTAGATGCATTCATATTTTCTAAAAAAAAAAATTAATATTTTTTTTATCTTACTTTTGAATTTTTTATTTTGTTTAAAATAAAAATATGGGGTATTTTAGACTTTTAGCATATTTGACCATTGACTAATGGATCCATCTAATGGTAGGGGATGTTTGTGCAACAATTTTCAAATTTGAAGGAAGTTTGTGTGTATATGGTCAAAACTGCCATATTTGTGCAATTTTATCAAACCTCAGGGGATGTTTGTGCAATTCCCCCTTTTTTTTTATAAAAAACCTCAAACTTGAAATCATGACTAAAAACTTGAATGTTGAAACTTGAAATCATGACTAAAATGAAAATGTGAAACTTGAAATCATGCCCAATTTCCCTTCTTCCCCAAATTCCCAAATTAGGTTTTTTTTTTTTTTTTAGGTTTTTTCTTTTTTTGTAGATCACAGTCGACGAAAGGGAAGCACGGCCGCCGGACGTTGTCGCCAATCGTCGGACGTCGTCACGCATGCTTCGAGAACCAGCAGCGCCGTGCTTGACGAACCATGGTGCCGTTGGTTAGTGAAGCTTAAGCGACAACGTCCAGTGCAATCGAGACACTCGGCGACAACGTCCGGCGATGGCGCGACGGCTTCCGGCGATGTTTGACAAGATGTTTGAGGAGAAAAAAGAGAGAGATCGGGAGAGAGAGCAGAGGAGAGAGAAAAGAAAGAGAGAAAAAGAGAGAGAGAGTGTTTGGGGATGGTTTTTATATGAGGGCTTTCCAGTAATTTCTCAAAAAAATGGTTATTAACAATTAAATTTTCATTTGTGGTTACAAACAAAATTTCCATACTTAATGTGGTCATTTTTAGCAATTTCCACTTATATTTATTTATAGTTATAGTAACAACGACAAAATATGATTGATAATCCTATTCTTAAATAATGAGATATTTTTGACAATAACTGACTGATTGTTACTATTTCTTTTAAAAATAGTAATAATAACTTTTCCAAAAATAAATAAATTGTAATAATAACAAAAAAAATGTGATTTGTAATCAAAAAAAAAAAAAAAAAAACAACAAAATGTGATTAAATGATAACCATGTCACAATTCGCTAAATGCAATTGTTAATCTCATTTTGTGAAACGTGGTTAACCTTTTTCTCTTTAGCAACCCAGTTAGGGTAGCTAACATAAAAAATAAAAATAAAAACCATTATTTTCAATTTAATTACCAAACTATAATTCTTTTTATTTTTAAAATATTATAATAATTCAAGGTTTTAAAGAAAGTGAGAGACTCGAACCTACAACTTTATATTATTAATGGTGTTATGGGTAGACGGTATACCACAAGACCAACTCATTTTGTGTATTATTTTTTTTGTTACTCCAACTTGGTTTATATCTCTATGTAAGTATGTAATGATAAGAGTATGAAAACAACTGTAATATATATATATATATATATATATATATATATATATATATATATATATATATAATAAAGCAAGAAAACAAATTAAACAATGAAATTATAAAATAAAAAGTAAAACAAAAAGTAATAGGGTCACGAGACACTATTGGTAGCTTGGTACATAGTCTCAAAAAATGCAACCCAACAACATAATCAACAATCGTGTGGATTTCACTATACCTCCTCCATCTGTCGTATTCCCCTTCAAACCCAGTTGTAGGCCACCCACGGCAAAGGAAGAAAACAGTTTATGATGTAGGACATTAGGAGGTCTAGCTCTACCACGCTGGTTTCAGCCGTATGAAACTAGTGAAGTTGTCTAACCTGCCTAGTTTCATACAGGTGAATCTAGTGTAGTTGTCTAATTTGCCTAATTTCATACAGGTGAATCTAGTGTTTCTAAATGACAGTGTTTCAAGTTGGTCTAAGTATCAGTTTTAGTTTTTCTTGTTTTGCAAGTTTTAGGAATTAGAGTTGGAAATAAATCAAACTTGTTTGATCTTAGTTTTTTAGTCAAATTAGGAATCTATTTTGTTTTCTTTTTAAGCAAAGAGTCAGGAAAGGTTTTGTAACTTTTTCATAATCAATAAAATCGTTCTTTGAACACAATTCTTCTCGTGGATTCGAGAACTCTCTCATGGATTCGAGATTATTTAGCTTCCGCTACGTCAGTTTACACAAATAGCAATTTTGTAATCTTATAGTGTCATAGTCAGTTTGTCACATGCTATGGTTCGGTGGGAGGAGCACATGAATTCATATCACTTCTTGCTTAGTTGAGAAAATGAGCAATAATTGAGAGAACAACGCCAAGCATTTACTGGCACTTATAGTGTCATATAGTGGTGGCCACGGTTCCGGTTAACCGACGATTTTGTCCACGGTTAAACCGGAACCGTACGGATAAAACCGGACCGAAAACCGAAAATCGAAAACCGAAACCAACGGTTTGAAAACCGGTTGGAAACCGGACCGTACGGTTTCGGTTTCGGTTTAGGGTGGGTGAAAACCGGCCAAAACCGGTTTTCATGTGGCATAATCTTTAAAAAAAAACTGACGTGTGACAGTTACTTTGAAAAAAAAATTTTAATTAAATATGTTAACCAATCAGACGCTGCCACGTGGCAGTGCCTTTTAAAAAAATAGATAGGTGACAGGATGACAGAAAAAATAAATAAATAAATATTTCAATCAATCAGATGTTGCCACGTGGCAACATCTTAAAAAAAAAGAAAACCGAAACTAAACCGGATCAAACCGAAAAACCGGCGGTTATAAACCGCCCACCAAACCGAATTTCCGGTTTCGGTTTCGGTTTTAGTGTTTACACAAACCGAAACCGACGGTTTCGGTTCGAAACCGAACCGTGGCCACCACTAGTGTCATAGTGCCAGCTGGGTGATGGAACTTCGATTTTAAGTCTCTAACAGGCATGGGACCATTGGTGTTGACTGTTGACGGAAGATTTTGACACAAGGGGGTAAACAACAAGAACAAGATTGCGCAGTCCAAATATAGAAAGTTGCAAAATGAGTTTTACGTGCGCTAGCTATAAGTTGCATAACTGATTTTGGACATATTCATGATACCCCTTGTAAAATGCTATAAGATTGACGTTTTGGTTAGTTAAGTCCCATCATCTCGAACTGGAAATGGCTCAACAATCGCCATTGAAGCCACCCACCACAGTTGATCAGTTGCTCGAGTACAACAACTTGTTTCTTTTTCTCCTTTTCGTTATTCCACTTGTAATTCTATTGTTGAAGCATCTACTCAAACGTGAAAAGCTCAACTTACCTCCATCCCCACCAAAACTACCAATAATCGGCAATCTTCACCATCTAGGCACACTTCCTCACCGATCTCTCCAAGCACTTTCCCGTAAGTATGGCCCTTTAATGCTTCTACGCTTGGGATCTTCTTCAACTCTCGTTGTCTCGTCAGCTGAGATAGCTAGAGAAATGGTGAAGACTCATGATATTGTTTTATCAAATCGGCCTAAAACCACAGCAGCAAACATCTTCTTCAACGGATGCAGAGATGTCGCGTTCGCTCCATATCGGGAGTACTGGAGGCATGCAAAGAAGATTTGTGTTGTTGAACTCTTGAGCATCAAGAGAGTGCAATCATTCCAGTATGTGAGGGAAGAGGACGTTGAAAATCTAATCAATAAGATTCGTCTCTCGTGCTTTGATGGACGTTTTGTTGATTTAACAGAGATGTTACAAGCTGTTTCAAACAGCATAGTCTCCCGCTGTGTTCTTGGAAGAAAAGCAGAAGAAGAAAATGGTCCAGGCAAGTTTGGTGAGTTGTCTAGAAGGGCCATGGTTTTAATGACAACCTTCTGTTTTGGAGATGTGTATCCTTGTTTGCGATGGTTGGATGATGTTACGGGACTCATTGGTCGTATATACGCAACCTTTAAAGCTATGGATGCTCTTTTTGATCGAGTGATTGAAGAACACAGAATTTCACACAGTGATGATGTTGATCATTCATCTGATAAAAAAGACTTTGTGCATATACTCCTCCAACTTCAAAAGGATGGCATGCTTGAGATGGATCTCACTCAAAACGACATTAAAGCAATTCTTTTTTTTTTTTTTTTGAAAGATAAAATATTATTGATAATAAGAGCTCATGTAGAGCAGAGTACAAGGAGCAAAAAGGCACAATAAGAAACTAAACACCACCAGGGCCCAGACCAAGCACGCCCAACAAAACAAGAAAAACAAAGAGAAATACAAGACAAGCAAAAGCACATACACCAGACAGCTCAACGCCAACAGCAAACAGAGCACAAAAACCCACAAAACCTTCAACGAAGCATAGAGACACACTCATCCATCCATACTGCATTCTTCCAGGTCTTTGACAACAGAAGATCCTCTTCTAATTAACATCTCTCTCACACAAATACAAAAAAACTTGCACATGATAACTAATTAAAATTTTCATGTTTACAATTATTTGATCAGGACATGTTTGTGGGAGGCACGGATACTACTTCAGCAACATTAGAATGGGCGATGGCGGAGATGATAAGTCATCCAAATATAATGAAGAAAGCTGGTGAAAAACAAATTTAAAATAGACATGAACGATATCAATGAGATGCACTACTTGAAATGTGTCATCAAAGAAACTCTGAGGTTACATGCACCTGTTCCTCTTTTGGTTCCTAGAGAAACATCAACTATAATCAAATTGGGTGGTTATGATATTCCTGCAAAAACTCAAGTATTAGTAAATGCATGGGCAATTCAAAGGGACCCCAAGTTATGGGACAGACCAGAAGAGTTTATTCCAGAGAGGTATGTGAACAATCCAGTTGATTACAAAGGGGTTGATTTCCACTTAATTCCATTTGGAGCTGGAAGAAGAAGTTGTCCTGGATTTCATTTGGAGTTGCTGGAGTTGAGTATGTTCTTGCAAATATTTTGTACTGGTTTGATTGGAAGCTACCTGGTGGTGCAATTCATCATGAAAAGTTGGACATGAATGAAGTTTACGGGTTAACTGGTCCTAAGAAATATCCTCTTCGTCTTGTGCCAACATTTTACAACTCTCCATGAAATCCAAGGGTACGTTGTGCTTTTTCTTTTGTAAGAATAGGCCATTGACTATGGGTATTGGATCTTTCGAAGAATAAAGCTTATTAAAACAAACCTAAAGCCTTAATATGAAAACACTTAAACATTACTAGTTGCATCATTTGGGCACATCATTTGGTGAAACCGTGTCAGGACTACATATATGTAATGAAAAGAGCATGAAAACAAATTAAACTATCAAACAATAAAGTTCGTACAAGGGTCACCAGACACCAGCAGACACCATTGGTTCATTGCTATCATCAACAATCTCGTAGATTTGACTCTCCTCCATCTAATCGCCATCCCCTTCAATCCCTTCAAATTAAGATGAAATTTGCTTTGATCAGTTGTTGCAGGCTTGCAGCAAAGGTACTGTGTATGGCCACCCACTCGCAAGGAAGAAAACAATTTATATATATAATAGAAGTAATTACTGATTACCTGCCTGACGTTTGCCAATTTACACTCAAAAACGACTTTATCAAATATTGACACTTACCTCCCCTGCCGTTAGTGTTGACCGTTATAATTAACTATTGACTTTTTAAAATGCTAAAACTTGACAACTATAATTAAAAAAGGGTAATTTAACAAAAAAAATAAAAATAAAAATTATAAAGTAATAAAATTAAAAATCTTTAAAAAGATTTATCACAAAAAAAAAAGGAATTTTTTTTTTTTTTCAGATTATCATCATCTTCAACTCTTCACCGCCATCATCAACCTCATCTCTCCCTCATCTCTCAACCATCTTCATCATCATTCAACCTCATCCCCAAATGAATCGAAATCCACAACACCAAAAACTCATTCAAAGCAAACTACACAACATCTAAATCAACAAAACTTTAACATTAACCTGTCCAAACAAAAAATTTCCAGATTTTTATTTTTCTTTGAAAAACAAATTTTCCAGATCTCTCCAGATCTTTCCACCCCATCATCATCAAAAGATCCTAATCTCTCCCCCCCCCCCCCCCCCCCCATCATCATCTTCATCTGTCCACCGCCAATATCAACCACATCTCATCTCTCCATCATTGTCACCAAACCAAAATCGTAAAACAAATCGAACCGAAAAACAAAATCGAATCAAACCCAGAACCTAGAAATGTTTTTGATCGTCATCGAACCCAGAAGCCCACCACCGACTCAAAATCGAACCCAGCAAAAACAGGGATGATGATGAACCCACAACGCAGCAAGGAGAGAGAGATCGATGGATCGCGGTGGCCGGAGAGAGAGATTGATGGAGCATGGCAGCGAGAGAGACTGAGATGAGACAGATCGAGAGATCGAGAGAATGAGATGAGATAGAGAGAGATCGAGAGATGAGAGAGACAAATGGTGGTGTTCAGTGGCGGAAGATGATGATGATGATGATGGAAGATGATGATGATGATTAGGTTTGTAGGAGATATGGTGGAAGATGATTATGATGATCGATGAAGATCAGAAGATGGGTGTTTGAGTTGTGATGAATGGTTTTTGTTTTGTGATATTTATTTTATATTTATTTGTTTTTTTTTTTAATCTGATACATATATATATGTATATATATATATATATATATATATATATATATATTTATATATTAAATCTGTTTTTAATTTTTTCTTTGATGTTTTTTTAAAAAAAAATTATTACTTCAGTTTATTTCAATTTTTTAAAGTTCTATTATTATTTTTTTAATTAGTTTTTTACAAAAAAAATTTATATTTTTATATTTTTTAAGAGTAAAGGTTAAAAAGACAATATTACCCCTTGAAGTGTCAAAGTTAACAGTCAATCTTGGTCAAACTTAAATAGTAGGGGAAGTAAGTGTCAATTTATGATAAAGTAGTTTATGACTGTCAATTGACAAACCTCAGGTAGGTTTTCAGTAATTACTTCTATATAATAGGAGAGCAATTTAATTTGTAGGACTAATTGCACAAACTTCCCCTAAGTTTAGGCATAATTGCATGCATATGAAACCTTTATCCATAATTACACAAACGTCCTTTGCGGTTAGTTGACTTCCGTTAACTCTAACCGTTGACCACAATTTTAATCAACAATGACTAAAGTGCCCCTAATTACCTATTTTATTATTTAAATTAATAATTAAAAAACGAAACAGAAAAGACAAAGATAAAAAAAGAAAAACAAAACAAAACAAAACAAAAAAACAAAATCAATCATTTTTTTTTCTTTCATTTTCTCAACCCCCAAATGCAATCCAAAAATAAACTTAAACAAACAAAAACCAAAACTTAAATCCTCAAACAACAACCAAAAATCAAATCCATAAATAAAAACTCAAATCCATCAATTCCACAACCAGTTAACCACATTCATTTTATAAAAAAAAAAAAAAATTAAAAATAGAACTTCAACCTAGAAAGTTAAAAATTCACAATTGAAGTTATAATTTTTTAAAAAAAAAAAAGATGTGGTTAACTGGTTGTGAAATTGATGGATTTTGATTTTTATTTGTGGATTTGATTTTTGGTTGTTGTTTGAGGATTTGAGTTTTGGTTTTGATTTGTGGGATTGATTTTTGGTTTTTGTTTGTTTTAGATTGTGTTTGGGGATTGAGAAAATGAAAATGAAAAAAAAAATGATTGATTTTGTTTTTTGTTTTCTTTGTCTTTTCTGTTTCGTTTTTTAATTATTAATTTAAATAATAAAATAGGTAACTAGGGGCACTTTAGTCATTATTGGTTAAAATTGTGGTCAACGGTTAAAGTTAATAGAAGTCAACTAACGGCAAGGAATATTTATATAATTATGGGTAAAAGTTTCAAATACATGCAATTAGGCCTAAAATTAGGGGACGTTTGTACAATTAGTCCTAATTTGTAATCTTATAGTGTCATAGCTAGCACGTACGGCTTAGTAGTCATTTGTCACATGCTATGGTTCGTGGGAGGAGCACTTGAATTGACATCACTTCTTGCTCCCATGAGAAAATGAGGCAATAATTGAGAGTACAACGCCAGCCACTTATTGATGGCACATTGGCACCTAACTAAAGCAGCAGAGATTATATTTGATGGAAGCTTTTTTTTTTTTAATTAATTAATTAATTTTTTTATTATCTTTTTCTTTTTTTTTTAATTATGTTGAGATTGAGTCTATAAACATAACTTGAAATACAACTCTATCTCAATTTTAGATAGAGATATTTCCACACTTTATGATTTAATGAATAAAAATATAACAAAAATATATTCCCTTGATGTTACAGAAGATTTTGACAAGAACATGATTGCTAAGTCCAAATACATAGAAATTAAGTTTTATTATCAGTTTTACATACGCAAGTGCCTATTTGATTTTTGAAAAATTCATACCTCTTGTGCAATGCTATATATTTCAAGCATGTTATCATATCAAAACAACAGTTCTAACTCATGGACATAAACAAATGCAGTATATGTTGGACCAGCTACAATATAAAAAGAAAATAATAATCAGAGTCGTTACTATATGAAAAGATCAAGAAATATCTCACTCATTCCTTTAATCTGCACTTCATAACATGTCCAGTGATATCGTAGCAAATCCTAGAAGCAATAAAGAAGAATTGGTGATTGATAACCAAACTGAACTCCAAGATTAAACTGATAATATACATCACACTCTTTTTTCCCTTTTTATTTTTTTTTTCCTTTTTCATACTCTTCGATTAGTCATTAAAAAATACATTAATGGGATGCGAATGGTATGAGGTAAAAAACCGATCCCCTAATGAGGAATCTCCATACACATACCGTTTATTTTCAAGTGGGTATTCATCAGGAATGATATTTCTCATACAAATTGGAATAGGGGATGGTAATGGAAAACCCGTCCCCTACCCTTACCATTGACATCCCTACTTACATGAGCCTTTTGCTTTGGAATTTGGATCCCCTATGCTGATCTGATCTTTTTCCTGACCTCACATAATCTCATGACATATAAGCATTGCAATGAATATGAGGTTAATATGTGATTGATTTTTATAACCAATTTATCTACAATTAATCACATGCTTTATGTTAGGAAAAAGATTAGATCAACAGATGATCCAAATCTTTTGCTTTGAACTTCAAATATTTTAGAATGCAAGTGTTTGTTATGGACACGTGTTCAACACATGTGGGACATGCACAGACACGTGTCAGACACGCCAAATGGAGTGTCCATTGACTTTATAGCCAATTTGACTTTTGGATACGAATGAGACACAATAAGGATACAGATGGTATAAAATTGGGGCAATTTTACAATTAATTTTATAAAAACAGGGTCAATTTATAATTTTAAAATGTTTTGGGGTAAAAATCAAAATTTGTTTTAAAATAATCTTATTTGGATTTTATAATATATTATAACTTATATATGACATATGTTTATTGAGAATATGTTTTGAATGAATTATATTTTCATATATTATTATTCTTTCTTAAAATATAAATATAAATTATTTTAATTGACATATATATCTTGACATACCAATATCCTCTTTTTTGGAAATTTACCATATCCCCGTATCGTACCATATTGTATCCCTGTACCAGCGTACCAATGTCTATATCCGTGTAACATATACACAATGTCATTTTTCTGTCCCCATGAACTACTTATTTTCATTGTAAATACATTTGTGTTCTTCTTATTGTCATTTCTCTACAATATATATATATATATATATACGGAAATTATCCTATCAGTACATCCTGATAGAATTATATAAGGATATTGAATGTGAGCCACTCGTTTTACATACTTTGACTTGGTATGTATGCACTTGTCAAATCACTATTATAAATGAGTGGCTCATATTCAATATCCTGATAAAGTTATATCAGTGCATCCTGATAGGATCGGGACCGTATATATATATATATATATATATTTATTTATTTATTTATTTATACTTATATAAATTTATGATATCAATATCAGCTTATGAATATAAGGTGAATGGTTTTCTCATATCTCAACTACAAAAATGTTTTTTAGAATGAACTAGAACCGCTCAATTACAGGAGAAAAACTTACCTGCACCCGGTGCAACACTCAGCACATGCTGAGTGTTGCACCCCAGCCAATCAAGTCTTGACACCTCATCCAACTCATCTAACTCAGCCATCCAACTCAGCAAACCACCCAACCCAGCCCAGCAGAAGACGACGGCGACGGCGACGTGAAGCGGAGACGGAGGCGGCGACAGCGACGACGGATGTGCAGCAATGACGGTGACGACACGGCGATGGCGATGTCGGACGTGCAGCGACGACGGCGACGCGAACGGGAGGGTTTCCGCGAAACCCTCCCGTTCGCGTCGCCTCGGCGATGTCGGACGTGCAGCGACGACGGCGACGCGAACGGGAGGGTTTCCGCGAAACCCTCCCGTTCGCGTCGCCGTCGTAGCTGCACATCCGTCGTCGCCGTCGCCGTCGTAGCTTCACGCTGCCACTGATCTTGGATCTTGCTGTCATCTTCTGCTGGACTGGGTTGGGTGATCTGCTGAGTTGGATGGCTGAGTTGGGTGGCTGAGTTGGATGAGTTGGATGAGGTGTCAAGACTTTATTGGCTGGGGTGCAACACTCAGCATGTACCGTGTGCAGGTAAGTTTTTCTCCAATTACAGACGCATAATTGTACACGTTTTACATATTGATCACTTAACAATGTCATAATGTCACTCTCTTCCTTTTCTATGCTTTACGTGTTGTAATCAATTCACTTAAAATATTTGATTTAAATATTGGTTAGGTTTGAATACCAAGTAAAAGTGAAAAAAAAAAAACATAAAAGCCATTAGTTTCCGGATAATTACAAAACTGTCATTCTCTTTAGATTTGATTTGTGTTGCACCAAAGATTCTGATTTCTGATATCTGTGATTCTGTGAAGGGTAATTTCGTAATCTTAATATTGGTAATTTTGTACGTTTTATCTATTACGAGGGCAATTATGTAATGTTAATGTGTCATATCACATGCTATGGTAGGGTGGGAGGAGCACTGAGCACTTGGGGTGCGTTTGGCACAGAGATAGGGCAGGACAATAATTGAGTCATCCATTACTACTTTTTTTTTATTTTTTATTTTGATATAATCATCCATTACTACTCAATTATTGGCATTATGACTTAGCCTCATGCTATATAATTGAAGATACAATAATGGATGCCTAGCTAACTGGAAATATGGCATTCAACCAATTCTGGCTTGACTACAACGTTAACACCTTGTTTCTTTTTCTTCCACTTGTAATTCTAATATTGTTGAAGCAATATTATCTACTTATTAAAAGTGATCACAAGCTCAACTTACCTCCATCCCCACCAAAGCTACCCATAATCGGCAATCTTCACCAGCTAGGCACACTTCCTCACCGCTCTCTCCGAGCACTTTCCCATAAGTATGGCCCTTTAATGCTTCTACGCTTGGGATCTTCTTCAACTCTTGTTGTTTCATCCGCTGAGATGGCTAGTGAAATGGTCAAGACTCATGATATTGTTTTCTCAAATCGGCCTAAAACCACTGCCGCAAACATCTTCTTCTACGGATGCAGAGACGTCGCGTTCGCCCCGTATGGGGAGTACTGGAGGAATACAAGGAAGATTTGTGTTGTTGAACTCTTGAGCATGAAGAGAGTGCAATCATTCCAATATGTCAGAGAAGAGGAAGTTGAAACTATAATCAATAAAATTCATCTCTCCTGCTTTGATGGAGCTGGTATTGTTGATTTAACTATGATGATACAAGCTGTTGCAAACAACATAGTGTCTCGCTGCATTCTTGGCCGCAAGGCAGAAGACGAAAATGGTCCAGGCAAGTTTGGAGAGTTGTCGAGAAGGTTGTTGGTTTTATTGACAGCCTTCAGTTTTGGAGATGTGTTTCCTTGTTTGGCATGGTTGGATGTTGTCACGGGACTCTTTGGTCGTATAAATGCAACCTTTAAAGCCATGGATTCCCTTTTCGATCAAGTGATTGAAGAACACAGGATTTCACAAAGCGATGATGTTGATCATGATCAGTCTGCTGATAGAAAAGTCTTTGTGCATATACTCCTCCAACTTCAAAAGGATGGCATGCTTGAGATAGATCTCACTCAAAATGACATGAAAGCAATTCTTCTGGTGATCTCTCGCACTCACTTTAAAAAAAATTGACTTCAATATCTCAACCACTCATTTGCTCATATGCTTTTTAATCTAATGGATGAGATATTGAAGTCAAAAAAATTGAATCAAATTTGAATTGACATAACTCATATATATATAATATTTACAAATTATTTCAGGACATGTTTGTGGGAGGCACGGATACTACTTCAACCACATTAGAATGGGCAATGGCAGAGCTCGTGAAAAATCCGAATATAATGAAGAAAGCCCAAGAAGAAGTTAGAAGTGTTGTAAAAAACAAACATAAAATAGATATGAACGATATGGATGAGATGAACTACTTGAAATGTGTAATCAAAGAAACCCTGAGGTTACATGCACCGGTTCCTCTTTTGGTTCCTAGAGAAACATCAACAATTACCAAATTGGGTGGTTATGATATTCCTGAAAAAACTAGAGTATTTGTAAATGCATGGGCAATTCAAAGGGACCCCAAGTTATGGGAGAGACCAGAAGAGTTTATTCCAGAGAGGCATGTGAACAATCCGGTTGATTACAAAGGTCTAGACTTCCAGTTGATTCCATTTGGAACTGGAAGAAGAGGTTGTCCTGGGATGTCATTTGGAGTTGCTGCAGTTGAGTATGTTCTCGTCAATCTTTTATACTGTTTTGATTGGAAGCTGCCTGCTGGTGATCAGTTGGACATGACCGAAGTCAACGGGCTAACTGCTCCTAAGAAATTTCCTCTTCGTCTTGTGCCAACACTATACTCTCCGTCAAATCCCTGATGTTCCTTTTCCTTTTGTATGAATAGACCATTGACAATGATTAATATTAATGGATCTTTTGATATAAAGTTTATTAATTACGTACTTTGATACATAGAGTATACTCTAATTCTAAAAATGGGTTTAGTATTATATTGTTCTTGGATTTTCAATTTGATTGTTTTTTTTGTTTTTTTAAATAATGTCATCCATTGAACTAGCTCTCATTTTATTGTAAAATGTGATTTAATCCAATTGTTTTCTAAAGAACTTCTTAAATTACTTTATTATACCTATGTATAAATTTTGAGGAAATTAAAAACTTTTTGCTAATTAATAATTATTATAGTGTAACGTAAGGGAAATTTGAGCAAAAACTAAAAATTCGTATATTTCTTTGTAAAATGAAATTTAATTCATAGAACTTCTTAACATAGTTTATTATACCTATGTATAAATATGAATTTTTATAGTGATTAGTATGGGCAATTTGTGCGAAAACATAAAATTCATATATTTTATTGTAAAATACGATTTAATCCAAAAAAAAAAAAATTATAAAAAAAAACTTATAAAAAACCTTTATTATACCTATGTGCGACAAACGGGTTGGGTTCATGGGTAGGGGTGGGTTGGGTTCATGGGTAGGGGTGGGGTATATTTTTATTATTATTATTGTTGATGTGGTTTTTTATTAAAAAAAAAAATAAAAAAAAAAAAAAAGTGAAAAGAGGTGGCCTGGCCCAATAGGCCCAAGCGGGTAATCAGTTTCATTTTTATTTATTTATTTATTTTATTTTTTTGTTGAATAAAGTTCTATTTTATATAATATATGATATATGATAATATATTTTATTTTATTATTATATTGTCCAGTGCAGTACAATACGATATCCTATGCAACCAAAATTGATTGATGTTGGATTGAGAAATTGAGAAAGATAGAGATGGGTACAAAAGTGAGTCATGAGAAACAAAGTTTGTATGGTGAGCAATGGAGCGTTTTGAAAGACAGCAAAATTTTCATTTTGTTGCTGATGATGCATATGTTCTGCAAACAAACTAACCTTGCCTAGTTAGCTCTGAAATTCAAAGTACAAAAATGGAGATTGATATGGTTGCTAATATGCATAATGATTCATCAATGTGTTAATGGGGAGTTGCATTTGTTTATTTATTTCTTTGCAGTGTGAACCCACTGTCACATTTTGTTTTGATTAATATAAAATTTGTATCCTTTTCAAGTCTTCTGCCTTATGTTTTATAAAGATTTTATGATGTGGACCGGTTGAGAAGCTCTTACTTGGGTTGCTTAGAGCACTCAAAACAGGGTTGATTTTACGGGTTCATAACTTTTACATACAGGTTCAAAATGATTATTATAATATGTTTTGGGCCCAAAAAGTGTCATTTAGTTTGTTGTCCAGGGACTTTTAGTTTCTTACGTAACAATTATGTTTTGGACACAGACACTTAATGAATGATGACTTAATTCTTTGTTCTTGTTGTTTCATGACATGTTTAGTTTCTTACGTAACAATAATGCGTTCTTCTTGATCTGTAAGGTATCTGATTTCCAAGGCTGTTCCTTTTGTTACTGATCTGTCCCTCTTGTTTTCAAGCACGATATAACATATAGAATATAATACATGTTGATTCGATTGTAGTGTTTTTGTATATACTATCACTCCACAGTATAAAAAGTAAAAACTTTTAAACAATATATTCAATTTAGTCTTCCAAGTTATATTAATTTACGACTCTGATTGCTGAAAATGCACATGCTCTGTAGACGAACTCACTTGCCTAAGCAACTCTGAAATTGGAAGTAAAAAATGGAGCTTGATATTGGCTGCTAAGGGTGAAATGCTTGTATATGCACATGGTCTTATTTTTATTACAACTATTTGATTGCCAATAACACATCATGATTCATGATTCATCCATGTGCAGTGTGAAGTGTTTACCCACTGCCACATTTTGTTTATATTAATTATCTATGATATAAAATTTGCATCCTTTTCGAGTCTTTTTAAATTTTATATTCAGGATTCGCAGAGATCCTATTGAAAGTCTTCTCTACCTTGTGTTTTATATCAATTTTATATGTTGTGTGTATACATGATAAGCATCTATGTCCTTAGTTCCATCTCAGAAGTAGGACTTTATGAAAATGGATTCATTCATGTTGTTGCAAAAATGGTGGCAAGAATCGAATAAATCTACTCCCTTCAATCCAATTTTTGTCTTCCTTCTTTTCCTCTTCTGCCTTGTGTATTTGTTTAAGGCCACCCGAAGCAGCAATCTCAATTTGCCTCCATCTCCGCCGAAGCTACCAGTAATTGGCAATCTTCACCAGTTAAATGCACCACTCCTCCACCGCCGTTTCCAAGCTCTCTCTGACAAGTATGGTCCTGTAATGCTCTTACACTTGGGCAGCACCCCAACTCTCCTAGTTTCATCTGCAGAGGTAGCTAGAGACATCATGATGAATACTCATGATGTTTTCACGGATAGGCCCCAAACAAGAGCTGCCAGAGCTCTCTTCTTTGGATGCAGAGACATAGTATTTTCTCCATTTGGTGATTACTGGAGACAAGCAAAGAAATTGTGTGTTCAAGAACTACTGAGCCAAAGAAGGGTTCATGCATTTCAGTTTGTGAGGGAAGAAGAAGTCGCAAACATGGTTGCAAAGATTAGGCTTTCAAGTCTTAGTGGAGCTGCAGTTGATCTTACTGAGATGTTTGATGCTATATCGAACAATATCATTTCAAAATCTGCTCTTGGTCGAGTGTATGAAGGAGAAGGAAACAAGAATTTTGCAGCATTGTCAAAAACTGTAATGGAACTTACCGGGGCCTTTTGCTTTGAAGATCTGTTTCCATTTTTTGGATGGATAGATAATCTGACAGGTTTGGCTGCAAAACTGAAAAGTACTTGTACAGCATTACATAATTTCTTTGATCAAGTGATTGAAGAACATCAAGTGTCGAGGAGCCATGATGACAAACACGAAAAGAAGGACCTCGTAGATCTTCTTCTCCATCTTCAGAAGGATGGTGGGCTTGGCATTGAACTCACTCACGAAAGTATCAAAGGAATCTTATTGGTATCTTTCTCTCCCTTTTCTCTATAGTTGGACACAGACACTTACAGATGACTTAACACTTTGTTCTTGTTATTACAGGACATGTTTATTGGAGGAACAGATACTACTGCAACGACCATGGAATGGGCGATGGCAGAGCTTGTGAAAAATCCTAGTATGATGAGAAAAGCTCAAGAGGAGGTTAGAAGAGTAGTGGGAGAAAAGTCAAAAATTGATGAGACTGACATCAATCAAATGGAATACTTGAAGTGCATTGTTAAAGAGACCTTGAGGTTACATGCTCCGATTCTGATTGGTCGAGTAGCAGCAGTGGGTGCAAAATTGAGAGGTTATGATATTCCTCCAAAGACAATAGTGTCAATTAATTCCTGGGCAATTCAAAGAGACCCCAAATTATGGGACAGGCCTGAAGAGTTTCTCCCAGATAGATTTGCAAATATTTCAGTTGATTTTCATGGTCAACATAACCAGTTCATTCCGTTTGGTGCTGGACGAAGGAGTTGCCCCGGGATCCTGTTTGCAAATATAGAAGCTGAGTATGTGTTGGCCAATCTCCTGTACTGGTTTGATTGGAAGTTGCCTGATTGTGACAGAGGGGAGGACCTCGATATGAGTGATGCTTACGTGCTGGTAATTCGTAAAAAATTCCCTCTTCGCCTTGTACCAGTAATGCGTACTTGATCTGTAAGGTATCTGATTTCCAAGGCTGTCCCTTTTTTTACTGATCTGTCCCTCTTCTTTCCAAGCACTACATAACATGGGCTCGTTTGGTACGATGTATTGTATTGTATTGAATTGGATTGGATTAGATTGAATTGGATTAGGTTGCATTGGACTGTATTATTATTATAAAATCCTGTCTTTGATAATATTTCGTATAAACTGCTAGTCAATTCCACAAGTCTTTTTTGCAACTTCAATTCCAGAATCCTCCTGGATCCATCAGAAAGTCTGCCTTCTTTTTGTACTTTTATAAATATTTCTTGCTGTGTATGCCATGATAGTGGGAGATAACTTACATCATCACGTTCATAATCTACCTACTGGCCTATTTAATATGTTTGTGCGGTAAGAAACTTCGAGAATTTTTATTTCCAGTCTCATTGCTTCATTGGTTATTGATTAGCTTTCTATATCCTTAAAGGCTTAAACATTCCAATTGAGAGGTAGAATCTGAAGAGGATGGATCCATTGATATTGTTGCAAAATTGGTGGCAATTCAAAGGGACCCCAAGTTATGGGACAGACCAGAAGAGTTTATTCCAGAGAGGTATGTGAACAATCCGGTTGATTATAAAGGGGTTGATTTCCAACAATTTAGAGCATCTCCAATGCAAAAGTGGCTTGCATACCAATAATTGTTAACATGGCAACAATGTCAAGAAACTTGCTTCCTATGTGGCATAAAAATAGACTTGATAGACAATCAATTCAAAATTTGGTCTCCAATGCTTCCGTCTAAAACACAATTTTTTTTAATGACGTGTCCACTTTTTTTTCCTATTTTATTTTTTATTTTATTTCCTTACCAAAAATATATGAAAAATTAATGTCAATTTTAAATATTTGCTGAGTCAACCTAAAAAATAGCTGTGCAATAGACCATTTGAAAGTGGACGGTCATGTTGACAATGTCTAATATTTTTTTTGCCACGTCAGCTTGAGGTTGAATATGCACGGTTGCATTGGAGACACAATTATTAACATAACGTCTATTTATCCTACGTGGCATCTCTTTTTTTCACAAGCCACGCTTGCATTAGAGATGCTCTTATTTACTCATACTCTAAACTTACTTTCCAACGATTTATATTTCATTTATATCTTTTACCTTTTTCATTAAATTCAATTAATGTATAATAAATTTTAATTTATAGATTTTATTAACATAAAAATTATACCATTAAAAATGTCCCATCTAGATCTTTAAAATGAGTCCAATATTGAATATTAATTAATAATTTTTTATTTACTCATTCTTACCATACTTTATTATTTGTGTGTTTTGGTTTCTTTCTCATGTTCAAGTCTTCTATTACGCTTTTCTCATTTATTTATTTTTGTTGAGATTTTGCATAAATAATCTAATTTTAATTCTCAACTAGATTATGGTTATCATTGTTAATTAGTAGTTTTAATTAAAAAAAATAAAAGGTTACTCATTGACCAACCAAACCCTGTAAAAAAACCTTCCATTTATTGTTATTCATTTTATTATTTTGTTATAATTTTTTCTTAAAAAAATTATTAAAAAACTAGATTTTGGTGTAAATCTAATTATGATTTTGTTATAATTTTGGTTAAAAAAATTGATTATAAAAATTAGAAAAGAAATAAGTAGGTAGGGAAAATTAGTTGAAAATTGTTAGAAAAGAAATAAGTAGGTTAAGAAAATTACTTGAAAAATGTTAGAACCTGAAAATTAGTTATTATAAATTCATGCACTAATAAAACATTATTTTTTTTACAAAAAGTAAAAAAAAAAAAATTACAAATGTTATTAAAAATAGTATTTGTTAAAATTTAGTTGAACAACAATTTATTAAAGAAAGTAAAAAATAATAATGAAAATATAAGTTATTTGAAGATATAAATAAAAATAGAGATAGAGATAGAGATGAGGATAGAGAGTGCGGTGGGAGTAAAAAAAATTTAGAGATAGAATCTGAGTGGAATATTCCCTTTTAGAACTCTATTTTAGAGATAAAGATAAAGTTTGGGTGAGAGATGCTCTGATATTGTTCTTGAGATGTTTCGAATTTGATTGTTTTTTTGTTTTTTAAATAATGTCATCCATTGAACTAGCTCTCTCACTTGATTAAATCTACAAATTTGGAGGGTAATTTATAGGGATAGGTCACTTAATTAGAATAATTGAGATTCATAGCAAGCAATTATTGACACCATCTCCTATTACAAAAGTCAAACAATACAAAGTTTATAGGATGGCTGTTCATAAGAAAATCCCTCTTCATCTTGTGCCAACATTGTATACTGTTTTGTTTCAACAACAACAAAAAAAATATATATATATATACAATGTTGATTCGTCCGCTGACAATTATCTTTGACTCAGTATTTGTTTTTTCCACGTCACGGGTCGATTCGTCGGTTTTCCAGTTAAATTTCAATCGGTTTCAAAGCTGATTCGTCTCCAACAACAAGCGAAGGTTTCGTCTTCTCGGCCATGTTAGATCCAAGTCCTCTCAGATTTGGCATCCATATTTTCGTAAATTAACTAACCCAACTCGAATGATCATTTTAACTAAACTGATGTTTTTTTCGTTTGTTTTTATATATGTTTTTCTTTTTTGATCTATCTTGCTATGATTCACAGTATCCAAGGAAGAAACTCAATTTACCTCCATCTCCACCGAAGCTACCAATCATCGGCAATTTTCATCAGCTAGGTGCAGCACTTCACCGTGTTTTCCAAGCTCTCTCTGACAAGTATGGCCCTGTAGTGCTCTTACACTTGGGGAACTCCCCAACTCTCATAGTTTCATCTGCCGAGGTAGCTAGAGATATCATGATGAAGACCAATGATGTTTTCCAACAAAGGCCTCAAACAGTGGCTGCCAGAGCTCTCTTCTTCGGATGCATTGACATAGCATTTTCTCCCTTTGGTGATTATTGGAGACGAGTGAGGAAAATTTGTGTTCTAGAAATACTAAGGCAAAGAAGGGTGCAAGCATTTCAATTTGTGAGGGAAGAAGAAGTTGCAAACATGGTTGGGAAAATCCGGCTTTCGAGTGTTAATGGAGCAGCAGTTGATCTAACCAAGATGTTTTCTGTTATATCAAACAATATCATTTCTGCAACTACTCTTGGCCGAGTGTATGAAGGGGAAGGTAACAAGAGCTTTGCAGGATTGTCAAAAACAGCAATGGATCTTATGGGAGCCTTTTGCTTTGAAGATATGTTTCCATTTTTTGGATGGATGGATCATCTAACCGGTTTGGCTGCAAAACTGACGAGTACTTCCAAAGCATTACATAGTTTCCTTGATCAAGTGATTGAAGAACATCAAATTTCAAAGAGGGGAGATGACATATCCGACAAGAAAGACTTCGTAGATCTTCTTCTTCATCTCCAGAAGGAAGACGAGCTTGACATAGACCTCACGCGCGAAAACATCAAAGCCATCCTTTTGGTATCTCCCTCTCATTCTCTCTTTTCTCCTTTAAAATTTCGACACAAACCACTAAATGAGCTAAGGCCTAGCTCTAAAACACTGGTTTCAGCCGTATGAAACTAGTGAAGTTGTCTAACTTGCCTAGTTTCATACAGGTGAATCTAGTGTAGTTGTCTAACTTGCCTAATTTCATACAAGTGAATCTAGTGTTTCTAAATGTCAGTGTTTCAAGTTGGTCTAAGTATCAGTTTTAGTTTTTCTTGTTTTGCAAGTTTTAGGAATTAGAGTTGGAAATAAATCGAACTTGTTTGATCTTAGTTTTTTAGTCAAATTAGGAATCTATTTTGTTTTCTTTTTAAGCAAAAAGTCAGGAAAGGTTTTGTAACTTTTTCATAATCAATAAAACCATTCTTTGAACACAATTCTTCTCGTGGATTCGAGTTTATTTAGCTTCTGCTACGTCAGTTTACACAAATAGCAATTTTGTAATCTTATAGTGTCATAGTCAGTTTGTCACATGCTATGGTTCGGTGGGAGGAGCACATGAATTCATATCACTTCCTGCTCAGTTGAGAAAATGAGCAATAATTGAGAGAACAACGCCAAGCAGTTACTGGCACTTATAGTGTCATAGTGCCAGCTGGGTGATGGAACTTCGATTTTAAGTCTCTAACAGGCATGGGACCATTGGTGTTGACTGTTGACGGAAGATTTTGACACAAGGGGGTAAACAACAAGAACAAGATTGCGCAGTCCAAATATAGAAAGTTGCAAAATGAGTTTTACGTGCGCTATAAGTTGCATAACTGATTTTGGACATATTCATGATACCCCTTGTAAAATGCTATAAGATTGACGTTTTGGTTAGTTAAGTCCCATCATGTCGAACTGGAAATGGCTCAACAATCGCCATTGAAGCCACCCACCACAGTTGATCAGTTGCTCGAGTACAACAACTTGTTTCTTTTTCTCCTTTTCGTTATTCCACTTGTAATTCTATTGTTGAAGCATCTACTCAAACGTGAAAACCTCAACTTACCTCCATCCCCACAAAAACTACCAATAATCGGCAATCTTCACCATCTAGGCACACTTCATCACCGATCTCTCCAAGCACTTTCCCGTAAGTATGGCCCTTTAATGCTTCTATGCTTGGGATCTTCTTCAACTCTCGTTGTCTCGTCCGCTGAGATAGCTAGAGAAATGGTGAAGACTCATGATATTGTTTTATCAAATCGGCCTAAAACCACAGCAGCAAACATCTTCTTCAACGGATGCAGATATGTCGCGTTCGCTCCATATTGGGAGTACTGGAGGCATTCAAAGAAGATTTGTGTTGTTGAACTCTTGAGCATCAAGAGAGTGCAATCATCCCAGTATGTGAGGGAAGAGGAAGGTGAAAATCTAATCAATAAGATTCGTCTCTCGTGCTTTGATGGACGTTTTGTTGATTTAACAGTGATGTTACAAGCTGTTTCAAACAGCATAGTCTCCCGCTGTGTTCTTGGAAGAAAAGCAGAAGAAGAAAATGGTCCAGGCAAGTTTGGTGAGTTGTCTAGAAGGGCCATGGTTTTAATGACAACCTTCTGTTTTGGAGATGTATTTCCTTGTTTGCGATGGTTGGATGATGTTACGGGACTCATTGGTCATATAAACGCAACCTTTAAAGCTATGGATGCTCTTTTTGATCGAGTGATTGAAGAACACAGAATTTCACACAGTGATGATGTTGATCATTCATCTGATAAAAAAGACTTTGTGCATATACTCCTCCAACTTCAGAAGGATGGCATGCTTGAGATGGATCTCACTCAAAACGACATTAAAGCAATTCTTCTGGTGATCTCTCTCTTCTAATTAACATCTCTCTCACACAAATACAAAAAAACTTGCACATGATAACTAATTAAAATTTTCATGTTTACAATTATTTGATCAGGACATGTTTGTGGGAGGCACGGATACCACTTCAGCAACATTAGAATGGGCGATGGTGGAGATGATAAGTCATCCAAATATAATGAAGAAAGCTCAAGAAGAAGTTATAAGTGTGGTGAAAAACAAATTTAAAATAGACATGAACGATATCAATGAGATGCACTACTTGAAATGTGTCATCAAAGAAACTCTGAGGTTACATGCACCTGTTCCTCTTTTGATTCCTAGAGAAACATCAACTATAATCAAATTGGGTGGTTATGATATTCCTGCAAAAACTCAAGTATTAGTAAATGCATGGGCAATTCAAAGGGACCCCAAGTTATGGGACAGACCAGAAGAGTTTATTCCAGAGAGGTATGTGAACAATCTAGTTGATTACAAAGGGGTTGATTTCCACTTAATTCCATTTGGAGCTGGAAGAAGAAGTTATCCTGGGATTTCATTTGGAGTTGCTGGAGTTGAGTATGATCTTGCAAATATTTTGTACTGGTTTGATTGGAAGCTACCTGGTGGTGCAATTCATCATGAAAAGTTGGACATGAATGAAGTTTACGGGTTAACTGGTCCTAAGAAATTTCTGTTAATAACGATACAAATACAATCTGGTAACCTGAATAAAACAAAAAGTGAAAATTATCACAAACAAGAACGTTAGAAATCAAAACAGGGGAACCGAGGCCCGTGTTTCACACAGTGTCCTTAAGACAAATTCACCGTACAACACCGTATGTGTTAAGAGATTGTCTCCCATGATACAACGGTTCAACAGTGGGAAGTGCGAAGCACAAACCACTCTCAGCTAACTCAAAACGGGTTCGAACTTACCAAGGAACAGAAAAAGTAGAAGAAAGAAAGTTGCTGTTGCTATGTATTTCGTAATGTGTTTTCTGTGAAGAGAGGCTATGGTTTTATAGAAAAACCGAGACTAGGGTTTAGTTGGAATCCTTGATTATCACGTTTTTGATTTGATAAAGGAAATCCAATTAATTAGAGAAAAATTTCCGGTTAAAGAGATTTATTTCTAATTAAAACCGATTATGTATTCTTAGTGATCAAGAAATCAGAATCCAAACAATTAATTATTTCCTTATCAAAAACGTTGACTTAGGGAAGTGGCAAAAAGTCAATCAAAGCCGCATTCGTGTACGCAGGTCGCGCCCACACACGAGTTGTGCATTCAAAGGTTCGAGGTCCATGATTAACCACATTCATTTTATAAAAATAAAAAAATTAAAAAATAGAACTTCAACCTAGAAAGTTAAAAATTCACAATTGAAGTTATAATTTTTTAAAAAAAAAATATATGTGGTTAACTGGTTGTGAAATTGATGGATTTGGATTTTTATTTGTGGATTTGATTTTTGGTTGTTGTTTGAGGATTTGAGTTTTGGTTTTGATTTGTGGGATTGAGTTTTGGTTTTTATTTGTTAAGTTTATTTTTAGATTGTATTTGGGGATTGAGAAAATGAAAAAGAAAAAAAAATGATTGATTTTGTTTTTTGTTTTCTTTGTCTTTTCTGTTTCGTTTTTTAATTATTAATTTAAATAATAAAATAGGTAACTAGGGGCACTTTAGTCATTATGGGTTAAAATTGTGGTCAATGGTTAAAGTTAACAGAAGTCAACTAACAGCAAGGAATATTTATATAATTATGGGTAAAAGTTTCAAATACATGCAATTAGGCCTAAAATTAGGGGACGTTTGTACAATTAATCCTAATTTGTAATCTTATAGTGTCATAGCTAGCACGTACGGCTTAGTAGTCATTTGTCACATACTATGGCTCGGTGGGAGGAGCACATGAATTGACATCACTTCTTGCTCCCGTGAGAAAATGAGGCAATAATTTAGAGTACAACGCCAACGACTTATTGATGGCACCTAACTAAAGCAGCAGAGATTATATTTGATGGAAGCTTTTTTCTTTTTTTCTTTTTTTTTCTTTTTCTTTTTAATTATGTTGAGATTGAGTCTATAAACATGACTTGAAATATAACTCTATCTCAATTTTAGATAGAGATATTTCCACACTTTATGATTTAATGAACAAAAATATAACAAAAATATATTCCCTTAATGTTACAGAAGATTTTGACAAGAACATGATTGCTAAGTCCAAATACATAGAAATTAAGTTTTATTATCAGTTTTACGTACGCAAGTGCCTATTTGATTTTTGAAAAATTCATACCTCTTGTGCAATGCTATATATTTCAAGCATGCATGTTATCTTATCAAAACAACAGTTCTAACTCATGGACATAAATAAATGCAGTATATGTTGGACCGGCTACAATATAAAAAGAAAATAATAATCAGAGTCGTTACTATATAAAAAGATCAAGAAATATCTCACTCATTCCTTTAATCTGCGTTTCATAACATGTCCAGTGATATCGTAGCAAATCCTAGAAGCAATAAAGAAGAACCGGTGATTAATAACCAAACTGAACTCCAAGATTAAACTGATAATATACATCACATTCTTTTTTCCCTTTTTATTTTTTTTCCTTTTTCATACTCTTCGATTAGTCATTAAAAAATACATTAATGGGATGCGAATGGTATGAGGTAAAAAATCGATCCCCTAATGAGGAATCCCCATACCCATACCGTTTATTTTCAAGTGGGTATTCATCGGGAATGATATTTCTCATACAAATTGGAATAGGGGATGGTAATGGAAAACCCGTCCCCTACCCTTACCATTGACATCCCTACTTACAGGAGCCTTTTGCTTTGGAATTTGGATCCTCTATGCTGATCTGATCTTTTTCCTGACCTCACATAATCTCATGACATATAAGCATTGCAATGAATGTGAGGTTAATATGTGATTGATTTTTATAACCAATTTATCAACAATTAATCACATGCTTTATGTTAGGAAAATGATCATATCAACAGATGATCCAAATCTTTTGCTTTGAACTTCAAATATTTTAGAATGCAAGTGTTTGTTATGGACACGTGTTCAACACATGTGGGACATGCACATACACGTGTCAGACACGCCAAATGGAGTGTCCATTGACTTTATAGCCAATTTGACTTTTGGATACGAATGAGACACGGTAAGGATACAGATAGTATAAAATTGGGGCAATTTTACAATTAATTTTATAAAAACAGGGTCAATTTATAATTTTAAAATGTTTTGGGGTAAAAATCAAAATTTGTTTTAAAATAATCTTATTTGGATTTTATAATATATTATGACTTATATGTGATATATGTTTATTGAGAATATGTTTTGAATGAATTATATTTTCATATATTATTATTCTTTCTTAAAATATAAATATAAATTATTTTAATTGACATATATATCTTGACATACCAATATCCACTTTTTTGGAAATTTACCATATTCTCGTATCGTACCATATTGTATCCCTGTACCAGCGTACCAATGTCTATATCCGTGTAACATATACACAATGTCATTTTTCTGTCCCCATGAACTACTTATTTTCATTGTAAATACATTTGTGTTCTTCCTATTGTCATTTCTCTACAATACATATATATATATATATATATATTTATATTTATATAAATTTATGATATCAATATCAGCTTATGAATATAAGGTGAATGGTTTTCTCATATCTCAACTACAAAAATGTTTTTTAGAATGAACCAGAACCGCTCAATTACAGGAGAAAAACTTACCTGCACCCGGTGCAACACTCAGCACATGCTGAGTGTTGCACCCCAGCCAATCAAGTCTTGACACCTCATCCAACTCATCTAACTCGGCCATCCAACTCAGCAGACCACCCAACCCAGCCCAGCAGAAGACGACGGCGACGGCGACGTGAAGTGGAGACGGCGACAACGACGACAGATGTGCAGCGATGACGGTGACGACACGGCGACGGCGATGCCGGACCTACAGCGACGACGGCGACGCGAACGGGAGGGTTTCACGGAAACCCTCCTGTTTGCGTCGCCGTCGCTTTGTCGTCGCCGTCGTAGCTGCACATCAATCGCCGTCGTAGCTTCACGCTGCCACCAATCTTGGATCTCGGATCTCACCATCGTCTTCTGCTGGACTGGGTTGGGTGATCTGCTGAGTTGGATGGATGAGTTGGGTGACTGAGTTGGATGAATTGGATGAGGTGTCAAGACTTTATTGGCTAGGGTGCAACACTCAGCATGTACCGTGTGCAGGTAAGTTTTTCTCCAATTACAGACACATAATTGTACACGTTTTACATATTGATCACTTAACAATGTCATAATGTCACTCTCTTCCTTTTCTATGCTTTACGTGCTGTAATCAATTCACTTAAAATATTTGATTTAAATATTGGTTAGGTTTGAATACCAAGTAAAAGTTAAAAAAAAAAAACATAAAAGCCATTAGTTTTCGGATAATTACAAAACTGTCATTCTCTTTAGATTTGATTTGTGTTGCACCAAAGATTCTGATTTCTGATATCTGTGATTCTGTGAAGGGTAATTTCGTAATCTTAATATTGGCAATTTTGTACGTTTTATCTATTACAAGGGCAATTATGTAATGTTAATGTGTCATATCACATGCTCTGGTCGGGTGGGAGGAGCACTGAGCACTTGGGGTGCGTTTGGCACAGAGATAGGGCAGGAGTGCAGGACAATAATTGAGTCATCCAGTACTACTCAATTATTGGCATTATGACTTAGCCTCATGCTATATAATTGAAGATACAATAATGGATGCCTAGCTAACTGGAAATATGGCATTCAACCAATTCTGGCTTGACTACAACGTTAACACCTTGTTTCTTTTTCTTCCACTTGTAATTCTAATATTGTTGAAGCAATATTATCTACTTATTAAAAGTGATCACAAGCTCAACTTACCTCCATCCCCACCAAAGCTACCCATAATCGGCAATCTTCACCAGCTAGGCACACTTCCTCACCGCTCTCTCCGAGCACTTTCCCATAAGTATGGCCCTTTAATCCTTCTACGCTTGGGATCTTCTTCAACTCTTGTTGTTTCATCCGCTGAGATGGCTAGTGAAATGGTCAAGACTCATGATATTGTTTTCTCAAATCGGCCTAAAACCACTGCCGCAAACATCTTCTTCTACGGATGCAGAGACGTCGGGTTCGCCCCGTATGGGGAGTACTGGAGGAATGCAAGGAAGATTTGTGTTGTTGAACTCTTGAGCATCAAGAGAGTGCAATCATTCCAATATGTCAGAGAAGAGGAAGTTGAAACTATAATCAATAAAATTCATCTCTCCTGCTTTGATGGAGCTGGTATTGTTGATTTAACTATGATGATACAAGCTGTTGCAAACAACATAGTGTCTCGCTGCATTCTTGGCCGCAAGGCAGAAGACGAAAATGGTCCAGGCAAGTTTGGAGAGTTGTCGAGAAGGATGTTGGTTTTATTGACAGCCTTCAGTTTTGGAGATGTGTTTCCTTGTTTGGCATGGTTGGATGTTGTCACGGGACTCTTTGGTCGTATAAATGCAACCTTTAAAGCCATGGATTCCCTTTTCGATCAAGTGATTGAAGAACACAGGATTTCACAAAGCAATGATGTTGATCATGATCAGTCTGCTGATAGAAAAGACTTTGTGCATATACTCCTCCAACTTCAAAAGGATGGCATGCTTGAGATAGATCTCACTCAAAACGACATGAAAGCAATTCTTCTGGTGATCTCTCGCACTCACTTAAAAAAAATTTGACTTCAATATCTCAACCACTCATTTGCTCATATGCTTTTTAATCCAATGGATGAGATATTGAAGTCAAAAAAATTGAATCAAATTTGAATTGACATAACTCATATATATATATATATATATATATAATATTTACAAATTATTTCAGGACATGTTTGTGGGAGGCACGGATACTACTTCAACCACATTAGAATGGGCAATGGCAGAGCTCGTGAAAAATCCGAATATAATGAAGAAAGCCCAAGAAGAAGTTAGAAGTGTTGTAAAAAACAAACATAAAATAGATATGAACGATATGGATGAGATGAACTACTTGAAATGTGTAATCAAAGAAACCCTGAGGTTACATGCACCGGTTCCTCTTTTGGTTCCTAGAGAAACATCAACAATTACCAAATTGGGTGGTTATGATATTCCTGAAAAAACTAGAGTATTTGTAAATGCATGGGCAATTCAAAGGGACCCCAAGTTATGGGAGAGACCAGAAGAGTTTATTCCAGAGAGGCATGTGAACAATCCGGTTGATTACAAAGGTCTAGACTTCCAGTTGATTCCATTTGGAACTGGAAGAAGAGGTTGTCCTGGGATGTCATTTGGAGTTGCTGCAGTTGAGTATGTTCTCGTCAATCTTTTATACTGTTTTGATTGGAAGCTGCCTGCTGGTGATCAGTTGGACATGACCGAAGTCAACGGGCTAACTGTTCCTAAGAAATTTCCTCTTCGTCTTGTGCCAACACTCTACTCTCCGTCAAATCCCTGATGTTCCTTTTCCTTTTGTATGAATAGACCATTGACAATGATTAATATTAATGGATCTTTTGATATAAAGTTTATTAATTACGTACTTCGATACATAGAGTATACTCTAATTCTAAAAATGGGTTTAGTATTATATTGTTCTTGGATTTTCAAATTTGATTGTTTTTTTTTTGTTTTTTTAAATAATGTCATCCATTGAACTAGCTCTCATTTTATTGTAAAATGTGATTTAATCCAATTGTTTTCCAAAGAACTTCTTAAATTACTTTATTATACCTATGTATAAATTTTCAGGAAATTAAAAACTTTTTGCTAATTAATAATTATTATAGTGTAACGTAAGGGAAATTTGAGCAAAAACTAAAAATTCGTATATTTCTTTGTAAAATGAAATTTAATTCATAGAACTTCTTAACATAGTTTATTATACCTATGTATAAATATGAATTTTTATAGTGATTAGTAAGGGCAATTTGTGCGAAAACATAAAATTCATATATTTTATTGTAAAATACGATTTAATCCAAAAAAAAGTTTTATAAAAAAAAACTTATAAAAAACCTTTATTATACCTATGTGCGACAAACGGGTTGGGTTCATGGGTAGGGGTGGGTTGGGTTCATGGGTAGGGGTGGGGTATATTTTTATTATTATTATTGTTGATGTGGTTTTTTATTAAAAAAAAAAAAAAAAAAAAAAAAAAAGTGAAAAGAGGTGGCCTGGCCCAATAGGCCCAAGCGGGTAATCAGTTTCATTTTTATTTATTTATTTATTTTATTTTTTTGTTGAATAAAGTTCTATTTTATATAATATATGATATATGATAATATATTTTATTTTATTATTATATTGTCCAGTGCAGTACAATACGATATCCTATGCAACCAAAATTGATTGATGTTGGATTGAGAAATTGAGAAAGATAGAGATGGGTACAAAAGTGAGTCATGAGAAACAAAGTTTGTATGGTGAGCAATGGAGCGTTTTGAAAGACAGCAAAATTTTCATTTTGTTGCTGATGATGCATATGTTCTGCAAACAAACTAACCTTGCCTAGTTAGCTCTGAAATTCAAAGTACAAAAATGGAGATTGATATGGTTGCTAATATGCATAATGATTCATCAATGTGTTAATGGGGAGTTGCATTTGTTTATTTATTTCTTTGCAGTGTGAACCCACTGTCACATTTTGTTTTGATTAATATAAAATTTGTATCCTTTTCAAGTCTTCTGCCTTATGTTTTATAAAGAATTTATGATGTGGACCGGTTGAGAAGCTCTTACTTGGGTTGCTTAGAGCACCCAAAACAGGGTTGATTTTACGGGTTCATAACTTTTACATACGGGTTCAAAATGATTATTATAATATGTTTTGGGCCCAAAAAGTGTTATTTAGTTTGTTGTCCAGAGACTTTTAGTTTCTCACGTAACAATTATGTTTTGGACACAAACACTTAATGATGACTTAATTCTTTGTTTTTGTTGTTTCATGACATGTTTAGTTTCTTACGTAACAATAATGCGTTCTTCTTGATCTGTAAGGTATCTGATTTCCAAGGCTGTTCCTTTTGTTACTGATCTGTCCCTCTTGTTTTCATGCACGATATAACATATAGAATATAATACATGTTGATTAGATCTTGAATGTTGGACTTAGATAAACAAAGACTTGTGACAAATGTGGTGTTTCTGTATATACTATCACTCCACAGTATAAAAAGTAAAAACTGGTGGATTACTAAAAGTTGATCAAGTTTTAAAAACTTTTAAACAATATATTCAATTTAGTCTTCCAAGTTATGTTAATTTACGACTCTGATTGTTGAAAATGCACATGCTCTGTAGACAAACTAACTTGCCTAAGCAGCTCTGAAATTGGAAGTAAAAAATGGAGCCTGATATTGGCTGCTAAGGGTGAAATGCTGGTCTTATTTTTATTACAACTATTTGATTGCCAATAACACATCATGATTATAATCATAGAAATAATTTATATATATATACATATATATATATATTATACTATACGTGCGGTGAGACGACTCAAACATAAAATATTGCTAAACTGAATGTGTGTAATTTATCATCAAGACATATTAGGCTAGATACAAAATTTGCGTAATATCCACGTAAAAAAAATAAAAAATAAAAAATAAAAATTAGTGGGTATACTAATGGAAAAAAATTTCGTTCGAGTTGGTGTCGGGAATATTTATCTCTGCCTTAAATCTTTCCCATTGATATCCCTACTTCAAACCTGTCATGAACCCCCCCTTTATTTTTCCTTGTTACAATAAATTTGCTGCATTTGAGTTGAGCTGTAGCCTGTAGACTTGTAGAAAAGGTTCTTATACCTGTGTATGGCGACCGGCAAGGAAGAAAACATTTTATATAAAGACAATTTTGTCCTCATATTATTGGTAGTTTTGTATATATTACAAAGTAAAATAAATGATTATTAAAAATGAACCCCACAATTTCAAATGTAAAATCGTGTCATAGCATGGCTCTCTTACAACCCACGAAGAAAACTCCATGCATGTGCAATTAAAATATTATTTTAATAAAACACATTTGTATTTATCGAAACCTAAAGCATGAAATAAACCAGGGTTCAATCTGATGATGGTTCACTGGTTCGATTAAAAGTGAGTGTCATATTATTTTTTACATTTTCATCTAAAGCCCAGTTTCTCTCCAATTTAGTGTCTCTTTCTTCAACATCTAGACATCGACTAGTCGTGTCGTCGTTTTCGATCCAAGTCATCTTCGGTGATCACCGATTCATTTAGGTGATTTATTTAATTTATTCAAGGTTTAATATCCTATTTATATAGTTTACAGCAAAACTCTCTCTTTTTATTTATTTATTTAAAATAATATAATAAATTGAAAAAATTAATAATAAGTATTAAAAGGAAAATTAATTATGTTAAATATTTATAAATATATAATTAAACTTGACCGTAACTAATTACAAAAAATATATTTTCATTTTTTGGAATGGAAAACTATATGTAAAAAAAAAATTAAACTATCAAACAATAAAGTACCAAGGGTCACCAGACACCATTGGTTCATTGCTACGTACACTGTCCTCAACGGACAATCTCGTAGATTTGACTCTCCTCCATCTAATCGTCATCCCCTTCAATCCCTTCAAATTAAGATGAAATTTGCTGCATTTGATTTGAGTTGTTGCAACAAAGGTTCTGTGTATGGAGAAAAGCTTGGATGGAACGGTGTCATTGACTTGGCTATAGGACTTCTCCTGTGTACGGCCACCCACTCGCAAGGAAGAAAATAATTTATATATAATATATTAATATATATATATAAGAGAGCAATTTAATTTGTAATCTTATAGTGCGTCATAGCTAGCACGTGCAGCTTAATAGTCAGTTTGTCACATGCAAATTCACATCACTTCTTGGCTTCTTGCTCGAAAAATGAGGCAATAATTGAGAGTACAACGCCAAGCACTTATTGATGGCACCTAACTAATTAGCAGCAGAGATTATATTTGATGGAAGATTTTTTATTTCTTTTTCTTTTTAATTATGTTGAGATTGAGTCTATAAACACGACTGAAATGCAGCTTGATCTCATTTTTTAGATAGAGACATTTTCACACTTTATGATTTAATAAACAAAAATAGATTCCATTGATGTTGCAGAAGTTTTTGACAAAGAACATGATTGCGAAGTCCAAATATATAGAAATTAATTAAGTTTTATTATCAGTTTTACGTATGCATGTGCATATTTGATTTTTGACAATTTCATACCTCTTGTGCAATGCTACATCATGATTTATGTAATTCTCCCATAACTTGATCTTTATCAAGCACTAAGCACATCACTGATCACTTGATGCTCTCACTAGAGAAAATGATCGAAACAATAATTGAAAGTATAACGCCAAGCAATTACTGGCATTTGGCACACCTAAAGAGAATACAGTGATGGGATATTTTTTACAAAGACAACAACATGAGTACGTAGTGCATTATGCCTAATTATAGATTTTTGATAATTTCATTTTCATGCTATAAAATTGAAGACCTGCATATGGATCGGCATTGAACTATTGAAGCATTAATCCTGGCCTGAGCCACCCACCAATATGGTTCAGGTACTTGACTACAATACCTTGTTTCATTTTCTCCTTCTTGTTCTTCCATTTGTAATTCTATTAATGTTGAAGCAATATCTACTTAAAAGTGAAAAGCTCAACTTACCTCCATCCCCACCAAAGCTACCCATAATCGGCAATCTTCACCAGCTAGGCATACTTCCTCACCGCTCTCTCCGAGCACTTTCCCACAAGTATGGCCCTTTAATGCTTCTACGCTTGGGATCTTCTTCAACTCTTGTTGTCTCGTCTGCTGAGATGGCTAGAGAAATGGTCAAGACTCATGATATTGTTTTCTCAAATCGGCCTAAAACCACAGCGGCAAACATCTTCCTCTACGGGTGCAGAGACATTGGGTTTGCTCCGTATGGAGAATACTGGAGGAATGCAAGGAAGATTTGTGTTGTTGAACTCTTGAGCATGAAGAGAGTGCAATCATTCCAATATGTCAGAGAAGAGGAAGTTGAAACTATAATCAATAAAATTCATCTCTCCTGCTTTGATGGAGGTGTTGTTGATTTAACTGTGATGATACAAGCTGTTGCAAACAATATAGTGTCTCGCTGCATTCTTGGCCGCAAGGCAGAAGAAGAAAATGATCCAGGCAAGTTCGGAGAGTTGTCGAGAAGGTTGTTGGTTTTATTGACAGCCTTCAGTTTTGGAGATGTGTTTCCTTGTTTGGCATGGTTGGATGTTGTCACGGGACTCATTGGTCGTATAAACGCAACCTTTAAAGCCATGGATTCTTTTTTCGATCAAGTGATTGAAGAACACAAGATTTCACAAAGCGATGATGCTGATCATGATCAGTCTACTGAGAGAAAAGACTTTGTGCATATACTCCTCCAACTTCAAAAGGATGGCATCCTTGAGATGGATCTCACTCAGAACAACATTAAAGCAATTCTTCTGGTGATCTCTCTTTTTTAACATCTCTTTCACTCACTCAATTTTTTTTACTTTAATATCTCAACCACTCATTTGTTGATGTGCTCTTTAATCCAATGGATGAGATATTGAAATCAAAAATAATTGAGTCAAAATTTTGAGTTGAGATAGCCTAATTCCTATATATATTTAATGTTTACAAATTATTTCAGGACATGTTTGTGGGAGGCACGGATACTACTTCAACCACATTAGAATGGGCGATGGCGGAGCTTGTGAAAAATCCAAATATAATGAAGAAAACCCAAGAAGAAGTTAGAAGTGTGGTGAAAAACAAATTTAAAATAGACATGAACGATATTAATGAGATGCACTACTTGAAATATGTCATCAAAGAAACTCTAAGATTGCATGCACCGGCTCCTCTTTTGGTTCCACGAGAAACATCATCAACTATCAAATTGGGTGGTTATGATATTCCTGGAAAAACTCAAGTATTAGTAAATGCATGGGCAATTCAAAGGGACCCCAAGTTATGGGACAGACCAGAAGAGTTTATTCCAGAGAGGTATGTGAACAATCCGGTTGATTACAAAGGGGTTGATTTCCCGTTAATTCCATTTGGAGCTGGAAGAAGAAGTTGTCCCGGGATTTCATTTGGAGTTGCTGCAATTGAGTATGTTCTCGCCAATCTTTTATACTGTTTTGATTGGAAGCTGCCTGGTGGTGATCAGTTGGACATGACTGAGGTTAACGGTTTAACTGTTCCTAAGAAATTTCCTCTTCGTATTGTGCCAACACCATACTCTCCATCAAATCCCTGATGTTCCGTTTCCTTAATAGAACATTGGCAATGATTAATGGATCTTTTGATATAAAGTTTATTAATTACGTACTTTGATATGGAGAGTATACTATAATTCTAAAAATGGGTTTAGTATTAGAGCATCTCCCACCATACTCTAAAATAGAATATTAACTATAAAATAGAGTATCGGTTACTCCCACCATATTCTAAAGTTCTGTTTCCAAGAAAAAAATTGGGATAATTACTCCGGTGGCCATCGAATTGATAACACACTATCAAAATGGTCACTGGATTAGAAAGTTGTTTTAAAATGGCTATTTTTGACAAAATTTATGACACTAATGGCCATTTCATCCGATGAATAATATTTTATTAAAGAGTAATTACCTTGGTAGCCATCGACTTATTAAGGGGATGACATTTTTTTTTTTTTTGGATGTTTCAAATTTGATTGTTTTTTTAAATAATGTCATCAATTGACCAAGCTATATCACTTGTTTAACTACAAATTTGGAGGGTAAATTATAGGTCACTTGATTAGAATAATTGAGATTCATAGCAAGCAATTATTGGCACCATCTTCTGTTACAAAAGTCAAACAATACAAAGTTTATAGGATGGCTGTTCATAAGAAAATCCCTCTTCATCTTGTGCCAACATTGTATACTGTTTTGTTTCAAAAAAAAAAAAAAAAACATTGTATACTGTTTCATCATCTGCATAAAAATCTATTTGCTCTTAAACTTCGTCCGCTGACAATTATCTTTGACTCGGTATTTATTTTTTCCACGTCACGGGTCCACTAGTCGGTTTTCCAGTTAAATTTCAATCGGTTTCAAAGCTGATTCGTCTCCAACAACAAGCGAAGGTTTCGTCTTCTCGGCCATGTTAGATCCAAGTCCTCTCAGATTTGGCATCCATATTTTCGTAAATTAACTAACCCAACTCGAATGATCATTTTACTTAAACCGATGTTTTTTCGTTTATTTGTATATATGTTTTTCTTTTTTGATCTATCTTGCTATGATTCACAGTATCCATGGGAATGAAACGCACTGGTTTGAAGAAATAAAAATTTCATTTTGTTTTGCTTGAAATGCCATTGATGCTTGTCATTATTTACTCTGATTGCTGATGATGCACCCTTTTCTGCAAAAAAAAACTAACCTTGCCTAGGCAGCTCTGAAATTCCAAGTACAAAAATGGAGCTTAATTGATATGGTTGCTAAGGGTGATACGCATGGTCTTATTTTGTTTTGATTAATTATCTATAATATAAAATTTGTATCATTTTCAAGTCTTTTTTTTAATTTTATATGCAGGATTCGCGGAGATCATATAGAAAGTCTGCCTTGTGTTTTATATCGGTAAATATTATCAGATTCACACTCCACTAATTTTCTTAATTTTGTTTTTTAGTGGCAGGGACTTTGCATTTGTTTATTGTCATCAGAAATATTCCCATTACAGTTATGTTATATACATGATAAGCATCTATGTCCTTTAATTAGTTCCATCTCAGAAGTAGGACTTAAAGAAAATGGATTCATTGATGTTGTTGCAAAAATGGTGGCAAGAATTGAATAAAACTACTCCCTTCAATCCAATTTTCGTCTTCCTTCTTTTCCTCTTCTGCCTTGTGTATTTGTTCAAGGTCACCAGAAGCAGAAATCTCAATTTACCTCCATCTCCACCAAAGCTACCTGTAATTGGCAATCTTCACCAGCTAGATGCACTCCTCCACCGCTGTTTCCAAGCTCTCTCTGACAAGTATGGCCCTATAATGCTCTTACACTTGGGCAGCACCCCAATTCTCATAGTTTCATCTGCAGAGGTAGCTAGAGACATCATGATGAATACTCACGATGTTTTCACGGATAGGCCCCAAACAAGAGCTGCCAGAGCTCTCTTCTTTGGATGCAGAGACATAGCATTTTCTCCAATTGATGATTACTGGAGACAGGCAAAGAAACTGTGTGTTCAAGAACTACTGAGCCAAAGAAGGGTTCAAGCATTTCAGTTTGTGAGGGAAGAAGAAGTTGCAAACATGGTTGCAAAGATTAGGCTTTCAAGTCTTAGTGGAGCTGCAGTTGATCTTACTGAGATGTTTGCTGCTATATCAAACAATATCATTTCAAAATCTGCTCTTGGTCGAGTGTATGAAGGAGATGGAAACAAGAATTTTGCAGCATTGTCAAGAACAGCAATGGAACTTACCGGAGCCTTTTGCTTTGAAGATATGTTTCCATTTTTTGGATGGATGGATAATCTGACAGGTTTGACTGCAAAACTGAAAAGTACTTGTACAGCATTACATAATTTCTTTGATCAAGTGATTGAAGAACATCAAGTTTCGAGGAGCCACGATGACAAATCCGAAAAGAAAGACTTTGTAGATCTTCTTCTTCATCTTCATCAGAAGGATGGTGGGCATGACATAGACCTCACTCATGAAAGTATCAAAGGAATCTTATTGGTATCTTTCTCTCCCTTTCTCTAGAATAAGACACAGACACTTACTGATGACTTAACACTTTGTTCTTGTTATTTCAGGACATGTTTATTGGAGGAACTGATACTACTGCAACGACCATGGAATGGGCGATGGCAGAGCTCGTGAAAAATCCTAGTATGATGAGAAAAGCTCATGAGGAGGTTAGAAGAGTGGTGGGAGGAAAATCAAAAATTGATGAGACTGACATCAATCAAATGGAATACTTGAAGTGCATTGTCAAAGAGACCCTGAGATTACATGCTCCACTTCTGATTAGTCGAGCAACAGCAGTAGGTGCAAAATTGAGAGGTTATGATATTCCTCCTAAGACAATAGTGTTAATCAATTCCTGGGCAATTCAAAGAGACCCCAAATTATGGGACAGACCTGAAGAGTTCATCCCAGATAGATTTGCAAATATTTCAGTTGATTTTCATGGTCAACATAACCAGTTCATTCCGTTTGGTGCTGGACGAAGGAGTTGCCCTGGGATCCTGTTTGCAAATATAGAAGCTGAATATGTGTTGGCCAATCTCCTGTACTGGTTTGATTGGAATTTGCCTGATTGTAGCAGAGGGGAGGAGCTGGATATGAGTGATGATTATGTTATGTTCATTCGTAAAAAAGTCCCTCTTAGCCTTGTACCAGTAATGCGTTCTTCTTGATCTGTAAGGTATCTGATTTCCAAGGCTGTTCTTTTTGTTACTGATCTTTCCCTCTTGTTTTCAAGCACGATATAACATATAGAATATAATGCCTGTTGTGTACATGTTGATTCGATCTTGAATGTTGGACTTAGATAAACAAAGACTTATGACAAATGTGGTGTTTTTGTAAAAAGTAAAAACTTTTAAACAATATATTCAATTTAGTCTTCCAAGTTATATTAATTTACGACTCTGATTGCTGAAAATGCACATGCTCTGTAGACGAACTCACTTGCCTAAGCAACTCTGAAATTGGAAGTAAAAAATGGAGCTTGATATTGGCTGCTAAGGGTGAAATGCTTGTATATGCACATGGTCTTATTTTTATTACAACTATTTGATTCATGATTCATCCATGTGCAGTGTGAAGTGTGAACCCACTGCCACATTTTGTTTATATTAATTATCTATGATATAAAATTTGCATCCATTTCAAGTCTTTTTAAATTTTATATTCAGGATTCGCAGAGATCCTATAGAAAGTCTTCTGCCTCAATTTTATATGTTGTATGTATACATGATAAGCATCTATGTCCTTAGTTCCATCTCAGAAGTAGGACTTTATGAAAATGGATTCATTGATGTTGTTGCAAAAATGGTGGCAAGAATTGAATAAAACTACTCCCTTCAATCCAATTTTTGTCTTCCTTCTTTTCCTCTTCTGCCTTGTGTATTTGTTTAAGGCCACCCGAAGCAGCAATCTCAATTTGCCTCCTTCTCCGCCAAAGCTACCAGTAATTGGCAATCTTCACCAGCTAGATGCACCACTCCTCCACCGCCGTTTCCAAGCTCTCTTTGACAAGTATGGCCCCGTAATGCTCTTACACTTGGGCAGCACCCCAACTCTCCTAGTTTCATCTGCAGAGGTAGCTAGAGACATCATGATGAATACTCATGATGTTTTCACGGATAGGCCCCAAACAAGAGCTGCCAGAGCTCTCTTCTTTGGATGCAGAGACATAGTATTTTCTCCATTTGGTGATTACTGGAGACAAGCAAAGAAATTGTGTGTTCAAGAACTACTGAGCCAAAGAAGGGTTCATGCATTTCAGTTTGTGAGGGAAGAAGAAGTCGCAAACATGGTTGCAAAGATTAGGCTTTCAAGTCTTAATGGAGCTGCAGTTGATCTTACTGAGATGTTTGATGCTATATCGAACAATATCATTTCAAAATCTGCTCTTGGTCGAGTGTATGAAGGAGAAGGAAACAAGAATTTTGCAGCATTGTCAAAAACTGTAATGGAACTTACCGGGGCCTTTTGCTTTGAAGATCTGTTTCCATTTTTTGGATGGATAGATAATCTGACAGGTTTGGCTGCAAAACTGAAAAGTACTTGTACAGCATTACATAATTTCTTTGATCAAGTGATTGAAGAACATCAAGTGTCGAGGAGCCATGATGACAAATGTGAAAAGAAGGACTTCGTAGATCTTCTTCTCCATCTTCAGAAGGATGGTGGGCTTGGCATTGAACTCACTCATGAAAGTATCAAAGGAATCTTATTGGTATCTTTCTCTCCCTTTCTCTAGAGTGTGACACAGACACTTACAGATGACGTAACACTTTGTTCTTGTTATTACAGGACATGTTTATTGGAGGAACAGATACTACTGCAACGACCATGGAATGGGCGATGGCAGAGCTCGTGAAAAATCCTAGTATGATGAGAAAAGCTCAAGAGGAGGTTAGAAGAGTGGTGGGAGAAAAATCAAAAATTGATGAGACTGACATCAATCAAATGGAATACTTGAAGTGCATTGTTAAAGAGACCTTGAGGTTACATGCTCCGATTCTGATTGGTCGAGTAGCAGCAGTAGGTGCAAAATTGAGAGGTTATGATATTCCTCCAAATACAATAGTGTCAATTAATTCCTGGGCAATTCAAAGAGACCCCAAATTATGGGACAGGCCTGAAGAGTTTCTCCCAGATAGATTTGCAAATATTTCAGTTGATTTTCATGGTCAACATAACCAGTTCATTCCGTTTGGTGCTGGACGAAGGAGTTGCCCCGGGATCCTGTTTGCAAATATAGAAGCTGAGTATGTGTTGGCCAATCTCCTGTACTGGTTTGATTGGAAGTTGCCTGATTGTGACAGAGGGGAGGACCTCGATATGAGTGATGTTTACGTGCTGGTAATTCGTAAAAAATTCCCTCTTCGCCTTGTACCAGTAATGCGTTCTTGATCTGTAAGGTATCTGATTTCCAAGGCTGTCCCTTTTGTTACTGATCTGTCCCTCTTCTTTCCAAGCACTATATAACATGGGCTCATTTGGTACGATGTATTGTATTGTATTGTATTGGATTGTATTGCATTGGACTGTATTATTATTATACAATCTTATGTTTGATAATATTTTGTATTAGATTGTATTAAGTTATGCAATGTTTAGATGTGATTTCGTATTAGACTGTATTAATAGATTTTATGATCAAATAATTCAACTTCACTTTTTTATTTTTTTTTATTTTTTTTTTTTAGAATATAATACCTGTTGAGTACAAGTTGATTTAGATAAACAAAGACTTATAACAAATGTGGTGTTTTTGTATATATTATCACTCCACAGCCCACACGCATGTGACAAGATGCCTTTTTCAAATCAGTAGGTGATTCAAGATACAGTTCATTTTCTAATTTTTCTTAATTTTAAATGATTTGAATGGAAAATTACAAGAAATTGGTGGTGGATTACTAAAAGTTGATCAAGTTTTAAAAACTTATAAACAATATGCTCAATTTAGTCTTCCAAGTTATATTATATTTCTGGTGAAAGTAAACTCTAAACCGTTTTTGCTGACCATGCCAGTGCCTTGTAGCAAGAGTTTGATAAGAGATTTCATTACAACCTTTTGCTTCAATATCCAGATAAGCATAGTCAAAACTGAATAGAAAGCCTCATACTTTTGGAAATGCTTGTTAGAGATATTATTATAAACTGCCAGTCAATTCCACAAGTCTTTTTTGCAACTTCAATTCCAGAATCCTCCTGGATCCATCAGAAAGTCTGCCTTCTTTTTTGTACTTTAATAAATATTTCTTGCTGTGTACGCCATGATAGTGGGAGATAACTTATATCATCACGTTCATAATCTACCTACTGGCCTATTTAATATGTTTATGCGGTAAGAAACTTTGAGAATTTTTATTTCCAGTCTCGTTGCTTCATTGGTATATAATATATATGATTAGCTTTCTATATCCTTAAACATTCCATTTGAAAGAGGATGGATCCATTGATATTGTTGCAAAATTGGTGGCAAGAGTTGAATAAAACATCTCTGTTCAATCCCATCCTGTTCTTTCTTCTTTTCTTCTCCTGTTTTTTGTATTTGCTTAAGTTCAACACAAGGAAGAAACTCAATTTACCTCCATCTCCACCGAAGCTACCAATAATCGGCAATTTTCATCAGCTAGGTGCAGCACTTCACCGTGTTTTCCAAGCTCTCTCTGAGAAGTATGGCCCTGTAGTGCTCTTACACTTGGGGAACTCCCCAACTCTCATAGTTTCATCTGCCGAGGTAGCTAGAGATATCATGATGAAGACCAATGATGTTTTCCAACAAAGGCCTCAAACAGTGGCTGCCAGAGCTCTCTTCTTTGGATGCATTGACATAGCATTTTCTCCCTTTGGTGATTATTGGAGACGAGTGAGGAAAATTTGTGTTCTAGAAATACTAAGGCAAAGAAGGGTGCAAGCATTTCAACTTGTGAGGGAAGAAGAAGTTGCAAACATGGTTGGGAAAATCCGGCTTTCGAGTGTAAATGGAGCAGCAGTTGATCTAACCAAGATGTTTTCTGTTATATCAAACAACATCATTTCTGCAACTACTCTTGGCCGAGTGTATGAAGGGGACGGTAACAAGAGCTTTGCAGGATTGTCAAAAACAGCAATGGATCTTATGGGAGCCTTTTGCTTTGAAGATATGTTTCCATTTTTCGGATGGATGGATCATCTAACCGGTTTGGCTGCAAAACTGACGAGTACTTCCAAAGCATTACATAGTTTCCTTGATCAGGTGATTGAAGAACATCAAATTTCAAAGAGGGGAGATGACATATCCGACAAGAAAGACTTCGTAGATCTTCTTCTTCATCTCCAGAAGGAAGACGAGCTTGACATAGACCTCACACGCGAAAACATCAAAGCCATCCTATTGGTATCTCCCTCTCATTCTCTCTTTTCTCCTTTAAAATTTCGACACAAACCACTAAATGAGCTAAGGCTTTGTTCTTGTATAACAGGACATGTTTATAGGAGGAACTGATAATACCGCAACAACCATGGAATGGGCGATGGCAGAGCTTGTGAAAAATCCAAGTATGATGAAGAAAGCGCAAGAGGAGGTAAGAAGAATCGTGGGAGAAAAATCAAAAATTGATGAGACCGACATCAATCAAATGGAATACTTAAAGTGCATTGTCAAAGAGTCCCTGAGGTTACATGCTCCAGTTATGATTACTCGAGCAACCACTACAAGTACAAAATTGGAAGGTTATGATATTCCTGCTAAAACAATAGTGATAATCAACAGTTGGGCAATTCAAAGGGACCCCAAATCATGGGACAGGCCTGAAGAGTTCATACCAGAGAGATTTGCAAATGTATCAGTTGATTTCCATGGCCAACATAACCAGTTCATTCCATTTGGTGGTGGACGAAGGGGTTGCCCTGGGGTTTGGTTTGCAGTTATAGAAGCTGAGTATGTGTTGGCCAATCTCCTTTACTGGTTTGATTGGAAGTTGCCTGATTGTGGCAGAGGAGAGGACCTGGACATGAGTGATGTTTACGAGCTGGTAATTCGCAAAAAATTCCCTCTTCGCCTTGTACCAGTAATGCGTTCTTCTTGATCTGTACGGTACCTGTTGATCTGTACGGTACCTGTTGATCTGTCCCTCTTCTTTTGTGATTTTCCAATAACGTACTTAATAAAGATCCTTATGTGTCATTCTCTTAATCTGTGCATTTAATTGATCATCAAAATTTCAGAGATAGGGACTCCATCAAATTTGTTTTGGGTTTTGGGTTTTACTCCTCAAAACCTTCAAAAGTATCATGCATGAATTCCTTACCAATATTGTTAGAAAAATTCATTATACAATAAAGGTAAAATTTCAGTAGTGATAGAATGAATCGTTGCATATGTTCTTATGTCCATCGCCAACATATAGGCACGGATAGCTGAGGTTCCGTATTCTATTCTTGCTGTTGATGAATGTCATGCATTTTTGTTTTGAGCTTATTCATGGTATGGAACCAAATAGCATTGCATATGAAGTTCTATGTTACGACAGTTTTTGTGTTGTGAACAAAATTGTTATGATCTACGGAACAAAGTGAGAATGATAATTGTAAGATCATGGCCTGAGCCAATAGTTAGAAAAGATGAGAAGATGTTTGATTGATTATGGTGTGAAGTGAGAATCATAATGCCACATTCACTGATATGTACAATTTGCATGAATTGGCATCGATTTACTGTCGAAATTTTACACAAAAGTGAAAAGGAAATAAATATCAAGCCATTCTTGATATAGCCTTGAGAACATCATTCATGGTGGGTCTCTGATGAGGGTCCTCCTCAGTACAAGCCTTCGCCAGTAGAGTCAAACATATAGCATCACCTAATGGATAATCACCACCCTCCAAAGCAGGATCCCAGAATTCATTCAACTTATCCAAGCACCCTGAAGAGCCTTCGAGTCCACAATCAAGCAAGAAATCGACAGAATCTTTCAACAATTTTCCCTCCATAGTAACCTCCCTACCTGATAATAACTCCAGCAGAACAATTCCATATGCAAATACATCCACCTTGAGTGTAGCCAACCCATCGGTAAGATACTCAGGTGCCAAATATCCTTTTCTACCCACAATCACAGATTCATTCAGGCTAATCTTTTCGTTTTCTTCTTTGCAAACTACAGGTTTCGCCAATCTGAATCCTGAAATCTTGGCCCTCCAGTCCATGGTAATAAGCACGTTTCTGCTGTTTATGTTTCGATGAACGTAAGCAGGTTTTGTACAGTAGTGTATGTAATGAATAGCCACTGCCAGATCGAAAGCAATCTGCATTCTTTTTTCCCATGTCAACTGCCTAGACATGGTATCATTTGACAAGCAGTCCCTTAAGCTGCCATTCTCTGCAAACTCAAACACTAAATAAGGTCTTTTCCGGTGGCAGCATCCCTCGAGCTTCACAACATTTAGATGATTGATCTTTGTTAATATGTCAATGATATGGCGAGCTGCATCCTCTGAATTTATCTTCTTAATCGCCACATAGGAACCACCAATGCTTCCCCGGTACATTGCTGTGCCAATTACAGAAGCCTTGTTGAAATTTTCTGTCGCAATCCTAAGCTCCTCCAAGCTATAATTTATAAGCGAGTGCTTTAACTTGGACATTCCATCAAGGAAAGCAGGTGACAGCTTCGGTGAAAGTGAAGGCGAGAGATTTGGTGAAAGCGGACTTCTGGCAGATAAAGGTTGGAAATGCCTTGGATGATTCTTCCTCTGGATGCATAAAAAAACACAAGAAGCTACAATCATACAAACAACTGCCAAAACCACACATGGTACAAGAAATACCAGTGGCTTCAAAGTAGTTTCTCCGGATGTAACTTTCGTTAAAGGAATTACTCCTCTAGGACTGAGAGCTGGATCTTCAATGTCCCGATTCACGACTGGTGTATCGTTCAAGGGAATGAGTACAATTGTTTGAGGAAAAATAGTTGGTGATGATTCTAATCTATTAGCCTCCAAGACTTTGATTTCAGGTAATCCGAATTTTCTTGCTATCAAATCAGTGTTGTCATCCTTTATAACCGGGTAGGTTACAAGGAATTTGACACCATTACTTGTATCATTTCCATTAGGACAAGCACATCGAATAGGCACCTTGATCATCAATGCATCAGGATTGTCACCTTCACTACCCGGGTTCTGCTCAACAAGGCTTTGTGTTTTCACCAACCCTTCAAAAACTCCACAGGCAACCGCGGCAAATGAGTCTGAGCTAGATAAGTTGTACATGACAATGGCCTGAGAGAACAGGGAAGAGCAAGAGCAGTTGATGGGAATGATAATTTCTTGACCAACTGTTATATTGCTAGAATCTGCTTCAGTCATGTGGTTGATGGAAAGGAGATCTTGTGAGGTTAAATTAAAAAGAGGTGCAATGGAAGACAATGTTTGGAAATTCTTTTGAGCCCTGTAGACTATATAAGTAGCACAATGAAAACCTTCGGTTGTGCAAAGGTAGTTGGATCCGGGAACTTCTGATTCTGTGCTGCAATTAAATCTGTCATAGGATTGTTGACAATGAACAGGTTTGATGAAGACAATAAAAGTGCAAAAACAAATGAATTTAGAGAGGAAAACCATGATGACTATAATGGTATGTGATTTTGTGAAGCTGGTTTGAACTTCGAAGTAGAATGAGCAGCAATATTTAAATGAAAACTTGTCATGAAATAAACCAATGAGAACTGAGAAGCCGCTTGGCCGGCATATCATTTGACCACAGTTTAATGTTATGATACAACATTGCCAAATGATCATCAAGTAAGATCACCAAATTTCTTTGTTTTAATAACTTGAAGATGTGTTTAATGAGGTTTTGTCTTGATTGTAAAGCTTGGGACAAATGGAGATCGTTAATGTATTTAGTATTTGTCTATGTGCTTAAATCTTGTATGAACACAGACAAATCCAATCATATATTGATCTTATTTAAATATTTTGTGAAAATTCAACATCTATTGTCTCTTTATGGAATCAAATTTTATCTTATATGACTAATTGACAATAATGTTGCATATAAAATCTATAATATTGAAAGTTTCAAACTTTGAGGTGCCATCCATCAATTTAATAATCAAACTAAAAACAAATGAACAAAACTGATCTTGTACATTCTTAAGAAATGTTCAAGAAATGAACAAAACTATCGAACAGAATCTTGTATGATTAGGGGCTCAAGAAATGCTATACGTTCAACTGATTCAAAAATGGATTGGAAATGCTATCATGTGATATGAATAATCAAATATAAATGGATTGGAAGTATATATCGGAAAGTATCTGAAGCATTTCTCTTCAATATATATATATAGTTACAGCACTTGCTAGTTATCGTATAAAATATAAATGCTGTGTGGTGAGCCGCTCATAGTGCTGGAGTCCTTTTGTGATGACTAAAATGAGTGCCCAGGAAATCATGAGGTCCCAAAGTAGAGTGGTCCTTGATTCATGGAATCTTTCCACACTTTTCAATTGTTTATTTTGAATACAAAGGAAGAACCCAAATCAATCTTGAACAACTTTTCCTTTTCTTGGCAAAACAAAATAAAAATCAAGACAAACTCAAACATATAAATAATGCACAACTTGTAAATCACAAGAAAGTGCTAGCATTACTTTGACCGCAAAATAACAACAAAAAAAAAAAACAAAAAAACCAATGGACTACAAGTTCTTGACTTGATGCATTGCATTGCCGTTGTCTCTACGCCACAGATGCAATCTTTTCTCCACAACCCAATGGTAAAAAAAAAAGCATATGATGAATTTTCCAAGTCAAAAAAAGGTCGACGACAAATCAAGATAAGATTTATCTACAGAAGAAGAATATCAATAAGTGTGAGTGGCCTCACAATGAGTAGCTTTCAAAAAGAGCGGTGAAGTGTGGTGTGGGAGTGACCAAACACTTGGCACTTATGAGTTATGGTCACGGCATGCGAATGCAAACTTTCACAAGTAACCTCTATCATTGCCTAACATCCATTTTTTTTTTTTTTTTTTTTTTTACTTGTTTTTCTTCTTTACAATACCTTCTTCTACCATTATTTTTTTTTTCTTGTTCATCGTCTTCTTTACTTTTCTTCTTTAGAATAAAAGGATATGCTTTTCAATGGAGATAATATTCTGTTTACAAAGTTTTCAGGTGACAAATTTCCCTAAAACAAAGAAAACGTTGGGAGGTACAGTTAATTGGGATTTGGGCACACTTGAGTTGTCGTTTTCACCAAGAGTGGAAAAGTGTTGTAATGGGTGCTTCCACACTGCATCCTCGACCTTTCTACCAACTCTACACGTAAGAAAACCAATTCGGAAAGTCCCCTACTGATATGATCTTTTTCCTGACCTTTTTAAAGCATGTAATTTGTTGTTGTTAAAGTGGTTGTGAAAACCAATCACATCTTACCCATACATTTATTGTAATGCTTATGTGCCATAAGATTAGATAAGGTTAGGAAAAAGATCAGATCAATAGAGGATCCAAATTTGGAAAACCAAAGTGGATTTCATGCAGTGTGACATATATAATTCATATATATTGGGACTTGTAAGTGTTTCCGAATTCATCTCCAGATTATTGTTATATTTTGAACATTAAAAAGGAGACGCTTTTGTCTTTTGTGTCTTTTTGAGTCGTCGTTGATTATTTGACCTTTGACATCAAATTCATTTTCGCGCGTAGGTTCATTTGTTGGTTGGTGTCTATATTTGTCTCTGTTTCTACGCCTTTTATTTAACAAACGGCTCTGCTTTCTCTGCTCTCCACATCCATCCATCCATTAAACTCACTCCTCGAAAGCAGCCCGCTTTTCAAGGCAACACCTTACCTTCTCTCTCTATCATCCCTCTCTGTGGAATGGACTCCTCTGCAACTATCACCATGAAAGCTGCTTCTTCGTCAACTTCACTTTTCTTTGTCTCCAAAAACCCTAACTTTAACTCCAAAACTGTACCCATTTTGAATATCAATAAAACCCACAAACCCAAGTCTTTTTCCTTTTTTAAATCACTCAAAAGCATTCAGTCTCCGAAACCCGCTTCTCAAAACCCCAATCAATCGTCTTTCTCTTGCTCTGCTGCTACTCTGTTTCCTGCTGAGACCACTGATCTCCTGCCATGCAAGCTCCAACGTTTGATCACCGAGTTCCAATCAATACCCGAACCCGTCGACCGCGTCAAGCGTCTCCTCCACTACTCAGCCCTGCTGCCTCCTCTCCCGGAGTCGTCCCGGGTTGACTCGAACCGAGTCATGGGCTGCACCGCCCAGGTTTGGCTGGAAGCCACGCTAGACGAGGACAATAAGATGAGGTTCGGAGCCGACAGCGACTCGGAGATCACGAAAGGATTCTGTTACTGTCTAGTCTCGCTTTTCGACGGGGCTTCGCCAGAGGAGGTGGTGAAAGTGAAGACGGAGGACTTGGCGGCGTTGAATGTAGGGTTGGTCGGAGGAGAGAGGTCGAGAGTGAACACGTGGCAGAATGTGTTGATTAGCATGCAGAAGAGAAGCAAGGTTTTGGTGGCAGAGAGACAAGGGAACAAGCTGTTCGAGCCGTTCCCTTCCTTGGTTGTGACCAAGGATGGGATTCAAGCCAAGGGAAGCTATGCTGAAGCTCAGGTTAGCATATATTGCCTCTGTTTTTTTTATTCAATCTTTTTCGATACCCTTTTTTCATTATTGTCCTTATCATGTGTGCAAAGCATTCACTTTTATGTGTCAGCCAAAGAATCTAAGCCATAATCTAATGCTGAAATTGGTGGGAATCTGGGACATTTGAATGATGGTTAAGTTTTAATTGTCTATTGCTAAGATCATTGCTCAATTATGATTTTTCTTAATGCTTAATAGCCAAAAAGTATTGATTTTTATAGTTGTCAGTGTTTGTAAATCTTGATTAAAGATTTATAATTTTTTTCAGTATCTCCATTGTACTCTCAATTGTATGTTTAAGGATAAATGAAGTCATGTGTCATAAGACTTGCCAATTAACAGCATCTGCGCAGAGAAAGGCAATTGAGGTCCCATTTGTAGGTGGTCTAACAAATGTGTTCATAAATTCTTGTATGGCATACTGCTGACCTATATTGTTAATTGTAATGAATGAAGATCTTCATATGACCTTGGTGATGCTCTGCTTTCCTTAGGGGGGGGGATAGATTAGAATTGTAATCTTCTTAAAACTAATTAATAAGTTTTTTTGGAGTTGCTTTATTTTCTCATGTGTAATTTTTGGTAGTATGAAAACCTAATTGTCTCTCTAGTTTGATTTCAGGCAAGATATTTGTTCCCCGATGAGTCTAAGGTAGGAGAACTTGTCAATGTGCTGAAGGAGAAGAAAATAGGCATTGTTGCACATTTTTACATGGACCCTGAAGTCCAAGGTGTCTTAACCGCTGCACAGAAGCATTGGCCCCACATATATATCTCTGACTCATTGGTCATGGCTGATAAGGCTGTCAAGATAGCTGAAGCTGGATGCGAATTCGTAACAGTTCTGGGTGTAGATTTTATGTCTGAAAACGTGCGTGCAATACTTGATCAAGCTGGCTTCCAAAATGTATGTGTGCTTTTACTCATAACTCATGTTTCTCATTTAGAACTTTGCCTATTTATATGTATAGTGAATGAAGGTCATAAATAACTTGTCTGGAACTCAACATGTCAAACATAAGGGAACTTGTTTCTCTGGAAATCAACATCTCACATATATAAGGCCACTGTTTTCACTGGCTGAGTGGCATGGTCATGCTGTACAACATGGAATAAGATCTTGAAGATATTAATTAAGTGTAGGCTTGCTCATGGTCAGGCAAAGAAGAGGGTACTGCTCTTACATCAGTGAAGTCTGACTTTGGGGGAATAGACTATAATACCAATAATTTCTTGTTCTGGATCTAGTCATTTACCATTCATGGTATTATATGTATATTTTATATTTTATGGGTGGACAGTTCAGATGCTAAGAGGAAAGTTCTTCGATATGTTGGCGCATATTGACTTCTATATGGAATAGATGAAGTACGGGTTTTACCGGAGTGAACTTTATTTTGGTGTGATGCCTCGTCCTGTTAAATCATTTTGTGATTTCAGTTTCTTGGTGGTATTCCAATGCAGGTTGGTGTTTACAGGATGTCAGACGGACGCATTGGCTGTTCTCTGGCAGATGCTGCGGCTACTCCTGCTTATATGAGCTATCTTGAGGCAGCTTCTACTTGTCCACCTTCCTTGCATGTTATCTACATAAATACATCACTCGAAACAAAAGCTTTTGCTCATGAACTTGTGCCTACGATTACCTGTACTTCTTCTAATGTTGTGCAAACCATTTTACAGGTTGGTGATACTATGAGCTTTTTTTCTTAAATTTCTTTCTGTATGTTTCAGTGCTCGTGTCTAAGTTTTTTATGATACCTAGTTTCAAACTCTGCTAGGAATGTACTTTTTTGATGCAAGTATGTTTTCATATTGCAGGCTTTTACTCAGATTCCAGATTTAAATTTATATTATGGGCCTGATTCCTACATGGGTGCAAATATTGCTGAACTATTCAAGCAGATGGCCATGATGTCTGATGAAGAAATTGCTGAGATACATCCAAAACACAATAGAAACTCAATTAGATCATTGCTACCTCACCTGCACTATTATCAGGTTAACTCACTTTCTAGACCTCGGAAAATGAAGTCGAATTGAGCTTGTTTCAGTGACATACATTATACCACATATGCTTTGATTATCTTTCTGATGATGCCATCTGTCAGCATTCATGATAGCTTATTTCGCATTTGTTTGGTTACTAATGTATTAGTTGGGCATTCAGAATTCGTAAACTTTTCTTCTTTTTTATTCTACTTTTCATTATCAAGTTTGTTTTTGATTATTTTATCTCTCCTTATTGTGCAATTGTAGATAAGATAGAGTATGATAATACAACTATTAAAATTTCATGTCCTTCAAATGTAGAGAGCCATTGGATTCCGTTGCATTCCGCATAGATTACTTCTCAGTGATAAATCTGATTTCTGATGGTAACTCAACAATTTGGTCATGTTTGGTAAATTATTGTCAATACATCATTGACAAATTGTCCCTAATTGGTGATTCTATACATAATTGAACATATAGTGTTAATGGCTTTGTACCTTTAGGAAGCTTAGATGTCATCGTTCAAGAGTAGAATATTTGTCTTTGACTCTTTGGCCACATGATGGCTGGGTGTTATTTGAATGTTAAGTTTATTTTAGTTAATTGCCATCGTCAGGACTCTAGTTTATAATTTCATTGCTCTTTAAACATGAAATTCAGAGCAGATATCCCTCTCCTGCCAAACATCCAAACTTGAAGTAATTATCGAATATCATTATGCATCATGTCACTCCATGTTGTTCACATGCTAGATTTTTTGATCTGTTGTCGCTTTTGTATGTTTATACAAGTATAAATAAACCTTTTGTAGTGCGTTTACTTTGGTTTAATATGATTGCAGACTTGGACCTTTCTACTTCTGAGTTTAATTTTATGACATGACTTTTTTGCATCAGGATGGAACATGTATTGTACATGACCTTTTTGGCCATGAAGTAGTGGAGAAGATCAATGAAATGTACTGTGATGCATTTTTAACTGCGCATCTCGAAGTCCCAGGAGAGATGTTTTCTTTAGCAATGGAAGCAAAGAGAAGAGGAATGGGGGTTGTGGGCTCCACTCAGAATATATTAGATTTCATAAGACAGAGAGTTCAAGAGGCATTAAATAGAGATGTCAACGAACACCTTCAGTTTGTTCTGGGAACAGAAACGGGAATGGTTACTTCAATTGTAGCAGCAGTTCGCAATTTGTTAGGTTCTACAGAGTATGCCTCTGGGAAAGCAAAAATTAGTGTTGAAATTGTCTTTCCAGTTTCATCAGATTCAATGACGAGGACATCAACAAGTTCATCTCCGACCATAAAATCTGTTCAATTGGGTGACTTTGTACTACCTGTTATCCCTGGAGTTGCTAGTGGGGAGGGATGTTCTATCCATGGTGGCTGTGCATCCTGTCCATACATGAAGGTAAGCTTGCCCTTGAAGTTATTAGCTCATTATCAACGTAACCCTTCGTACTTTTATTATTTGTAATCAGTCAATCTATGCTATACACTGTTTCAAACTCCTAAATGCATGAATGTCAGACACTTGAAATTGCCACGGTATTTACAAACTAAGTAGTAGTTTACCAATTATATGGAACACTCACACACCCACGTTCAAAGTTGTGATTCTCCTTGCATGCTCAGTATGCTTTATGGTCAGATTGGCTGAGTTACAAAATTATGTAGTTGCTGTTACATTGTGTCAAATTTGTAATCTGATACAGACCTCTTTTTCCTTTTGCAGTCACACTTTAAGTTGAGAATGTATTAGGTCGACATCATTCTCTCTTTATTTTATTTTCCTAATTTTGTGTATGCTTGCCTCAAAATGACTTCTGGTCTTATCGTTACTTTTAAATAATTCTGTGAGTTGCCCAATGTTGGTTCCTCTCACTATAATTTATCCATGTTGCATACCAGATGGCAGTATTCTGCCACAGTGGTAAGAAACTTCAATCGATATTGAAATGTCAATCTGTAGCATAATGTTCATTTGTGTAATTTGTCCATGTTTCTTAAAGTCTGTCACAGTATAAGTTATTTTTGTCGTCTGTTAAGAGAAATGTATTGAAAGTTAGATTGATTATGTTGTCTTATGCTTGCCCTACATTCCTTGAACTGAATTTGGACCTTGGTTGTGAACAAACATATAGCAAGGAACAGATGTCCTAGATTTTCTGCTGTGCTAATATATTTTTTCCAAATTGTGCTTGAAGTAGGCTTCTGATTTGTTTTTTACTGTGACTTTACAGATGAATTCTCTAACGTCGCTATTAAAAGTCTCCCACAGCCTGCCTGATAGGAAAAATACTCTCAAGGCATATGAAGCTGACAGATTCAAATCGCAAACACGTCAGGGTAAATCAGTTGCAGATGTTGGATGTGAACCGATATTACACATGAGACACTTCCAGGTTAATATATCTTTGAGAATTTCCATACCCTCTTATATACACCACAGTGAGCATTTTGGAGTCTTGGATTTGACCTAAATTTAATCCTTTGTGCAGGCTAATAGAGAACTACCAGAGATGCTCATCAATCAGGTGCTTCACTCGTCTAGTAACGGGAGGTAAAGGTCATTAAGTTGAGCAAATTTTGCTCGCACAGATATTGGTGCTTGCTAATCTATGGACAAACCTGGAAAGCAAGTGGGTTCTATATCAGTCAATTCTCCAAATTAAGTATTTTTTTTCCTACAGAATTTGTTGCACAAGTTTAGTTTGCACAGCCACACATCCCCCTTCTGTCTATCTTTGAATTTTTTGACAATAGTTAAGTTTTTTAGGGTTATAGGAAATTAATGAAAGTGCAACTTCATCTTTACATTATTTCCATTTCAGCTGCATACTGTTGTAGCATACATCTTTGCATCCCACAGACAGTGGATGTATTTGTAATATGTATCTGAATCTTGGAATGGCTGATTGTTACATTTGATGGAAGATGATAGAAGTGAAAACTGGCCTTTGTAAACCACCAAATTGGTGGATGCTTCATTTAGTAGGATTGAACAAAATTTATAAGTGGAAATGTGGAATTCATATTGTTGTACTTCTATGAATCGGGGTGCTATTTTATGGACTTGGATCATTTTCTTACCTCGGCTTTTTCCTCTTTTTTTAAAGCACGTAATTGGTTGGATAAAGTAAAAGAGAAGCAATTACTGATCACATCATAACAACTCATTCATTACAATGTTTATATGCCATGAGTTTATTAAAAGATGAGAAAGAGCTGAAGTGAAGAGAGGATCTAAATTCAACGAATATAAACAAGTTTTCTTTTTCATTTTTAAAAGATCGACACAGAGTAAGGTTTTGTAAAAACCTGTTTAGATGAAGCACTTGGATTACAATTCGAATAGTTATTTTCATAACATGGAAAGGTAAAGAGGTATATAATGACTTCACTACTTAAATTGAAAACTTTTCACCCTCACCCAATATGGTTTGGTGGTAAAGTGTTCATTTAGCTTAGAATGTATCTCAAGTTTGAGTCGACTTATGACAACATCTGATATTCGAGTCACCGCATCACAGCTGTTATGTGTCTTTGTATATAACCATATATATAAACTAATATGTACCACATGGGGAAAGAGTGAAAGACTTAAAGAAAAATAATAATTGAAAACTAAAGAAAATAATTATTTTACATATCTACCCACTAACAACATAATATTGTATGGTAGCTTAAAGCCTAAAACCATCAACCATATTTTATATTAAAATATGGTTGATCAAAAGAAAACAACATCCACGTGTCTATCCAAAACGTCGGTGCTGTACATTGTCGACTCGCAGGCCACAACCTTGGAGAAACGACGTCGGTTTGCCCTTTTAATCATCCTGTTAACTGGTGAAAATCAATGTGCTCTCGTGTCTCTACAAACGTACAAGACGGAGCTCTGTTCAAATTCATCGACATCGTACGTCTTCTCCCTCTCCGGCTCTCCCATTCCTTAATTTCTTCTGTTTTTTATTTTTTTATTTTATTGAATTCTATTACCAGCTTATTATTATTAATGATCACTGTTACACTATTATGTTAATTTGTTTTATCTGTTTCGGAATTATAAGCTACTATATCTCTTCTGTTTTCACCGATTTATGTTGTAGTTTAGCTTGAACCATTAGCACCAACTACTTCTTTTCCTATAATGCTTAGAATTATAGCTGGTTTTTCATATTATTGCTTTTCTTAAGTTTTATTGTTGGAGGTGTTCATATGACAATGTTGGTTTTATTCATAAATCATCAATTTTTTATCTCAAACATTTTAGATTAATTTTTAAGAGAGGTGATTATAATCTGGGTTGCTCAACAAACTGATGTTAGATACTTAGATTAGTAACTTCATTGCATATTCTTACTTCAAGGTGTCTTCTTATTTCTAAAGCAAAATAAGGTAACTTCATTTATTAGTATTACCATGATCTTCAATTAAGGACCTGTAGTTGTGTTGGTTGCAGCAGTCTTGTTTATCAGTAGGTGTTGAATAAAGTAGTTGGGTGCATCATCTAACTCTTTGCTTGGAGAAAGGTGCTTCCCATCTATTCTCAGTTATTTATTCTTGTAAAAAAGTGACTGGCAAGTTTTAGAAAAAAGATCACTTATTTGTTAATTGTGAGTACATTCTTAAAATATTTTAACATAATGTCTGATATCACAAGTTCTCCTGCCATACTTTGATAGACTAATTAGAAGTGTGGCAATTGACGCCTTGAATTAGGTTCACTTCCTTAGTGGAGCTCATCTTGTATATTTTTAAACAGTATCCCCTCCACTTGAAATTTCATTTGCTCGGGTAGATTTTCCACCACGCTGTTCTAGTATCTATTTAATCTAGATTATTTACTCAATGTTCATATGCCCTCTTTTTTTGCACATTTTGTCCCACATCATTCTTTTGGTATTAATTATTAAATTTTCGAACTTTAAGAAGGCATATTCATCAAAGTGGAATATCCGGTTGATGGTTTAGTGAGTGTCAGTATATGTTCCGGCTATGACAGGAATATTGGGCAAGGTCTTATATTGTATTGGGAAAAAAGTATGAAAACAAGTAATATCAGAAAAAAAATTATGGCAAGTGAGGAACTTTGTTTTGAATATGATGTGATCTGGAATAAGTTAAGTTGTCAAATGCTCATAAAAATGTTGACTTGTTAGTCATGGCAAGTAAAGTGCTTTGTTGGAAGCACGGTTGCCTAAGAATCCTTCATAATTAGATTGAGAAGATGCTTGATGAGCTGCTTCGAGTAGCCATATAAGCAATCAAAGGCTTCATGGCCACACAATACACATAGTTGAACCTTGTGATGTGGTATTTTTTGTTTATATTGTTTTAGCTTTCGTTTTGGGGAACTTTTAAGGAATGGAATTGTGATATTTCTTAATGAAACAGACAGTCGCAGAGATGTATTGAAATGTGCCGATTGTAGCCTTCACCTTTTGACAATTATGCTCAGTCCAATCTGGCAAATAACAAACTCTGTTGTTTGACAGGATTGAGTGACAGTTATATAATGGCCTCTACAAATGGAGTAGCAAATATGCCAGGGAAGCAGCCTCTTTTTTCCTTTGGGGTCATTTCCGATGTCCAGTATGCTGATATTCCTGATGGCCGCTCATTCATTGGGGTTCCCAGGTATTATCGTCATAGTCTTCTTATATTGCAAAGGGCAGTTAAAAAATGGAACGACCACCAGAAGCTTAAATTTGCGATCAATTTTGGGGATATTGTTGATGGTTATTGTCCCAAGGACCAATCTCTAAATGTTGTTAAAAAAGTAGTTGATGAATTTGAGAAATTTAATGGCCCTTTCTATCACATGATTGGTAATCACTGCCTTTACAATCTTCCCCGCAACAAGTTACTTCCATTACTGAAGATTCCAAGTAGTGATGGACGTGCCTACTATGACTTCTCACCTATTCCAGAGTACAGATTTGTTGTACTTGATGGCTATGATATCAGTGCTATTGGTTGGCCTCAAGATCACCCAAATACGTTGGAGGCATTGAAATTTCTTAGGGAGAAAAACCCAAATACAGAGAAGAATAGTCCATCTGGATTAGTGGGACTGGAGAGAAGGTTTCTTATGTTTAATGGGGCTGTTGGTAAAGAACAGATGGAGTGGCTAGATGATGTACTTCAGGATGCAACAAAGTTAAAACAGAAAGTAGTGGTCTGTTGCCATCTGCCTTTGGATCCTGGTGCAACATCCAAAGAAGCAATTCTGTGGAATTACAATGAAGTGATGGATGTGATACACCGTTATAATTGTGTGAAAGTTTGCCTAGCTGGACATGATCACAAAGGAGGGCATTCCATTGATACTCATGGAATACACCATAGAGTCTTTGAAGCTGCCCTGGAGTGTCCACCTGGCACAGATGCATTTGGATACATTGACGTATATGACGACAGAATATCACTCGTTGGAACTGGTCTAATGGAGAGCACAGATATTTGTTTTGATCCCTAAGTGGACATCATAGAATATCAACGGCAAGAATCTTACTACTCATTTTCTTAATAAAGAGATACAGTGTACATTACTCTTAACAAGATTATCGACTGGAAACTTCACAAGGCTTGAAAGAGTTCAATAATAAGGTGGTTTCTCCGCAAGTGGCTAGCATGAGTAGTCAGTTCTGCGGTGTCTTTCTTCCTTGCAGATGAGGTAAAAGATGTGGCTGCTAAAATTCTAAAGGTGTGAATTGAAATTGGACAGACTACTATAGTTACTATTCATTTGTTGAAGTGAGATGTCCTTCACTTCCGTCTCTTTGGTGAGTGCTTTATTCATGATGCTCTAATTATATCCTCCTATTGTTTGTTCTTCTTTGCTTATGTTGCACATTAATCATTCATGCTTGTCGTTTCAACTTCAAATGTAGAGTTCTTGAGTCCTCAATCTGTTAATTGCTTGTGCTTTCTGTAATAATAAAAATATTCTGTTGTTTGCTTGATCCCTGAGAGGTAGTAAATTTGCTGAGGCTTTGGATTTGGGTTACTTAAAGTAAAATGACTTCACCAATCTCAGGCAATTAGATTTCCGTACTGCAGCCTAAGCTTATTTGTGAATACAAGATTGCAAAAACTATTATTAGTTTCTACCGTCCATGTTATTACAAATAAGAGTTCCGTCATGTTACCCGAGAGCCTTTTATTGAATTTTCACCAAGCCAATGGAAAGGTCTTGGTTCTTGCTTTTTCTGCCTTTTGTTGAATCCACTCCATTAGACAAGATGATGATGATGAAAAATTAAAATCGGTCATTAGTGAAGATGCTGATTATGGACATATGATTTATGAAGGTTTACGTTTATATGAACCTTTAAGTTACGGTTAATTATCGTTCTTATTTATGCTGAAAAATACTATTCTTTATATTAAGAGTCAATTTACAGTTGTCCTGACCTGATCTAGTACTCCCTTTGATTATTTACTTGGAAAAATTTCACAAGTCGTTGTACCATATCTTATATGACAAATGCATACAGATGTTCGTATAACAGTAGAGCGAAAGGTGAATTATTTTATTGTAGAGATAACCTGAGGTCATTGCATTTGCCGCGACCATCTACACCACTAGCACCATTATCAGCAACTTATCTTCTAGGTTGATTATGTCGACATTGTTGTTGTTGTGGTCAATGATTCCTGCATGTCTGATATAGACAACTTATTATGTGTATGTCAATCCCAGTAATGTTTGATCAGTCACAGGCTATGAGATCAAGAAAGTGACTGAATTATCAAGTGTTTGCTTGATGGATTCACCAATTTGTTCGTTGGCTGCGGATTTAAAATATCCTTTGTTATGTTTGATGATGAACCTAGATGTTTTGTTTTTAAATGTCACTTATTACAATAACATAAACAATGAATTGAGATTTGAGAGCCTGATCACGGTACCCATATAAAATTTCAAAGTCAATGGATCAGTTACAGGTACAGCTGATCTTGATAAGATGCTTCTTAAATTAATCTCCATCGATTAGCATTAGAAGCAAGTAACATAGTTGACCAAACATTTATATATTCCTTGAAAACAGGAACATTTCTTTCACTTTCTTACCAAACAAACAAAGATAAACCCAACTCCTTCAAATCCCTTCCCCGTTTTTCCTCTCCAAACAGTCCAAATTATTAGACACCTAGACCCACAAAATTGTAGCCATGAAGGGTCCAGATGCAAACACTGTAAGGTCAAAACAGACAAAACCTATATATATCAAACATATGATAAAGATAAGATGACAGAAGCTGTAAAAACATCGACATGATTCTCCTTTTTCACTTCTGTTGAGAGCTCCTTCCCTTTCTCTTCTCAAGATAGAAAAATCCAAACAAGGACACAACCGCGAAAGCACTGAAGCAAACGGACGCAATGTCGAGCGACGCGTGGCGACCGCTGATTGCCTGAATGTCAAAGAGGTTAGTCGTCTTCTGATCATTAGTGCTTTGACCGTAAGCCACCTCTTGACCGTCGGCGTTGTAAGCGTAGGCGCGTACAAAGTACGTGCTAGTGGGCACCTCCCGCTCGACGAGCCACTCGGCGGTTTGGACCGTCTTGTCGTATGGTCTTGCGGCGATCTTGAACTGACAAGTCTTGTCTTTTTCAAGAAGATCCACGGTTTTCCTCCAAGCGCGGTCCTTTTGACTGACCGGAGAGTAGCATAGCTTCACCGTCACTGTCTTGTACGCCGAGTCGGTCCCGGACGGTAAGCTCTGGTTGACCACCCATGTCACGGTGACTTTGTCTTCACCAGCTTTTAGAACTGCACAATTACAAATACACATGAAAACACATTACACAAATCAGAACCCACCAATAATAATATGTGATCTCTCAATTCTCAAATGAAAGATGAAAAATTTGAAGAACCCAGTTGGGGAAAATTGTGGTTTTGGTCAAGAAGCAAAATAAATATCATATCTCTACCTCCTTGTTTGGTTGAAGTAGTGACTTGGAGAGTTCTCTGCAGAGAAGAGAAGAGTATTTTTCCATAACAATCATGAATCAAGCAGGAGAGAAGAAGTGAAGCCAAGAGAAGTCCACGTGCTGATGAAACCGCCATCGATACTCTGCTTTAGCTCTGACTTTGAGACAGAAGCTGAATTCCCAAAAGCGCTGAATGAATATGATGATGAAAAGTAGTGGGTTTGGTTTCTCCTTATATACAAATGCAAGTGTACAAAAGTGTACGTAGCGCTTCGTCGAACAAGTCAATGACCCAAAGGCCAAAACTTTTACCTTTCTAATAAATTGAAGAGATTTTTATATAAAATAATTGAAAATAAATATTGATATTAACATGGAATTATCATAAAACGTCCTTTGGGATTGTTAAAAGCCAAAGGTGAGTGGGACTTGTTGGCAACTTTGGAGTTTATTACTTTCAAGTTTTAACAATTGACTTTATACAAATAAAAAGATACTCATTTGTATGTGGCCATTTGTGATGGATTAAGACTGATTAGATTAATTATGTTCTGTCCTCTAATGTTAAAGAAAGAGCCAAAGAAGAAGAAAACTACGAGGAGAAGAGATTGGGATGTGAGCTGTACAATTAAGGAAAGGCCAAGTCTATTAATTAGTATCACAACATTGAAATTTTATACTGATTATTATAAGCAACTCTTTGTAGTATAGTGATTAGTATATAGTTTAGGAATAAATGAGTCCGTACTTACAGGGTCGTACAAATTAATATTTTTATAAATCCAATAAGGGTTTGGAGCACTCAAAGTCAAAGATATCATGGATGGATTTAACTCATGAGAAAGGAGAGGATCAGTTTTTGCATCAGCAATGTGTGTGTGTGTATATGGTTTGGTTTGATTAGATTCTCTAAAACAAATTGTTACAAGTATATATTTCTTTTCAAAAAAATTTGAAATTATAAGTAACCTAAAATGAAATCAAACTTATCAAGTTTTTCAACTTACTCAAATTTCAAAGATCTAATAAGTCATGGTTAAACTTACAGCTTTGAAATTCAGAGGCCTTAGGCAATTGCCTCCATCGCCCGGTGCTTGAGCCGCCTCTGCAAGGTTCGTTTGGTATGTTGTGTTGTATTGTATTGTATTGAATTGTATTGTACTGTATTGGACTGTATTATTCTTATACAATCCTATGTTTTATGATATTTTGTATTAGATTGTATTATGCTGTATTAACTAATACAACCTCTCTACTCAGTATTAGCTAATACGATACCCACCGTATTAGACCAATTAAAATGTTTTAGCTAATACAATACAGTGAACAGTGCAAAACAAACCAAACATTATATTGTATTATTATAATACATTTTAAACTCTTAATACAATACAATGCGGCGCATCAAACAAGCCCTAAAGGGTATAAGTTGAAAATTGAAATGTTGAAATACAATAATAGATGTGATGGCCCAATCTAGAGTTAAAATGGGTGCCCTCTCTCATGGACCCTAGCCCACTGGGCTCTACCACAAAGTAGTCCGAACAAAGCAAAGTGTAAACTCTATTATCCCTCGTCATTTAATAATATGTTTCTATTAAATATATTAAATGTATTTCAACGTCCATATACAGTACTTCTCGAGAAAAACTAAATTATCCTATAACTTAATTAATATAAAATAATTTCTTTCTACTTTGTAGAGTACAATTGTCTGGAAATTTACTTAGAATTTAGGATTTGTTTGTAGGTTTGCAGTTTGCTAATTAATATATTCTAGATACGGCAACATTCTCTAGCTATAAACAGGAGGACGCAGTCATGGCCAGCAAACAGCCGAGCAACGCTACTTCACTTGCCTAAGTACATAGTTTATATATGATCACTTCAAACTTGAAACCATTTCTTTGCTTTGATGCAGCCAAAATATTATCAACAATGTCCAAGCCGTCACTTTCAATCTTGATACAAACACCAAGAAAATGACATATTGACACCCCATCTAGCCGGCCAAAACATTCTTCAATGTACAGAACTATTACACATAAATTATCATATCTTAATTTGTTCTCAAACCAAAACCGCTCTCACTTTCTTTAATTCTCTGTGCTCCGCCAATGGAAAGGGTCAGATTCGGCGTAGAATCACCAAGAGGAAGCAAATCAGGATCCAATATGCCTCTGCAGAAGAAAATCCTGACAGGGAATCAACGTAAAACCGAAAATGTAGCTCTTCCTGTACCTGTACCTGACCTTACTGATTTCATGAACGACATGTTCTTTGGAACAGTTCACAACAAGGACAAGAATGAGTATAACTTGACCGGCGATGATGATCATGAGGACGTTGATTTTGATGATAGCACTAGAAGTAATAGTAGCAGGTTGACTCATGAGTGGCTGGAAGAGGCAAAGCGCATGGTGGCCTCATCTCCCGGTCGCTCTGAATCGCCCACCAAATTAATAGGATCGCCATGCAGGTTCGCTACCACGAAAGCAAGCCTATCATCGTCTTCATCGTTCGGTCATCGAAGAGATCCTCTTTCTAGGTCCGCTAGAAGGTACGTTACAATATTTACACATTTAATAATTAGTAACAGACAGTATATAACTGATTTTATAAGTTCAGGACGGAATTAATAGGATAATTTTAATCTGTGTATATGTTATAATTGTGTGGACAGGCATAGAGCAGTGGAAGGATCATTCAGTGGAGAAATCATGACCAAATCAGCAAAACACAGTCGTAACAACTCATCAGCCTCTCTAGACTCATCAATTCCTCCTTCGTTGGAGGAATCCCCTGCAGCTGCGGCTCACAAATGGTTCTCCGACATGCTCAAACCCACCCCAACTCCCCCACCAATTTCCACTTCTCCCCCTGATCAAACGGCCCACGTTCTGCCACCTCGACAGTCCATCCAAAGAAAATCCCGCTTCCAAACAGACAACCCTGTACCACAACCACACCTAATCCCACCACCCAACTCCCGCCGAACTTTTCGAACAACTCCGACGTCAACACAAGTACTCTCTCCACCCAAAAACTACTTAAAAGAGTCTGGTCACACTCACAGGAGATCCAATTCGTATTCCACATTGAACGAGCCACTTTCGCCACCCAAGAATCTGATGGAATCCGCTCACCGCCGCTCCATATCCAAGTCCACCTGCTCCCTGGATTATAAAGCCAGCAGACCAAAGACCAATTTAAGGGGCTGCTTCAACGAAGAGGACGCAACTCCAGACCTTGGACGTGATCTTAATGGCTTCCTAAAAGACCAAAGAATCAAGATTGACAAAATCTCCAACAGGGAACTTGATTTCAAGGCCAAGATTGTGCTTCCTGCACCTTCAAACAGTTAAGCGTAACATGTGCCCTGTAACATATATTAAGATAATGAATAATGTAAATTTCAAGACATTTTGATTGACTGTGAGAGGTTTATATATATTGGAAGTGCAGGTACGAGCTCAATGGTGGCGGCGATATGCTATGCATGGTTGTTGGAGAATAGGAATAACAAGGGATCAGAAGAAGGTGATGACAGAGAGAGGTATACAGTGGTGCCTGTCATGAATGTCAGGAGAGCCAAAATGTGGAGGCATCAGCAGACTGCTTGGCTCTTCAACCATCTTGGTCTTGATGCTACATCATTGCTCTTCGCTGATGAGGTACTCTAGTACTCTACTGTTTTTAATTGTATATATAATCTTCTTCTCTTGTCATATATACACCATGTGCGATCAGGTGGATTTGGAGAGTCTAATAATGGCCGGGAAAGTAAGCATTCTTGTGGTTGGACAAGATGTCCTCAGAACTACTGGCGAGGTAGATTGCTAATACTATCAAACTGATATGTAACGAATCGAATAATTTTCAATCTTCTTGAGTTGATACTATTGTGTTTATAATAGGTTGGATCTCAGTGCACCATTCTTACAGACAATTATTGTGAAGATGCATATGATTTACTTCAAACACCTATGTTGAAGAAACTTTTGGTAAATTATATTAACAATCTTTTAATCTTTCTCTAGACTCAACAAAAAACAACTGGATTGACCGATTGATGATTGTTACTGGTTTTTACTCTAATTCAGCTTGCATGTATCCTATTAGACACACAAAATTTGGATTCAGCTGCTGCATTTTCTGTGACAAGAGATGCAGAGGCAGTCCAGTTACTGTTGGTTGGCTCATCCCCCAGTTACAGAAATGCTCTTTTCGATCAATGTATGCTTTTTATTTTCTTCTTCTTCTATGTATTATTTTTCATGAAATATTCAAAATAACATGTCTTCTCTTTTCTACTAGTGATGCAAGATGAGAGGGATAGCTTATTTACAAAAGCTTTGAAGAACAACTATGGAAGTGCACCAAGTGAGAATAAGTTTTTCAATTACATTGCTTTTTGCATGTATCCACTCTGTTTTTTCAGTACCTTGATCACTCTGCTCTTAATTTGTCCCTTGTTTACTGATGAAGATTATGTTTATTATAGATAGTATAGAAAAGAGAGAAAAATTGGAGCATAGAGTTTCAGAGAGAAGGCACTCAAATTCTCACTCTCACAATGAAGCTGTCAAGCAAAATTCAATCAAGAATCCTATTAATGATGAGAGAAAAGGAAAGAATAATAAAATTTCACCAAGGATAGGTAATGCCTTCTTCTTTATTGTTGTATATTTTTATCAAACTTATATAATGTTTCAATATCACACTCAACACGATTGAGGAAAAAAAAAAACTTAAATGACATTTTATAATTCATAATTCCCAAGTTGCTGATGCTGATTTATGTTTACACCATTTTAAATATTGTAATTCATCAGCAGTGCAAGCTACAGCAGCACCGGCAGCAACACAAGCAGTGCCTGATAATTCTCGAGGGAAAAACAAGTTCTTCCTGGCAAAGTGGTTTGGTTTTGGATCAAAATGAAGTCAAACTTTTAAGATACTTAATTGTTATAGAATGTTTTTAAGGGATTGAAATACAAGTGCAAGAGCAATTTAAAGAGTCATGCATGGTTTCTATCCTTATTATTCTGTTATTATGAAACAATAATTAATGTTGATCTAATACTACTAAACTAACTGTTGGACAGCAATAACACCATATTTATTAAGAATTTCTTTCCGGTCTCCAATCTATTCTTATAGCCATGGATTGTTAATTTTCTCCCTCTCTGATCCACCAGAAAATCTACTAAAAAATGGCTTGAATTGACATGACCAAATTAATATGCTGCAATACATGAGGTCAGCTTGTGTTCAACATGGCCTGTGAAGATGGTAGTTGAAATTTATTTGAAGAGAATCTGGCACACTGGCACCCAGCTTAGCAAACAGTACCAAACTCTTTTCATATATATATTTTTATCAAGTCAAGGATTCCATTAATGCCATTCCGATTTCTGATAATTAATGCACCGACGACAGGATAAAAAATAGAAGGAACCTTTAATGTCTCTAGATATTGTTTTCTGATTGTGATAATTTGATGCAATAAACAAGACTTTGACCTCTGTAAATCATGTTGAGGTAAACTTTGCTATGAAGTTGATCCATTTCTTGTAGAGCATATTCATGTGCATTGCATTGCACCATACATTCACTGGGCCACAGAAATATTATCAACTTTTTCTGTATATAAAACAATTGAAAGTAGCTCATTTATCAAGAGCAGATGAAAGAGAGAGAGAAATAGGAGAATTTCTTTAAAGAATTTTATATATATATATATACATAGATGCCTCTAGATGTTAAATTATTGAGCATTGTAGATGAGATGATACAATCTGTCATTTCCAATTATGCCCACTTGTTCCATCCTAGCTGTAGCTGTCTCTCTCAACAACCCAATCTGCATCCCACCACTCTCTGCTGGTCCCATAACATGAACATCATTTTAGTTCACAATAATAACCTTATTCCTTTGGCATTTTTGTTGTTGTTGATGATGCTGATGATGATGATGGATGATGACATAACATTAGAGAACATGATATGGATATGGTAATGTATAATGTGTTCCTCATCTTCTTATTCTACTTTCCAAGCATAGAGAAACAAACAAAACTCAGATGACCCACCACCTGCTTTTAGCCCTTCAATTGAACCAGTACTACAACTTCCAGTCTGAGAAGATAATGGTGTTGATGTCAATGATGAAGATAAGGAAGAAGATGTTGATAGTGAAGAAACAGATGATGATGATGATGATGACATGATTGGTTTGAATATAAACAAAGCATGCCTTAAACCAGGATTAAATAACCAGTCATGAACATCCCAATACACTTCCACTCTTGCTTTGTTGACATGAATGGACTCATTACCTCTGAATTTCCATTGAAGATGCTTCACATGAATCACCAAATGCCCATCAATCCTTATCTCCATTTCTGGCTCAACCCCACCACCATTTGAACAACTTCTGTTCTTGCACTCAATTGAGATCTCATGAAACCTACCTTTTCCATGAAATTTGAATCTTGTACAGAATTTCTTCTTCCCAAATATATGTTCTTTTCTTGAAACTAGAACAGGATCGATAAGAGCAGGCCTGCACCGCGTTTTCCTGTAAGCTTCTTTCTTTAGATCACCAAGTAACAGCACCACTTCTTCATCACAAACAACTGCAACATAGAATTCAGAGTTGGGTTCTGTTTCACCATTGAATTTGGCAGATTTCAGGTCCCAAAAGACATCTACAGCTTTAGTACCATCAACAAGAAAGCGCTTGGAGCCTTGTTTCCTCCAAAAGTAGCATGGCTTCAGCTCAACTTTGCAGGTGTACTGGCTCTCTAAATCTTCGTGGCCTTGTACTGACACTGATAGACCATGGAGTAGCAAGTTCTTGCACCATGTGACTGTGATCAAACGGCACTGATCAGCTATCTTCGTTCGATAAACCGACATGAAAACACTCTGTCCTGACCTGGTTACAGCTGCAGGATCATCTGTTAGCTTCCCACTTGATGAAAAACAAGCAGGAATGCCAATCTGGTCTTGCATGGTTCTTTGATGAATCAATTTGAATTGTGAATGAGAAAGAGAATGAGAGTTATAATAACATATAGAGAGTGATCAGAGAGAGAGAGAGTTATTTCTCACATCACAACTTCACAAGATGTGAAGTTGCCAGAGGTGTTTTTGGTTCTATTATTTTTCTGGAATTAAAAAAATATTTTCAAACTGGCAAATAGATGGCGGTGAGTGCAGAACAGCCTCTCTCTCTCTCTCTATCTCTCTCTGTTTATTTTAATAACTTCTCTTACCTGGATCTCTATTTTATTATCACCTTTTGTTTCCTTTGTTTGTTTCCACTTTATATCAAACTGCAATTTTCTTTTCAACAAAGACAACTTTATTGAATCCGAGGTGGTTTTGCTTCTGCTACACATAAAGTTATTCCCATGCATGGTTAAAAGTTAAAACTTAAAAAGCAGAGAGAGAAAAGACCATTTTACACCGGATGACCACTCAAAATCATGTAAAAAAATTCAAAGCATTTTATTTCCCAAAGTGTGTCTTCAAACATATATGTGTAGTAGAGGAAACTATGGAGGAGGAGTGGTAGTTGCAGTTGCAGAAAGTCTGATCTAATGTTACAGCTGTTTTATTTTATTGAAATTACAAGAAAACTATTCTAATTTCTAATTTCTAATTTGTAACCCAATTAACAAAATTGAAAGTTGATTTAATTATCTACAGAACATGTCAGTAATTGGAAAAGTGGTCCCCTGGGCCTGGAACAAGTTGTCTAGTTCTCTGTTGTAGTAAAGTTGTTAAATATATAAAATGATGATGATTGTTACTTTGACAGTTAAATATATAAAGTTGACAGAGATAAAAAGCAAAAGTTTTTATGACTGTTCAAATGTTCAATGTGAGCTCTCTTAAAGCAGGACCTTTTTTACCAAATAAGTTAGCTCTTGAGTGGTGGTGGCCATAGTTCGGTTTTGGTTCGGTTTCGGATCAAAACTGGCAGTTTCGGTTTGGTGGCCACCCAAAACCGAAACCGAAAACGAAATCGGAAATTCGGTTTGGTACACGGTTTCAAACCGGCGGTTTTGGGCGGTTTTGGTTTCAGTTTTGATCGAATTTTTTTTAAAATTTTTTTTTTTTTTTTAAAAACCAGCGGTTTAACCGCAGACAAAACCGTCAGTTTTGATCGATTTTTAGGAAGGCCAAACCAAAACCGAAACCTTGTAAACCGGTTCACAACCGGTTTTTAAACCGACGATTTAGGTTACGGTTTTGGTTCCAGTTTGGGCCGTACGGTTCTAGTTAAACCGCGGACAAAACCGACGGTTCAACCGGAACTATGGCCACCTCTACTCTCGAGTGATCATAGTAACAAAAGTGAATGGTGATGCAGACCTGAGACCACCATAGCGAGAAAATCTTTGGTGCACAGAAAAAAGTTGAATGGAATGTACAATGCTCACGTCATAATCATGTGACTTTGATTTATTATATAATCCATTTATAAATATAATATTGTGGGTGGGTCGAACGCATTGTTGATGGATTTATCCTTATCTCACGGAAGATTTTATCCACTTTTTATGAATTTATAATCTACTGATCTAATCCACTTTAATGAAAATTTCTGTTTTATCATCGTAACTCACTTATTTGATGTGTATTAATTTATTTTAAAACTAGGTTGAATTACAAACATAAAATAAATTAAAAATATATATATGATTTATATATTCTGTCGTAAAAATTAGAATAAATGAAAAAAAAATGATATTAAAATATTAATACTCATTTACTTTTTTTATATATGTTTTTTATCGAAACTTTTTTATTATTTGAATTATACAAAAGGAAAACAAATTTCATTTTCTTGTAGTAAGAGCGTTTAATTAATAGAATAGAAAATGTATTAACGGTCAAATGGATTTTGGATGGAAAACTTGACAGAAGGGACAAAATGACTAATATTTTGAGTTTTAGAGGGTTGACTGGCCATTATTGAAACTAAAGGGACCATTTTATCTAATATGGCAAACCTCAGGGTAAAAATGATAATTTCCCTTAAGAAAATAGATAGAATAGGAATTTGGTCCGGGTCATATTTGATATTACAGGCCCATGAAGGCCCAATACATGTAACATGTATAGTTGGGGGCATTTTAGTCTTTGAACAACTGTTCATAAACCCCCAAATTTTTGATTCGAGGGTTTTTGGTTTGTACGAAAAACAACCCATCTATTCTCGAAGCCAAGCTCTTGCAGTAAGCACATCAATTTCTAGTTTCATTTTTCTATTTTCACTTTCTCACGTTTTCGCATGAACCAAACAGACTCTAAATTTTATATTTATTGTCAAATGCAGCCTCGATTTTTCTGAAAATGCAGTCTTTTCGAGGTAGCCTCCGGTTGGTTCAAAGACATACCTTTACCAGCTCCAAGATCTCTTCTCAATCAAACGGAGTCGTTTCATCCGATTTTTTTGGTCAGTCATCCGATTCTCTGAAGAATTACCTTTCGCGATCGCTCCATGTGTTCGCTTCCCGCTCTCAGGTCGCATTTTTTTTTTACATTCATTTTAATTTAAGTTCAATTTTGCATTGATAGAAAATTTCTTATTTTGCTACTGGGGATCAATTTTTCCATAAGGAGAACAAATTGGATTTCTAGAATAAGTTTGTGCATTGGTTTTGTCTCAAAACCTATAGTTATGCTTGTCAAATGAGTTAGAGGCTCAAGTATTTGATTTTAGAATTATTTAATGAGTGTGTGAATCAGTTTAGTGAGTTTTTCTTTGCAAAGAATGTTAGTTTAGGATTGTGTAGCTGGTGTGTGTGTGTGTGTGTGTGCATCTTGCTATGTAGCTGAACTTTATTGAATGAAAGGTTATGTTCATAAAAAGTGAATGACATTTCTCAAGGTTGTTTTGCAGGCGAAATTTGACTCCCAGACTGGGTTGTTGACATCGGTCTGCTATAATGGTACAAGTAATAAGCCTGGTCTGTTTCAATCAGCAATAATGAAGCCACATTTCTGTAGCAGGTGCATTACAACAGTTGGAAATCCTGTTGAATCGGCTTCACAAGATACTCCTGCTGCTGTCTCTGATGTTGCTCCGCGCATTAAATTCAAGAGGCTCGATAAAACTGCCAGGCACATAATGCAGGCATGTATCTATTCATTGCTAATTCTGGTATAACCGTATAAATGATGAAACTTTTTGTTATCATGTTTACATTATTATATGTTGTTATAATTTTTAGATTCTGGATAAGGAAGACGTGGAGCAAGTGAAGGCACATAGGGAGATACCGGATATAAAGCCTGGTTATATCGTGCAACTAAAAGTGGTATGATGTTTTCTATTGCTGAAATATTTCTTATTGGATTGCAAGGATCATAGAGGATTTAGGTTTCTTTTGAGATAATCAAGTTAATTTGTTGTTTTGTGATCCTTGGTGTGAACAGGAAGTCCCTGAGAATAAGAGACGTGTTTCAACTTTAAAGGGCATTGTTATAGCAAGGCGCAATGCTGGTCTAAATACTACGTTTAGATTAAGAAGGCTGGTAGCAGGGGTTGGAGTTGAATCTCTCTTCCCTCTGTAAGTAAAGTTGGATTTTCTTTGTCTAATAAACAAAATTATGCCCCCTCGATATATATTAATTTAGACTTGCTGCCCCAAAATGAAAAGAAGTGTCTTCTTTTTCTCTGTCCTAGATGGCTTGTGCTGAAACTCTCTGATTATCATGATACTTACTGAATATGGTTATTGTGAATTAAAATAAAAAATTCTTAAATTCTAAGAGTCGAGCATTAAATTTTATGCACAATATCTATTAGAAATTGTTTAATTTATTTAGATATAAGATACATAATGGATTAAAGGATTTTGACTTTTGAGAAAGCACTGGTAGCATTTATATGCATGCAGAAAGAATGTATCTCATTCTACTTATAAGATGAAGAAATATATGCTGTATTTTTCACATTGGAAGACAAATTTTATGCATTAGTCTGAGCATTTTTGAGTCTGTAGTGGAAATGGAGAGGGAATATCACATACATATTGTCAAGGGAGGAGGATAGCAAAAGTCCTGCATTAAAATTGGAATTGATGTGTGTTCTTATCCTTTTTCTACTCTTTCAGTTCGTCTTTCTGCTCTTTAGTAGAAGTAAGCTCAAGGATAACTACTTACTGCAGTGCATGATATGCTCTAGCATATATCATGAAATTCCTATTGAGCTTCATAAATTATAATCTATTTGGTGCATTTTAATCAATTTACAAGCTTTTGATTTCATATAAATAGTTTAATACTCTTATCAAAAAAACTATAAATAATTTAATACATGCTTGTATATCATCTCTCCTGGACTAAATTCATTGATACTGTTTTCTTCACTCTTAACATGTTATAAGATTGGTCCAAGAAAACAAAATTCGTTCTTTTGATATGTGACATATTTGTAGGTCAAAGTTGCAACATATCTGATTAAATCTCCTATCTAATGTTTGGAGTACCATTTTTTAATGACATTTGTGTGGAGTTGTCATCTTTCTTACTGTTACAATATGAATGCTCCGCATCTCTGCGTTATGAGTTATGACCAAATAAGTACATGGTGGATGACAGGTATTCGCCTAACATAAAGGAGATAAAGGTGCTGGACAAGAAGAAGGTGAGGAGGGCCAAGCTTTACCATCTCCGGGACAAGATGAATCCACTTAGGAAATAATAAGAAGCTTTATAATGAGTGAGTGGTAGGTTATTGTATGATCCTTGAGAAAGATGGTGGGATTGTATTACACTGGTGAGGAAAGTCACCGACATTCGTGTTTCCATTTATTTTTTCCCCTGTTTTTGTTTATTGCTCAGTAGTTGAGAGAAGTGAGGGTTCCGTCCATACTCCAGTGTAATACGAGATGGCAGAAATATTAAATTTTTGTGGACATTTATGCACTCTTGATAAAAGACATCCCGAGCTTGACATGGGTGTTGGGACATACTCCATTAAAGACTTTCTTTGCAATACACCATGCATTTGAAATGTGCAGTGTGACAGGGACAATCCATTTCTACCATCGATAACATAATAGGATCAACTTTTAAGTTTTGATCACAGGTGCTGTGACCTATAGATGTTGTGGCTGTCATATTGTTTTTGACAGTTGTGAAGAACTTCAAAATAAAATTGACTGACTTATACAAGGTGATTATTCATTTGATTAGTTAAGTTGTTCAACCAAATGGCAAATGCAGAAAATTGTTCATCATGAACATGGATTCATTGTCACGATGATTTCAGTTTTCAATTATATTGAGAGAGAAGTGTTGATGAGTTTTTAGATTTCGGTAAGTCGGGTCGGGTCAGATAGTATGCCCAGCCCATAGAAGTAGAAGTGATTGGAGGCCCTCTTTAGTTTTAGCAGAAGCAAATAGATAACGTCTCTGATAGTCTGATCCCTTGTCTTCCTCAACCCAGCAAACCCTCAAAATCTGCTTCCATCTTGTTCTCTCTACTACACAAATGGCAATTTCAGCCTCAGCAGCAGCAGCATTCACTGTAAGCTCCATTTCCCCTAAACTCTCTTACCCTTCCAACTCTCTACCCACAGCCGCCGTCAATTTTCGCACTAAACTCACACCAACCCACCTCTCCTCTACCACTACTCGCTTCCCTTCCGTCATCGTCTGCGCCGCCCAGCACAACAACAAGCCCCACGGCAAGACTGCTCGCACCGCATCCGCTAAGAAGTACGACGATATCGACGCCGCAGCTGCCGCCACCGAAGAGCGTGCCCCCGTCAATTACCGGCCTGTACAGAAGAAAAATAAGAAGCCATCATCTACAGAAGCATACGCCTTAGGTCAACACATAAGAATGTCTGCTCACAAAGTGAGAAGAGTAATCGATCAGATTCGCGGGCGATCTTACGAGGAAACCCTAATGATACTAGAACTGATGCCGTACCGAGCATGTAATCCGATTTTCAAATTGGTTTATTCAGCAGCAGCAAATGCTAAACACAATCTGGGTTTGAACGAAGCCAATTTAGTCGTCAGTGAAGCTCAAGTAAACGAGGGTGGTGCTATGAAAAGAACAAGACCTCGTGCTCGAGGGAGGAGTGATATGATAAGAAAACCCACCTGTTCTATCAAAATTGTTTTGAGTGAAAACAACCAGAATCTGGAGTAATCCATTGTTATGTTTTGGTGTTGTTCAGGTATTTCATTTCAAATGTCCATTGCTGTCACTCACCAATTTCTCTTTATTGTCACTTGTCATGTAATCGTGTTATCATTTTGGAAAAAAAAAAATTGTTAATTTGATATGCAGATATTGAACTGAATGTCATGTTAGAAGTGGTAAGAATTTGGTTTTGCTTTACTGAGAATCTGAGATTGACTCAATTGGCTCTCTCTAAGTAGCAGGAATTGTGGAAGTTGCTCTATCGGTTGTCGTTAAATTGCTGTGATTTGTAATTGATTTGGTTATTTATGAATCCTCTTTCGAGCAGCAAGGGGTTGTGATAATGTGATTAAGGCTCTTCATAATTAATGTGATGAAGGCCCTTCATAATAATTATAATTATAATAAGGGAAAATTGCACAAACATACCTTGCCTTTAACACATATAAGAGGTAGAATTCAGTTTTGCCTTAAATACAAGAAGATACCCTTGACCTTGGGTTTGACTGTTAGTTTTAACATGTTAACCACTGAAGGGTAGTATTGTCATTTACCTAATTAAAAAAAAAAATCATATCCCGTGAGATGGTCCATTTTCTTTTAATAAAACAATTTAAAAATAAAAAATAAACAAAACACAAAATTCATCAGCAACATTCCAGATCTTCCACCGGACAACCACCACTTCACCCATAAACAATTCATCTTCTTCACACAGCCAAACCCACAACCACCGAACCGGTTCATCTATTTCACAATTTCCAGATTTTACATACAAAATAAAAATCTCTCTCACCATTCTCTCCATCGTCACATCATTAGAAGTGAAACAATTTACACCCAGATCTTATTCTTCTTTTTCTTCAATAATCATCAATTTACACCAAGATCGGTTCACTCGGTGAATAATGAATGAATGTGCTGGCATTTCTTGATTGATTGATTGCTTGCTTGTTTTGATCAGCTGTTATTTTCCCACAACTGTATAAACCATTTGAATTTCTTAAAGCTTATAATTGAGTAATGTGAATTAAATAGTGATGTTAACTGTCAACTATATTATATTATATAAATAGAATTCTGTAAATTGTGATTGGTTGATTAGCTGGAATCCTGGAAGCCAACCCCTCCAATCTCTCACAATTCAAGTATTCAACTACCAAATTTATGATGCCTTGCCTTGGCTTCTCACAAGGCAATTCACATCTTCTTCAGATTTTTAGAATTATTATTTAAATATATAGTTTAATAGTTACCAAAACAATTAAGTAACTAGTGAAACAAAATCAACACTTGATATATAATATAATATAAAACTTGTGAATACAACTCCCCCACTAACTTGAATAGTTAGCCAAGGGAGGGGCTATGTCGGCTGGGTTGCCCATTGCATCATTGATGCTAAGAAATACCTTGTAATTATGAAATTATACCACTATATACTATAGTATATACCATCAAAAATCAAATTCAAGAATACAATTAATTATTAAACAATAATACTTTGGAAAATTGACTTCAAATGTACTAAAATCCTCTAAAGATGCTTTACCTAATTAAGTTATTGAAACGTGTTAACATCTATTAATAACATGATGGTGATATTGGTCACATAATTTTTCAATTATAAATTATCTTCTAAATACAAAAAGACAAGTAAACGTTGCCACATGAACACAAATCTGATCTTTAAGCTCCGTTTTATTTTTATTATTATTTTTGTTTAAAATAATAGAGATAGTTTCTACTTTCTACGAGTCAATACTCAATACTCAATAGTCGGTTTTGCTGATTTCCTCAGCTATTAAACGCTTCTATCAATAAACGCATGCCCACGCTTTCCTCGTACGTTTCTAAATTTACTCTTCTCTATTTCTCTCCCGATTCATCATCTCTATTTTCTCTTCTTTTTTATCTGTTTGAGGATATACAAAGTTTTAAATTGGCGGGTGTGAAAAAGACGAGAATGCCACAGGTTTCGTCGTTAGAACAGGACAAGGACGATTCTTCTGATGCTGAGTTCGTTGAAGTTGATCCCACCCGTCGTTACGGTCGGGTCTGTCTATTCATTCATTCATTCATTCAACCAATTCTCTTTATTATTCTATTTTATAAATTATCTGGTTTTGGCGCTTCACTTCTATATGAATTCTGATATCAATTTATCATGGTGATTACAGTTTAGTATTTGGGTTCATTTTATTAACACTTTCCTTACATGGGTTGTTCTGTTTTTTTTTTTCACGTGAATTTTGCAGTATAAAGAGGTTTTAGGAAGAGGTGCTTTCAAGAAAGTGTATCCTTCTCTTCAGTTTTTTGTTTATATTGTATTTCAAACTTCGTTTCAGTGTGTATACATGCATATGACTATATGAGACTTAATTTTTACTTCTGTGGAACATTTGTGTATCCTTGATCAAGTTGTGGGAATTTAGATACAGAGCATTTGATGGATTGGAAGGGCTTGAAGTAGCATGGAATCAGGTCAAAGTAGCAGATCTATTACGTAACTCGGAAGATTTTGAGCGTCTCTATTCAGAAGTTCATTTGCTTAAAACTTTGAAACATAAGAACATTATCAAATTTTACACTTCTTGGGTCGATAGCAAGAATGAGCATATTAACTTTATTACTGAGATTTTCACTTCTGGAACACTGAGGCAGTAAGTTTTAGTGATTCTACTAGAATGTTTTGTAATCAATATTTCACCTTTTGCTTTGCATTTTTGAAGAACTTCATATTCGGATGACGTGTGTGTAGGTACCGAAGGAAGCATAAGCATGTTGATCTAAGGGCAATGAAGAGGTGGTCTAGGCAGATTTTGGAAGGCCTCTCTTATCTTCACGGTCATGACCCACCAATTATTCATCGAGATCTCAAGTGTGACAATATTTTTGTTAATGGCAATCACGGTGAGGTGAAAATTGGTGATTTGGGATTGGCTGCGATTCTTATCCAGGCGCAATCAGCTCACAGTGTCATTGGTAAGGACTTTGGTCTTACACTTTTTTAGCACTTTTGTGATGACATCTGTAGTGAAAGCTTGGTGGAAAGTAACTTCAAAATTTATGTTTTAGGCACACCGGAATTTATGGCTCCAGAGCTCTACGAGGAGGAATACAATGAGCTTGTGGACATTTATGCCTTTGGCATGTGCTTGCTGGAGTTGGTGACCTTTGAGTACCCATATTGTGAATGTGCCAATGCTGCTCAAATATACAAGAAAGTGACATCAGTAAGACATTTATGATCTTTGGATCAATTTAAAATTGTTATGCAATCTATACATTACATTTGCCCTATAGAAAGCTAATTTAAGTACTTCTTGAGAACTTCAGAAAATGTTACTATCACCAGCTTTTGATTGAAGCCTATAGGGTTCTTATAGATGCTACGTGTTCCTGATCAATTGTCATTCAATTATATTATCTTGATGGTTTGATATTCATAATCAATTGAGCTCTAATTCATGAGTGGAAACATCAAATATATATGGATTATGCATAGATTGCTATATTGATATTTATGTTATACACATTTCTTGTCCCTGAATAGCTAATCCAGTTTGAAACTTGTATTTCATAAAGTGACAAACTGTTGTACAGCATACAGTGCCTTAGATTGTCCAAATTTTTGAAAATTTTTTTTGTATAAAAGTTTGCTGATTGCTGATTGAATCAAGATTGTCCAAATTGTCTTTGGGGTCTGCTGTATTGTAGGATAAGGTGAATCGATCCTCAACTGTTTGCTCACAGTTATTGATAGTAACTTAATGATTCTGTTTGCATTTATGTATCATTGCTAGTATCATAAGCAATATTTGTCTTCATTCTTTCTGAGATAATTCAATTTATGTGCTCTTCCATGGAGGGTTCCAAACTATTATAATAATCTTCTGGTCTGAGAACTTCTGTCATTCAAGTCACTTTTTTTTTCCAAAAAAATGACTGAATGTTATCTTTTTTAAAAGCTTAAAAATATTTACAGTGAGGATCCTTTATTCAAGGACTTTTGATTATACCCTGTAAGAATTTGCCAACTGATCATATAAATTCTAAAGTGTTAACTCTACGTGTTTTAGATAGCTTTGCCTTGAGTTTTCAGATTTCATTTTTTACCATAAATGTCGGGTGCCTGTTACCGTTAATTCTTATCTTTTACGTTTTCTGTCATTCTCTCACGTACTAGTTTCTTGAAGTCGCAATTAGCTTTCATGGCAGGCCTCTTGATTGTCATTGTTGTTGTTGTTTTTTTTCATGGTAGGGAATAAAGCCAGCATCATTGGCAAAAGTGACAGATCCTGTAGTTAGAGCATTTATAGAAAAATGCCTCGCAAAAGTTTCTGACCGGTTACCTGCCAAGGAACTTCTGGGGGATCCCTTTCTCCAATCAGACGTGGAGAATGATAGTGTGGGTCGTTCTTTAAGAGTCAAAACTCATCATTCAGGTAAATTTGAAGTTGAACAGGTCATGGGGACTAAGAGGCAAAAAAGTTTGACATTACAATTGTTGTGCCTGTTGCAGCTGGGAGTTCTGACCAAGGCACTAGTGCTGAAAATGCCCATGATTCTCCGGCTGAGGCCAATAGAGACTTCACGTTACAAGGTCAAATGAGTGGCATTAACACAATTTTTCTGAAACTACGAATAGCAGATTCTACAGGTTCTCTCTCTCTCTCTCTCTTGCTGCTTGTGTGTGTTTATTGTCGGTTTATTTAATTTCATATCAGGAAGAGGATCTTTTTCATAAGCATTCATTAACTTTCAATTGAAAGTTGTTCACATGGTTCAGGTCATATTCGCAATATCCACTTCCCTTTCGATATTGAAGCAGATACAACAATTGATGTTGCAAGGGAAATGGTTGAGGAGTTGAACTTGACTGATCAAGATGTTTCAACAATTTCTGCTATGATCAACTCAGAAATCCGGTCTCATATTCCAGATTGGGAGCCTAGAGAAACTTCAGGAGATAGTCTTGGTATAAGGGAAAGTTCAGGTCAGTCTTCCCCCAAAACCAAGGATGATGCCTCTCCCTTGACAAATATATCAGTCCCTTTTTCTGTTAAACTTCAACTGGAAAAATTGCCGTCAGGTCATAGGTACTGGTCTGACTCACCTAAGGGAGAAAATGAAAACTCTGGAAACAAGCCCGCTAGTTCAAACCTGGCATCTCCGCTTTTTTTGGACCTCGCAAACAAATTGATTAATAATAAAGAACAAACACCTGATAGTTGCAGAGATGGAGACGGTCCAAATGGTGGTGCTTCACCTGAAAAGCTGGATGGTAATAGTGCAGCTATACATGGTGGTAATGCAACACATCAAGTGGGAGAAAAATGTAAGATATTAATGGATTATGAATCAGAAAATGTCAAGAAAGTAGTGGAGGATCTCAAGCATCTATTGGTACGGCAGCAAAAGGAGGTAGATGAGTTAAAGAGGAAGCATGAATTGGCTATATCAGACCTTCTGAAGGAACTCTCTCCAGAAATACGTCAAAAGGTTTTAGAAATATGTGAGACAACACCGGTAAAATGAAGCATTTTACAAATTCTGCTCCCTTGTTCACAGTTGGAAGTGTTCCCATTGCAGATCAGTAATTTACTTGGGAAGTAAAGTGTAATTATATACATCTTTACAAGGGGACAAGAGATATTCCAGGAAGCTCAAAGATTTGTCTCTCTGTCAAGTTTGGTAATATTGTAACAATGCAGCAATGTTATAACCCAGTTAGACATGATTTTTGATGATACCATGCACAAAGGAATCACTTGTAATTTAATATTCTTCGTGTGATGCTGCTGAGCTGCAACATTGTTCTGATAAGTATTCGAGTAGAATAGACGCCAAAAAATAGTTGTAAGGTTAGTTAATGTCTTTGTTTGTCTAGTTTTAGTTTGATATTACTTGTACATACAGTTTACACGCAAATATCTAGCTGTTCTGGTTCAGAACTCTGTTTAAAGGTGAATGTGTCTACATTTTTCCTTTACTTTTATGTGTTGTGAAAAGGGTGAAGATTCACTGGCTGTTGAAGGACTCTTGTTCCATGCTCACTCAATATTCATTTTTGAGTTCATATATATGTTGTTTTCTAGTCAATGTTGTCGTTTGAGATTGTTCTTCATGGCAGGTCAACTATTTTCTAGGCTTTGTAATGAAGTTGTTGTAGTGGTGTTGGTAACCAAGGAAAGAGACTCTGTTTTTTTTTCATAGCCAGAATAAATGAAAGGAGTTGTAGCCATTAATTGGTATTTTACACCAGAAGTTGAGGGGACATGAAGAAGCGGAAGAATTTTCATGTAATTCCACAAGCAAAGAAAATTTGTTTTTTATGGTGGATTTGAAGACCAGGTATCCTGAAAGTAGAGAACTTAAATGAAATACGTGGCACGAGCAGAGAGGCTAGTTTTTATTTATTTTGTGGGGGTAAGATAACTACCCCCACAAAACACAATAATCAATCAATTCAGTTTGCTAATAGTTATGGCTATGAACCATAATGAGCCTCAACTCTAAAATAAATTGAAGTGCCTCCTCAACCATTCATTGTTGGTCTTAAACGTTTGATTAACTCATAATCATTTCTTATACCATGCAGATCAAATTCATTCCATATGATTCATGTAATGTAATGAGTTAAAATGAGGAATAATAAATGAAATAATAGAAGAAGCACGTGTCAAGAAATGAGTAAAGTTGTATAGAGTTTCCATGAGATGGGGAGCAACAAGTAAGAAAAAAAGGGAGAAGTGGATAGAAGTGATTTTGAGGCCCTCTTTCGTCTCGGCAGAAGCAAATAGATAAGTGTTAACACCACAATCGAAAATCCATTCCACTCTCTTCTTCTTCTACCAAAACCAAACCCTCAAAACCTTCCTTCTCCGCTCTCTGCTACACTAAACACTCTCAGTCTCTATTCAAATGGCAATTACAGCCTCAGCAGCAGCATCTACTGTAGCCTCCACTTCCCCTAAACTCTCTTACTCTTCCAACTCTCTACCCGCTACAACCAATTTTCGCTCAAAACTAACACCAACCCACCTCTCCTCTTCCTTTTTGGCTCCATTTCCCGCCACCAAAACCACCACCGCCGTCGTCACTACCACCACTACCCGTCGTCGTTCCTTAATTGTCCGCGCCGCCCGTGGTAAATTCGAGCGCAAGAAGCCCCACGTCAACATTGGAACCATCGGCCATGTTGACCACGGCAAGACAACTCTCACCGCTGCCTTGACCATGGCCTTAGCCGCCATGGGAAACAGCGCCCCCAAGAAGTACGACGAAATCGACGCCGCCCCAGAAGAGCGGGCACGTGGTATCACCATCAACACCGCCACTGTCGAGTACGAGACTGAGAACCGCCACTACGCACACGTTGACTGCCCCGGCCACGCCGATTACGTCAAGAACATGATTACCGGTGCTGCCCAGATGGACGGCGCTATTCTGGTGGTGTCTGGCGCTGACGGCCCAATGCCCCAGACAAAAGAACACATTTTGCTGGCGAAGCAAGTGGGTGTGCCTAACATGGTTGTGTTTTTGAACAAACAGGACCAGGTTGACGACGAAGAGCTTTTGCAGCTTGTGGAGTTAGAGGTTCGTGAGTTACTTTCTTCTTATGAGTTTCCTGGTGATGATGTTCCTATTATTTCTGGTTCTGCTCTTTTAGCTTTAGAGGCTTTGATGGCCAATCCTGCCATTAAGAGAGGAGATAACCAGTGGGTTGATAAGATTTACGAACTTATGGATTCTGTAGATAGCTATATTCCTATCCCAGTTAGACAAACTGAATTACCTTTTTTGTTAGCAATTGAAGATGTGTTTTCCATTACTGGTCGTGGTACTGTGGCCACTGGCCGTGTTGAGAGGGGTACCATTAAGGTTGGAGAAACTGTTGATCTTGTCGGATTGAAAGACACTAGAAGCACTACCGTTACTGGGGTCGAAATGTTCCAAAAGATCCTTGATGAGGCCTTGGCTGGGGATAATGTGGGGTTGTTGCTCAGGGGTGTCCAAAAGATTGATATTCAGAGAGGGATGGTGTTGGCTAAGCCCGGAACTATCACCCCGCATACAAAGTTTTCTGCCATTGTGTACGTGTTGAAGAAGGAAGAGGGCGGTAGGCACTCGCCCTTTTTCGCTGGTTACAGACCTCAATTTTACATGAGGACTACTGATGTGACTGGGAGGGTGGCTTCTATTATGAATGATAAGGATGAGGAGTCTAAGATGGTTATGCCCGGTGACCGTGTCAAGATGGTTGTCGAGCTTATTATGCCTGTGGCTTGTGAGCAAGGGATGAGGTTTGCTATCAGAGAAGGAGGTAAGACTGTCGGAGCTGGTGTGATTCAGTCTATCATTGAGTGATTACTACTAGGAACCTGATCTTTTGCTTTTTGAGTGGTGTTGAACTTTACATTCTCAAGTTTATGCAAATTAGTTTCACAATTTTAGTAACTTCTTGAATCCAATGTCATATAATTTGCAGTTTTGTTCTTATTTTGAATTCAACTCATGTCTAGTCTAGTTGGATAATATTAATGTGATAATTCAATGTGCCTTTCTTTTTCATTGTTGCTTCTGCCATTAACGGCTAACTTATTGCCAAAATATATGGATAAAAAGGAAAAGAAGATTGTAATGCTTTCAGGTAGCTGACTTAACTTACTGTTTTTAAGTATGTTGTCGTGTAACTGACTCAATGTTTGTGTGGTTAGGTTTTATATGCTCTTGCCGATTTGAACTATCATACTATACTTGTTGTTTCATCATGATATTTTTCATTTGGACCATATGAATATGCTGTTCACTAAATGGATATCATCATCAGTATTCTTTTACCAGGCTCTGTTAGGTTTTTCACAGATTGGCAGGATGTGGTAGAAATAGCTGAAAATTATAGGGTTTATTTGGATCATGCATCATTTATAGTTGTGTCTATGGAGCTGTAATCGTAATAGTATTCATTTCTTTATAGACATGTAATTGGCAGACTTCATTTTTGCCAATATTGGTTGCTGGTGGTGTCTCTAGGGTGCTTTTCAGGTCAGAATCTACTGATTGTGCCTCATAAGCAAAGTTCTCCAAACTTTTTAGTCTTCATTTTAATAGAATTTTTTCATGCATAAAAATAAGTTAAATTTTATTTAAGAAAAGGAAAAGTTGTTCCATTACTTTTTGAATCTTCATTATGTTCTATCATATCAAGTGAATTTTCTGAACTTGCTCCTGCAAATAAAAAGCTATATTTTACAATCATGTGTTCTCTTGCTCATCCCATTTGCTTGATTCTCTCGATCTTACAAGTCATATCCTGGCAAAGCCAGATTTCTCTTTACTTTGATCCAGCTGATTGCTTTATCAATTGCAGAATTGATGGATTCTCAATTGCAACACACAGCTAAACTTTATATACGATTCCACCAAATCACCAGTAATGTTTGCAATCAATGACAGGACTGCTTTCCATTAGATGAGGAAACAACAATGTTTTGCAAATTGTGTTAAGCAACAGCCACAATAACTGGCAAATCTCATTATATCACCAACCTTCAATTCAGCATTCTTTCTTTTAAGTGAAACTTTTACCCAACTTTGAAGATAACTAATATGACCTGGAAATTGGAATTTGCTGCTACGTTTTCGGTAATCATATTTGTTTCGGTAGATATGCTCTTCAAGCACTTGAACCCGCTTGGATTACATCTAGACAAATCGAAGCAGAGAGAAATAAGAAGTGCAATTCTGCAATTGGAAAAATTGAAATGCAGTTGACAAGGGATATAATATAACTACTTGCATACAGTTAAAACAAAATAAATATCAGAATCGTGAAATTTGTTCTAGGTAAATAAAGAAGAGATTTCAACTAGCTTTAAGATTACGAGGGTTTGTCTTTACAAATCAGAAAATGTGCCTTAGATAGGCCATAAATACATTCAAACAGCCCCACCATATCCCGAATTACCATTCTATAACACCTTATATAGATACTATATAAACTCCCCAACATCATCCCCAGTAACGAAAACCTGGTGTCCACTGATACGGAATCATAGTTAAGTGGTAACTGACGAGCAACACGGCCATTTGCATCTTCTGCAAAACTCTTTCGATCCACAAGCTATTAGGAGTTCTTAGAACACGGTTGACAAGATCATTTGTTGAACGAATGTTGCTCTCTGCCTTCTCTCTTCGATGTCCTCTTTATGACTTTCATCTAGCAAAGTTGCCTCATTGCTGCAGAGGAAACAATCAGTCACATTCCATTAATTACCCTTTCACATGCAAGAACATAGTTTTTGCATTATTGCATGGTGAGCCCTTGTAATGGATTCAATCATGCCTAATTATATTTTGCTATCGATTATCAATAAGACAAGCAAAGTAAATTAGAGAACATGTCAAAGTTCAGAAAAGTTTCGTGGTACACATGGTTCTTTATTTTCATGTATAGTTCAAAACAATGGTGCATCAGAATAAACCACAACACACCTACAATGACACAGATACATAGAGGAAGAACTCTTGTGCTTTATGTATTTCATTAAAATAGATGAAAAAGTAAAATTCCTCAGAATATTGGAATTGTCAGGGATGACATAACCATAAACAAAGCAATTAAACTAGGGAAGAGCTATAACATTAAGTCTTCGTTGATCCTGTCAACTTTTTTATTTATAATTTGATAGAAGAACTGAAGAACAGAAATGGTTGATCAAACTTCATTTGCTAGTTTATTTTCCCCTCAACTTATTTTGTAAGGATTGACTTTCAAAAATTGAGACATGTTAGATTAAACTCCAACTGGAACTAAGAACTACTTGAGTAAAAGTTAAAGACATGCACAGCAACCAATCATGTGTTGGTGTGAGTGGTTCGGCGCTCTCATCCCTTAAGCAAGGTCGTGGGTTCAACTCCCCTTGTGAACGGAGCTACACATATTGGGAGCATTTTACCCCTTAGTGGGCCGACCCGGTGCAAGTCCGGATTAGTCGGGGTGTGGTCTGGGCTAATTGCACCGTATGGTGGATTCGCCCCACCCGGAAACCGGATGGTGTAAACCAAAAAAAAAAAAAGACATGCCCAGCAGAAAGCATTCTCAATCCAAATTTTTCCCAACTTCTAGTCCAGCCAGATACCGTTAATCAAAACCAGAAAAATGTAATAACTCCTTGACTTGATAAATATAAGATATAAAAGGGAGGACCAAACAGAAAAATGAGGAGAAGGCTACTAGAGAGGCATTATGTGGCAAAGTCAGTTCAGATTTTTCCTACCAGTTCATGAGGCACAGGCTTAACAAATTTAGATTCCCATACTTGCCCTATGATCTCCAAATTAAGGCAGCTTGGGTGTTAAGTAGAAAATTATTGTGATATCAAATTTAAAAACAAAAGAATTGAATGATATCTTAAAAAGAATAAAAGGTGAAACTACTAATTGAGGTTCTGCCCATTGCTAGCACCACAGCTAGTTCTTTAATATTAAGACCACTGCTATGTTTAGTGAATTCGTAGAGTAAAATATTTCAACAATATGTTTACCTTCCTCCTAGACTTATTACATGTGCACATGCATTTTTCATTCTCATGTATGAAGTTTTAGTTTCTGAATTGAAAATAATCATAAATGAATTTCGATTATCAACAACATAGTGATGATCACCAATTTCATAATTCAGTCATACATCCGATTTTACATGTATTGTTTCAAAAAGCACTTTGATAACATAATCGATGACAAGTTGAGAGTTTCCCTGAAATAGGAATATGATATTTTGTTATGAACTATGATTAATCTGAAATTTAATGACAAGGGAATAGTATCTGACATCATTGATTTATGTAGTTACATTTATCAAAATTATTTAATAAGAGCTTCATACTATTATTTAGGGACCTAAGCTATCAACTTAAACTTTTGGGTCTAGCGGCCACCTAAAATGGTATTAGGGCCAAATTTTTTGGAAGGTTCAAGTCCCCCATGCAAAGTATGTTTAAATTTGTCATCTGAATTTATTTGCATTTGAATCTATTAGTATTTGGCCTTGATGGCTTGATCCACAAGTTATATGAGGAAAGAAGTATATGCACCTAGAAATTTTCAATTTTTAACATGTATACAGAAATCATGAACACGCTGTATATAAACCGCATGAACGGAGGATACCTTTTCGAATCAGAAGCTACAGACACCTTGTTGGAACAATTATCTTGTTGGATGCCTTTAGTGTCTGCGAGAGGTGCATTGCAGAGGAATGGTGATAGGAGTGGATCAGATACAGATTCATGTGCATACCCTCTACCAGTTGTTGACCCAAGAAATGAGCTCAGTTCCTTCCCAAGCATTGATGAACCACCATTCCATAATCCAGATTTCTGCGATTTTCTCCTGCGCTGCAACGCATGAAAATAATCTTGTCCTTGTTACTCAAAGCACTTAGAATTCTCAAATAAGTCAAAATCATATACTAAATTCACAATGGGAAGATAAAAATTGGGAATAATACCTTTAACGAACTACCATGCTGCACTAGGAAATGTCCAATGACATCTTTTCCTAGATTTCCCGCACACAGAGGACATACCTAAAGCAGCAACCATCAAACCATCAAATTCATAGAAGACCAAACAAGCTACATGCTGTAATGCAGGACATCCAACTATGACTTGTAATTTTCTATCTTATTGGTGCTGGATGAGTTTGATTCTGATCTTCCAATAGTTAGGATGCGCCAAGATCAAAAACAAGATTAATGAAGAAGATGTTCACCTTTGTGTCATTACAATTTAATACAGTCAACAAATTAAATTAATAATAAATGACAGCCAAATAATAACTAAATACACTTATGTCTCCATATATACAGGTATAACAGAATAATTCGGATAAAGAAAATCACATACTGCATTTTTCAAGTCAAAGCAGTGTTCCTCCTGCAAATGGCTGCAGATCATTTGAACTTCAATATCAACATAACAGAAGGGGCATGGAAAGCAAGCTTTTACATCATCATCTCCTTCTGAATCGTATATCACCAAATGATTATCTGCAATAAATAAGACCATAAGTATAATCCTGGAGATATTATGTTCAACAATTTAGCAGCAAAAAGTAACCATTACACACATAAAGTGAACAGCATGATTTTGAAAGAAGGAAACATCTAAGAAGTCCATTTTCATGAATCAGTCATGTCAATCCATGACATATACAGTAGAACGGATGAAATATAGAAGGGTCAATCACTTTTTGACAATCAGTCTCCTTAAATACTTGGAGGGTTTTATTTGATCCTGGAAACTTTTTTTTTAGTAACGAGCAAATAATAAACAGTTCCTAGATATCTAGTCCTGATCATGGGTACTACACTACTACTACCTTGAACATTACAAATGACAACACCCATATACATTTGGAATGACATAAATCCGCACACTAAATCCTACAGCATTCCTGAAAGGCTGAAATGCATATGTACCTGAGAATGTGGGTAGGTTGCTTAAGCTTAACTATATGCTACTAACAGGATTCATCTTTCTAATGCTTCAGGATGACAGCGAGAAACGACATTATAAGATGAGCCCTGTTTGATTTATTGTTCCGAACAGAACTTAGAGGAAGTTGGTAGGTTTTTCCAAACAATACCATATAAACTATGGATAATTAAGTGCCTGCAAGGATCAACTAATAAATAAAAAAATATTATCTTGCCACCTCTTCAAATGTACTCTTTGATCAAAACATTTGACCCTCACCTCTATATTCATTATAATTCAATTCATCAATGTCATTTTCCTCACACTCATGCAGTTCATTTTATATGGATAGAGTCCCTGACTCGGATGACTATCCGTTCAATATTGCAATTAAATGGCATTTAAGCTTATCTAAAGACATCAATCTCAACAAACGCAATTTCACATAATGATTGGCTGGCATCCTTAATCACTTCATAATAAGGTATGATTAGCCTCCAATCAAAGTTTCTAAGCAAATATTATATACAGCACTCTCTGGTAATCCTAATTTTCAAAAGCAACATTACTATATAGTAAATGATGATAATCTTCTAAGATTCTTTTAGAAAAATCAAAGCTTGATTCCGTAGACAGTGAAAAAACTGATACAAATTATCGAAACACAGTAGACAGAAGAAAAACTGAAGAAAATAGTAAAATGTTTTTTAAAAAGACAACAAGTATCAAAACAAAATCTACTTGTAAGAATCCCCTGATATAGTAGTAAAAAAAATCTCAAAGAGTTTCCATAAAAACACAAGTAAAAATCAAACAGAAACCAAAAAGTAAAAGTAGTAATTTCTCAAGAAGAAGGGAGTACCAGAACCAGAAGTGAGACGAGAAGCTTGGACAGTAGAGAAGTGCTTAGCAGAGTGTACTCTAGAGGTCCAGAAGTCAATGTCCATGATGATGATGTCAGCTTTCCGGTGGCCTGCGTCAGCTTTTGTTTGTTTTTTTTTTTTTTTTTTTCCGGTGGGGAGGTGTGTCGAGCGTAGAGAGAAATACGGGGTTGTGAAGTTAATGGCGTCGCTTGCTCTTTATATTTCATCTGTCCTCCGTGTGAATGTGTGATATCGTGAAGAAAAGCTTTCCTGACACACAAAAAAAAGCTACTTTGTCGATGGATGACACGTGGCACACTTGATTTAACTTCTTTTTTTAATTTTTATTTATTATTTGTCTACTTTTTTTTTTTTTTGGAACAAAAAAAATCCTATTTTTATTTTGTGAATTATTTATTGATTTTGTTTTTATTACAACTTCTACCGGAAGTCTTTCAGGGTTTCTCTATCCTGTAACACTTCGTTGCCTTTTTTGGGTATATATGAAACTTTTTAATCTATTATTTTCCTCCTTTTTAATGAAATTATAATAATAATGGAATAAAAGTAAATAAATAAATAAAACATTTTTATTTATCTTTAGTCATATGTAATAGGATGGTTAATTTTTGAATAATATAATCTAATTTTGTATCTTAATAGAAACTTCATTTGTCACATAGTGTGTACGAAGAAAATTTGAATACAACGTTATGTGTAGTGTATCTTTGTTCTCCAACTTTGATTTTACCGTGTGACAATTTATCATATAGTAAAATTAGTGTGGAAGATGGGGTATACTATATGTATGCATAGTAAATTATATCTATATATATTATTAATGCCGTTATATTATATCACTAAATACAAAATCAATAGAATAAACTAGAAGAATTAATATATATATATTTTTTGAGCTATTACAATTGAATTCAGGATTTTAAGAAGGAATATAACTCAAATCCATAAATTCAATATTGTATCATTTTTACTCTGATGTTAATTGCATGGTGACTCAAGTAACTATTGTTAGGTGTCACTTCAGAAAGGGCAACTGGGCAAGTGTATTGTTTGGACAAGTCAAATCTAGTGGCCTAACTTACAAGTGAAGTAGCATAGCAGCCAGCCCCATGAAACCAATACAAAACAAAACAAAACAAGACAACAAAATGAAAAAATTGAAAAGTCTCAAAGAAAATGACAACCTAACAAAGACATATACGCATGAGGAAGCACTTTGGACAAAAAGTTGCTTTAATGTCAAGAATGGAATATGAACCAGTGGCAGTGCATTACATTACATTACACCTAGATCAGAACTCAGAATGGCAAATTACAAAACATTAAAAGATGATGATGCAATGTTTACTCTCCTTAATTAAACAAAAAAATAAAAAAATAAAAAATTCTTTTTAGTGGTTGTGACTGGTGTGGCACACAAAGGTTAAAGATAAAATATTTGATTTGAACTTCAAGAATTGATTGATTTTAAAAAGATTTTAAGTTGTATGGCGATATTGGCACCCCTTAAAAACGATATGTACTATCCTTTCATTAGCACACTCCATAAAAAAATAAAAAATAAAAAATAAAAAATATGTTATTTGTATTTAAACCCCACTTAATACCAAAAATACCCTTTCTTTAATTAATGCCAATAAAAATAGTTCCTTCCTTTTCTATATTTGTAAGATTGCAATAATTAACTTGCTAATGATAGATATTATAATGCTTCATTTTGCATTTATGATTTTTTTTTTTTTTTTTAATCTTAATTAAAGTGAAAATCACTGTTGTAATACACGTGTTGAAGAAAAAAAAAATGAAGTCCATAAATTATAAAGGTATGCCAATTTCTCTTGAAAACGTAAATTATCACCCACAAAATAAATAAATAAATAAACATATAGCTATTATGGACGCATTATAATGGATTATTATTATTATTATTATTATTATTATTATTATTATTTTTGACAAACAATTAAAATAAGAAATTGATTAATGATTATTGGTGATTAAAATAGGAATTTGATTAATAATTATTGGTGATAGTACTTGCTAACTATTTAGCCTTTTTAGTAATTTAATTAAGGGTATTATTGGATTTTCATAAAGATATTAATTTAGGGGTGAACATTCAGTTTTTAAGGAGTGCAAATATCGTCACTTTTTAAAGTTCCATAAAATAATTTTGTCATTATTTAATTTACTCTTCTGGAGATGTGATGTTACATTTGGCATGGATCGGCAGTGTATCTCTTGGGCTTACTATTTTGGCCTTTGAGTGTTTATTACTATTTTGGGCTCAGATTGACAACAAACCAGCAAGTATCATATAATTTTGGGTATGAGATTTTCTATTACCTTTTTTTTTTTCTTTTTTCAACTATTATAATATTTCGAGATTTAAGAAAGGATACATAAGTCGAACCTGTGATCTCATGGATGCGGGTGTGAGAAGCTTACCAGTTACCACTAACTCCATTAAGTCAACCTCATCTTGTGGATTTTCCTATTATACTTGGACAAGTAAAACTGGTGGATAATGATAATGAGAGAGCCACCATTATTTTCGGATTTTGTATTATTTATTTTCAAAGTATTGATTTTTTTTTTTTATAAAAAAAAGTACGACACCGATTAGGCTAGAAGTTTGCCTCAACCTAATGAAATCAATCACTACAAGTACGGTCTAAAATGCAACTCTCACCATAAGAGATATAGTACAGTGAAGTTTGAATTTGATTCTTATATATAAGATTAAAGAACATCTGAAATCTGAATTGAACCAATACGTATTCAGAACTCGTACGTGTAATACACCCAATAAACCAACCAATCAGTACACAGTTTGGATTGGTAGCCCTACAAGGCTACATTAATCCGATAATATAAGTATATAACTCACCTTTTTAGGTGATCATGAACCATGATAATTAAAGCTTGAAATACTAGTTGCAACAAAAAGCTAAACTAAGATTAATTAAGAACCAATGAAATGACCTCCAGGACCACTAGTCCAGTGCCATAGGCCTATATATATATATGTGCTTAATTATGATTTTCAATGAAGAGATGGTTGGTGCTGTAGCCGGCCCACAGATGAGATTTGTGCCTCGAGGCCCTCGAATACAGCAGCTTTTATCGATAGTTATGATTAAATTATTGAAAAAAGAAAGAAGAGATCGAGTGATAATGATTACAATCAACAAAGCTTTATTGTGTTTTTAGCACAAATATTCATAGCTGGAATCTCTGTATCTGCCCAGGAATCACCAGGCACACACACAACACAAATTAAACCTTTGGTCAACCTTAGCTTTTTCATCATGTTGCATATATGATTATTGATTAAAGTAAACAAACAGATAGAATATATATGCTACTCATCATAACGAAGCAAGTCACTCTCACTAGTCAGCTCACAAATATTCAATATTTTTAAGGTTTTTATATAACCTACTTGACTACTTGTGTATATACGGTAATAATCAACGAAGTGGGTCATCAAAGTTAAAGAAAAAATACCTAATTTGAGTCAGTTCGCACCATAACAAGAAGCATATAATGTTATACAGTCACAAAGAGAAAGAGCAGATCTTGCTGATCGATCAAGATATAGTAATTATTTTGCAAATTAAAAATATGGTATATATTCCGGTGAAGGAGCTGTGACTTGATATATAAAAGCTTGATTTTCATACGTTTTAAGCATCTATATAATTAAGTTGCAGAATCACAAGAAAGATGAGCCCCAAAAAAAAAAAAAAAAAACTAAAAAATGTAGGAAATAAAATCTGGAAATATACATTATAACATGAAAATTTTATTATATCAAGCTGCAGTTGCACTCGTTGTACTTACATTAACCTATTGATACATACATGCATCAAATTAACACTAGCGTTCACACTAAGATCTGACTACTTATTCGTAACATAATATTGCAGAAACACTGACTCAACTAATTAAACAAACAATATATATATATATATATATATATATATATATATAGAATATTCAATCCTAAATAATCTGGATATATAGAAGATCAGTACTGGTACAAGCAGCTAGCTAGCTAGAACTCTGTTAAAATTGCAAAAATAGATCTTAAAGAGTAACCATACTATAACATAATATATGTAGTAAATCGATCGGACCAGGACACTTGATTCCCCTTTGCATGAATGCTTGCGTATGATCACCATTCCATGCAAAAATTCTTGCCTTTGGAAGACATCTTATTAGCTTCATATAGCTGCTAGAAATGCCAACCATCTCATGAAAACAAGACAGACATTGTCCCAACTGCTGCCTCTTTGTCTTTGATCAGGTGATGTTGCCATGGTGGTTGCTGAGAAGAGGAGGAATTTTGATCAGTGAGTCTAGGAAGAAGAGAAGAGAGACAAAACAGACAGTAGTCCCACCCACAAATTAACCCAAAACAAACGTATCATACTATCATCTTATATATATAGTATATGTTTGAATGAGAATAGGTGTGTGGCAGATAGCTGTAAAATGTAAAAATGTAATATCAAACACTGTGGATGTGTCATGTGGGAGAGTGGAGACCCCTAGCTATATAACATAATATTACATGTTATATTCCCGCATGCATATATGTCTCTCTTTAAAGCGTAGTGCAGGCACGTTTTTACAAGCAAAAAGGAAAGGCTAACAAGCAAAGAAAGAGATAGACAATGTATATGTTTGGTTTGGTTTGGGCCTGGTGGGGTGGTATTGTGTCAATTTCTTTTCTTTTTATTTTTATTTTTCAAAGCAAAGCAAAGCATGGTGCCCTAAAGTTGTGCCTCCTTTTAAAGCCTAGCTACCTAAAGGCAACTTTATGTGTATATGGTGGTGCTCTTTGAAAATTTTGGCTCTTTTATCATCTCTTTTTTTTTGTTGTTTTTGGTCGGTTTTTATATCAAAAAGGACCATCGTTTTTTTTTATTTTTTATTTTTTAATGTTGCAATGTCTTGTGGGGCTTATAATATGTTGCATTTGATGCCATGAACTTGGGATATAAGTCAATTATATATCTGTTTGTTTCTATAATTAATTATTTGATTATGTACTTTTAAACTTTTTTTTAATAATTGAAATTTAACTCTTGTAACAACTATTTATATATGTGGCAATTCGATTTATATCTAGAGTACTTGTAATATATATAAATGCTAGCTGGTGTAATTCATACACATTATTACTGGTCAAGTGATCGGTGCTGCTTAATTAAAGCTAATTAGGTCTTTTCCTTTCATATAGTACATAGTCAATGCAACTTTTGACCTTTTTTTTAAAGTTTATTGAATCAAATCATTCAATTGTGAGTAGGGTACTAGGGTTTGAGAGGATTAATCGTAGACAAATCATATTGAGAAGCATCATTGAGATCTGAGCAATTCATTCAAATCCTATTACAATTTAAAATTCAATGAATATTGAATGTTTATAATCAAATTGAAGCTATATAAAGACTTCCATTCCAAAAATAAAAAAAAAAAAAAAAAAAAATAGCTATATAAAGACTCAATATTTAATTCCAATTTAAAAATTGTATGTAATTAGATGCTTTTGTCTAATTTTGTAACAAGAAATATATACAACCTTGATCAAATTAAGATTCCATTTTAAACGATTCATTATCATCTTACAGAAATTTCAACCTAATATAATAAATTTGAGATTCGATGGCAGGTATATGAAACAACACGAACATGGAAGATAGTTGAAAGAGTAATGTTATATAACCAAAATAATTAACCCAAATGATGTGGCAAATGAGTTGTTATCATCACATGTCCGCACACAACATGAGATGATGTGGTTAGTGAAAAAACCACTTACTCCATCATTTGGGTTGAAATTTGGACTAAATTTTTATATTGTCGAGCAATATTAGTGTAGTTGAAATGATAAAATTACTTTTCATTCCATGCATGAGATATTAATAATATGTTTTGATAGAATTATTAAAGCAAAAATTAAAAGGGTAGCAAGCAAGAAAGCCTAGTCTTCAATCTTCATCAATCCCCATCAAATCAATCGGTATTCCAAAAGAAGACCATTAAGAGTTTGATTGGTTTTCAAGCTATAGTACTCGCCGAAACAATATCTTTGTTTTCCTCAAAAAAAAAAAAAAAAAAAAAAAAAAAAAAAAAAAAAGTATAAACACAAATATATATGATCAGAAATCAGAATCCTAGTAATATATACAAAACTAGAGATGCACATTTGGGGAATGAGGATGAATATATTTGGGAAAAATGAGGATGAGGAATTTTGGGGGAAGGTATATTCATCTCTAACCCCAATTCTCCATTTTTTCTCCTTTTTCCCGTTTTCCCTGTTACGCCATTTCCTTGTTTTCCCATTTGACTAAAAATTACAAATTAAATTAAAAAAACAAACATTCCATTACAAATCTTGAGAAGGGATTTTAGATTTAGATTTTAAGCTTTATCTTTAAAAAGAGTAAATGATTATATATAGTTAGGATTTTCAAAGAATAAAAAAATAAAAATATATATATTATAATTATATTTATATATGTTTGGGGGAAATGGGGATGGGATACCTATAACATGAAAAATTTATTATATCAAGCTGCAGTTGCTTTAAAGGGAATTAAAGACTTCACTTCAAAAAAAAAAAAAAAAAAAAAAAAGCTATATAAAGACTCAATATTTAATTCCAATTAAAAAATTGTATGTAATTTAGATGCTTTTGTCTAATTTTGTAACAAGAAATATATACAGCCTTGATCAAATTAAGATTCCATTTTAAATGTTTCATTACTATCTTACATAAATTTCAACCTAATATTATAAATTTGAGATTCGATGGGGGGTATATGAAACGACACAAAGATGGAAGATAGTTGAAAGAATAATATTATACAACCAAAATAATTAATCCAAATGATATAGCAAGTGAATTGTTATCACCACACACATCATGAAATGATGTGGTTAATGAAAAAACCACTTATCACGTTATTTTGGTTGAAATTTGGACTTAATTTTTATGTTGTCTACCATTAGTGTAGTTAAAATGATAAAATTACTTTTCGTTTCATGCGAGAGATATCATATTTATAGAATTATTAAAGCAAAAATTAAAAGGGTAGCAAACAAGAAAACCCAGTCTTCTTCCTCCCCATCAAATCAATCATTATTCCAAAAAAAGACCATTAAGAGTTTGATTGGTTTTCAAGCTACAGTACTCCTGAAACAGTATCTTTACACAAATGCAGTACAACCACAAATTATATATGATCAGAAATCAGAACCCTAGATTCCTAGTCATATATACAAAACCTAACATTAACTGGCACGTGTGGTGGGAAAACACGGAGCTGCATCGCAGGCACGTTAAAAAAGTGAAAACGGTGGGGCTGGGGATACCCTTTTTAACGGTTGAAAAACTTCGCGTGGAAGACAATCAAACTGTGACCGAACCGAGAAAAGAGTCTACTCTGCTGTTTACCTTTGTACAGTATGAAAACTGACTTGGCTATTCCAAGAGGAGATTCTAATTGCGGCAAAAAAAAGTGAAGTGATTTCTTTTTTAATTTTTGGTTTGATAAGGTTGGTGTTCAATTGATGTGTCTGGGTCCTGTTTTTCAGATAAAATCCTACTTGATTGCACTGTTAGGAAACTGTAGTTGATATTCGAATTTGTTCGCAGGAAAGCAATTTGGTTAATGAAGAAGAAGGGCTTCCAAACGCACCGTTTTATGTATTTAGTCTGGGCCGTGTGGATTTTTACAATCTGAGCCTGGCCCATGTGGACTGGTGGTACCCAACTTAAAGTTGGGTCCAATAATACTGGGTTTGGGCTGATAAACAAATAGGCCCAATAGAGTTGGATAACGTGAGAAGCCACGTCGGCCATGTCGAGTGACGTGCTCATACACGTCAGCTGAATTTGTGAAACGTGACTAAACACGTAGACCAAATATCGACAAACAAGTTTTGTCCTACTGCTGGATCCGACCCGAAAATCCAACCGGATCGAACCAAAATACATGGAAGGGTTTCGGTAGTGAAGCGTTAAACCCTTGAAAAATCTCCCGACTGTTTTTCTATTGTGTAACACTTTGAGCTTCAAAGCAGCCATGAATCGATCAAAGGCAATCCTGGCATCTCTCAGACTCGCTAACTCGCTTCTCTGGACTCGGCTTTCCTCAACTCGGCCGATATGTACTCGGGTGACTCACTTTTCTCTCCTCTCTTCTTTTACTCCCTCGTATCATTCTTGCACTTCACATTTTCTCATCAATACTCATAATCAAAGATTGTGTTTTTCAACGCAAGCAAAGTCTATTGTAGACCTCGTTATAGCCTATGATTGGTCTGATGATTTAGAGAACAAGTTAGAAGAACTGAACAAAAAACTGACCCATGAAACTGTTATCTATATTTTGAAGAAACTCGATAAAGACCCACCAAAAGCATATAATTTCTTCAATTGGGTCTGTGAAGAAAATGGATTTAGACCGAGTTCTTCGGTGTATAGTATGATGCTTAGGGTATTAGTAAACAAAGAGTCGTTGAAGCATTTTTGGATCACTATAAGGAAAATGAAAGAAGAGAAGTGTTATATTGATGAAGAAACTTATTTATCGATTTTAGGGGTTCTAAAGAAGGCAAAAATGGGTACTGATGTAGCAGCTTTGAACCATTTTTATGATAGGATGATAGAAGAAAATGCAATGGATGGCGTTGCAAGGAATGTTGTTAAGGTTATTTTGGGGGGAGAATGGGGCAAAAAGGTTGAGAAAGAATTAGAGGAAATGAAAATTGAGGTATCAGATAATCTTGTTATAAGGATTTTGAAGGAACTTCGAAATTACCCTTTGAAAGTTGTTAGGTTTTTTCGTTGGGTTGGCGAATGTTCAGGTTATGAGCACAATACCATAACTTACAATGCTACTTTGAGGGTTCTTACTCGGCATGATTCAATAGAAGAGTTTTGGAGTGTTTTTGAGGTAATGAAGAAGGCTGGGCATGAGATGGACATCGACACTTACATAAAGGTGTCGAGACAGCTCCAGAAATGTAGGATGATGGAGGATGCAGTTAAATTGTTTGAGCTTATGATGGATTGCCCATATAAGCCTTCAATTCAAGATTGTAACTTGCTTTTAAAGAGTATTTCATCAAGTGATAGCCCAAATTTGGATTTGGTGTTTAGAGTTGCAAAGAAGTACGAGTCGATGGGAAATTTCCTTTCTAAGGCCATGTACGATGGCATTCATCGGTCTTTGACAAGTGTGGGAAAGTTTGATGAAGCGGAGAAGATTATGAAGGTCATGAAAAATGCAGGATATGAGCCTGACAACATCACATACAGCCAATTGGTCTTTGGACTTTGTAAAGCTAGGAGATTGGATGAAGCCTCTGAATTGCTGGATGAAATGGAAGCAAATGGATGTGTTCCTGATATCAAGACTTGGACCATTTTGATCCAAGGACACTGTGCTGCTAATGAAGTTGACAAAGCATTAATGTGTTTTGCCAAGTTGATGGAGACAAACTGTGATGCCGATGCTGATCTGTTAGATGTCTTGGTAAAGGGTTTCCTCCGTCAAAATAGGGTTACTGGTGCATATGAATTGCTTATGGGATTGGTAGAAAAGGCTCGTTTAAGACCTTGGCAAGCTACATATAAAACTCTTATCGAAAAGCTTTTGGGAGTGAGTAAACTTGAAGAAGCAATGGGCCTTCTACGATTAATGAAGAAACAAAACTACCCACCTTACCCGGAGCCTTTTATCCAATATATTTCAAAGTTTGGTTCGTTGCAAGATGCTTTAGAGTTCCTGAAGGTGCTGAGCGTTAAGGAATATCCATCGTCTTCAGCTTACCTTCATGTTTTTCAATCATTCTTCAATGAAGGTAGACATTCTGAGGCCAAAGATCTGCTGTACAAGTGCCCCCATCATATCCGTAATGATTCTAAAATCTCTGCACTTTTTGGTTCTGCAAAGAGAGGCAAAGCTACTGTGCCTTCTGGGAAGGAATCAACTCAAGTGTAAGATATTTTGAAGTACTACGTGTTCAAGCTACCAAATGATATCTGTAATTTTTACATATCATGGTGCAATAATTTTTAAATCTTATATGTTGATTTAGTTAAATCTGTTTTAGGAAAGATTGTTGGTAAATTTGATTTGGGAAAATTCTCGGACTTTGCTGGTTGGTTGGTTATTCATATTTGTTATCTTAGGGATATGGATGCTATTATTTTACCACTTTTGTAATGGTTTGGCACTTTGGCCTCTTGAAGAACAATGTGGTTATTCAACAATGGAGAAATACTGTATGTGAGCATCAAATATTTAGGCAAATTTTCTTTCTTGTTTGCTTGGGTGAACTTGTAACAAGTGCTTGTAATTGAGTTTATGTACATGGTCATGGTCTCATGGAGTAACCTAGATTTGATACAAAATTGAAAATGTTATCAGCCATTTGTTGTATAAAGAAGTGGCAATTCCAAAATCTTTAGGTTAATGCATTTAATACTGTGCTTTCTATTCACCAAAAAGAAGATGAATTTAGAAACAATAAGATTTTGATGAAAGACTGGAGATTTGTTAGGCTGACAATTGAACCAAGAGCACAATCTTACAGTAGGAGCATTTTGTTTCCAAGAATTGTTACCACCGGGTCGTTGAAAGGGTATTGTTTTCATCGCTGAAACCAAACACAACATCGATATCCAACAAGTTACAAATGGGTAGAGTTTATACTCACGGTAATGGCACATCCTTTGTATCAAAAATCTAAAGTTGACATGAAGCGGCTGTGGTTATTCAAAAATGATGGTGATATTGATACTGCGGTCCCCTGGTGAATCAATTGAAATTGAACTTGCGGTAATAATCATTAGATTACTAAAATTGAAATGTATTAGACTTCTAATTTCGTCAGCTAATTAGAGTTTAACATTTTAAAAATGCGGTCAGTCTAACATCGCCACCAGCCAATTAGTTGTGCCTCCTAGATTTCTGTCAATGCGACGTCACCATTCAGAACAAAATCATAAACCCAGCAGCAACTTGAGGAATCCGACATTGAGAAATGTCCAAAACCACCCAGAGCTCAAGTATAGCCAGAAAGTAGCTTCTCATGTTCAACTATGAGCATCCTATCCTGCTTTTGTAAATACACATCAAAACGACTGCAAGAGCCAAGAGATTAAAGCATTTTCGTATTATTTTCACGTTAAGCATTACACACATCTTTTACATGAAGTGAACATAAAGTCAGTCGGGTAGCTCAGAACGTTCCCTTCTTGCGGTATCTATCATTGTATACAAGAACTTGTTAGGGTCACAACTGTAAGTGTTAGCAAGAGCTGCATGTGCCAAAAATGGAAGTTTTCTTAATGATCTTCCACTCAGTCCCTATACAAGAAAACACAATCAATTATTAACATTAAAACCATTTCATTCAGTTTCTCAGACTTCACAATGTAAGAAACCAACACATATTTGTTTCTGACCTCACACGCTTCTGCTGCTTCAAGCAATTGTTTACACAGGGGCAGTGGTGCTTCAGCCTCTTGAATCTCAGGCTTACTCAGTTTCTCTCTCACAGTAGAGAAATTTGGGAGTATCAAGTTATCACAGTCCTAAAGAAATTCCAAAGTTCGTTAGTAATTACATGAATTAAGTCGCATTCAAACCTTCCATTGACAAACAGAAAAGGCTTACAAAAATATGGTTCCATGCAAAAAGCGAGAGAGTGCAGAGTAGTATTCACCTTGAAATTTGATATGATTCTTGTTCGTATAAGTTCCTCCAAGCAGGACCTTAAAATTTCATATCGTGCTTGAAGAGTTGGAGGACCGACATAAGCTTTGATATCAGCACGATCAACAAATGCAATATCTGAAAGCCAAAATTGGTAAGTCCATACACTCTGACAAGGTGGAAATTTTCAAAAGAAGAGAAAAAAGGAATCGTTTGAAAGAGATAAATGCTAAAGTAAATAATTTATACTGAGACAATGACCAATAGCCAATAGGATATAAAAAGGCGCAACAATAGAATTGAGAAGTGTTCAAGTTACCATGCAACAGTTTAAATAGGTAAATTCACTGTGTTTGCACTAGATCATAATCTTACCAATGGCAGCAGTTATGTTAGATGTAGTCAGAATTATCACATTTGGCGCTGATTTCAGTTTGTCCATCTGAGTTAATAGTGCATTCACAACCTGAAATGAGTTTTTAAAGGTGCATTAGCCATGAATATCCTTTCCTGCATGTTCAAGAATGAAGTCGTGATATAATTTGGGATGGGTAAAAGTGCGACACCCGAATGGAATCTGAAGGCTCAGAGCCAGACAAAGCAGCCTTTCTAGCAGCGGCAAGGCTTTCAACTTCATCTGAGGATTGACATATTCAAAAATATATAATCTAGAAGAAAGAAAGATACAATTTGAAAACTTGAAAGAGACACTGTTAAAATAAACCTCACCAATCAAAACAAATACCAGATTGGTTTCTTCCTCAACCATTTCTTGGATTTTTTGGAATAGCTTTGCAACCTACAATAAACAATAGACTCATTGAGATAAGAATCTAAACAAGATATAAAAAATTAACAATAATGGGTTGACAACATGATATGACTTGTAAGAAACCATAGGGTAAACAAGATAACAATGAGGTCTATACCGCTCACTTTAGTTGCAACATAACTTGCTCATTGTTTCAATTGCTTTACTTGGTTTGTTAAAAAGTGGGACCAAAATGTTTTACTTAATAACTGAATGATAATAGCAGGCAAGGTGGTTTCAAATCCAGTAAATGACATGCTTTCTCCTCATGCTGGACAAAATTATTAGAATGAACTTCAACCAGTTTTTTCCTCAAAATAAGAAGTGACAGATATTAAGTAATGCGGCATGCCAACAACAGAGCTAAAGTTGCTAAAAAGCTTGATTAAGTTTAGGTTGAATAGAGTGTGACAGTTGTAACCTCATAATAAAAAAGGTTTCAAACCTATATTAACAAGGTAGAACAAACAAATTATTGAGAATGCAAGTACATTTGAACGATTATGGATAATAATTTCATACCAACTTCCCACTTTCAGAAAACCATTTACTAAACAAAGAATGCGCATTAACTTCAATCAACTGGCTCTGTGGATATCTGAGTAAAGAAGCATAAACCAAAATATCCAATCAGTCTAGAATACATATATATTGTGTACTAAACATATTCAATTTAAATAAAAAACTTTAGAAGTTGAAAATATGAACAGAACCTGGAGCTAAATCTAATAGAAAGTTTTTGAGCCAAAGCTTTACATAAAGATGTTTTCCCAGTTCCTGGAGGTCCATGTAAAAGGACAATGCTGAAAACAAATACAAAATCATACAAGAGGCAGTTAGATTTCTTGTGCTTACTTGTGCAAATCAATAATGAACCACAGTCATCAGATCCTCTAAATAATTATCTACTCATTTCAGTACTAGCAGATTTTTAAATCGGTTATTTATTATTCCCAATGGTCCTTACGGTTTCTATTAATTTGTTACCCTTCTTCACACAACATAGATTAGGAGAATTATGAGAGCATACTAAAAACATCAACAAGATTTCACATCCTTGATCATGAGCTAAAACATGAAAAAGAATGAGACAAACATACATGAAAATCATGGATAAAGAGACCCACAATCAGTAAGCAGCTGCTTTACTTTGAAAAGTTATTATTATAATTTTTTCCTTTTGGTAAAAACAAAGATTTTCTAGATTATCTTAATGTGTAGCATATTGTGTTTAAAAGATTTACAATAGTGAGACAGATAAGATAAAAGTGTAAAGAAAATGCAATTATAGTTCAAGTATAACACTGAGATACATTTCTGCTTGTTACACACGTTGAAAAACTTAATATAACTAACTCGTGATAATATAAGCCAAATGTTCCTTACCGGTTCCAGGAGACAAGGAATGGATTGACACCCTTCTCGGTAAAAAGCAAGGCACTTGCTGCATAGCGCAATAACCTTTGCTTGAGACCCGATTCATAAATCAAGCTACAAGAACAAATAAGTAGGTCAATACATCATAACTATTAAACTAAGACAAGAGTAACAGAAATACCTTTCCCACATGCCATCGAATTCCTTGGCAGGAAGAATCCATTCATTGAAGCTAGATGGCTGACCATCTGCACTTAGTTCCTCACATGGTCCTTCCTCACTTAGCTGACAAAAAAAACACTCAAATAACTTTCACACTTGAACAACATCCAAGAAAGAAAGAATGACAGAAATAACATAGCACAACATGGCTTGATTGAATTTTCAAAATAAGCAAATATTACATGGATATTGGATAATTTATCTTTATCAACCCAAATAACTCTTTCATCTCAAAGTCTAAAGATATTTAACATAGAAAAAAAAAAAACCCACATATCGTCACAGGTCATACAGAGATTTCTTCATATAATAGGAATATCACAAGAGCGACTGTTGCTCCTACTCTGTATAATCATAATGCAAATTACCTGAAAGACATGCACAACAGGTTTGACTTGCCAGAACAAAAGAATATCATGGTTCTTCACCCATTCATCTACAAAATCAACAAATTCATACATCAGAAAAGCAGTGAACTGATAAGGGGCATTATTTCTTTTTTCTCCTCTCAAAACACTGAAGCTCATCAAAATAATACAATAATCAGTAAAAATGCTTAATTCAATACTTATGAACCAAAACAGTTTCTTTGTTTCCTGATCTAAACAAACAGAAGAGAAACATACCAGTATCACAAACACAGATTCTATGCACATTTTCTACAAGAAATGGATCATCAATAGGTACCAGAATCGGTCCATCTACATAGCTCAAACTCCTCTTTTCAAGCATCCTAAACACAAAACATAAATCCATCAAAATTTTTGAATCATTTCCATATCATACAAAATTACAACACTCACAACTAACAGTCATACCAAAAATACACACAAACATACCTTTCAACAGCTAGCCTTACATCATCGATTCGAGCTGTGCTCGAAGGCTTTAAACAAACTTCAACTGAAATAAAAGGAATCGTTTTTCGAATTAGAAATTGATAAGCTTGAAATGGAAACCAAAATGGGACAGAAAATTAGCTTTTTGCATACCGGAGACGAGAAATTTATCTTGGGCGAGAAGAGGCGGCGCTAGGTCTGCTTCTGCGACACCGTTCTGTTCGGAGATCTCGGCGTCAGTGAGGTTTTGAATGGTGATATCCATGGGAGTGCTCATTTTTTGTCAGAGATGGGAGGAGATTTGGGGATTATAATGAGGACCGCATCACAGAGGATTGGACACAGTTTGAAACCCTAGAACCTAAAAGTTGGGAATTTTCTTTGAAAATGGGCGGGAAAGGTATGCTACAGTCTTGTCTGATTGCTGGTAACATTACCTTTAATCACCGCCGTTGTGTATTGTTTTTAAAAATTATAATTTTAAAATCAAATTCATATTTTATAAATGCAAATGTTTTTAATAATATTTGTTACTTTTTTTTTTTTTAAGGATTAATTTTTTAAAACTGAAAACAATATAAATGCACACGATATTGCTTTTAAAAATGAATAAATAGTTGTTTCGAAAAAAATAAATAAATTGTTTTGAAAATCTACTTGAGCAATAATGAAAACATTTTTTTAGCTTAAAAAATACATATTGTAATTTGAGGTTTTGGAAGAGTGGTACAACTCGAATCCACAAACCTAATGGTTTAGGTGTGGGAACATACCACTAATTCTAAATTAGCTTTATCTCGTTAATTTAAGATATACTATAATATATATATGTATATATTTATTGATATTACTTAACTTTTAACTGTTATCTATGGTGAAAGCTTTTTTGAAAAAAAAAATATCTAGTCCCAAATTAATAAATACTGTAAAAAAAAAAAAAAAAAATTCTAATTATTAATACAATATTATATAACTTAATATAATTTTTAGGTGGTTTCAAACATAGCTTAGTAGTAACCACAACTCTCAACATTGATCGAGGTTCCAAGTTCGAATCCCCCTCCCTCAAGTCAAATAAAAGAAATTCTATCTCTTAATTACTGAAACATATGTATATCATACAACATATTATTCACAAATCCACATAAAAATGATATATTAAAAATAGGAGATTAAAAGAATAAAAAAAAAAATTATATAAGTTACCTTCAATTCACATTTTAGAAAAATAGTCTTGGGATGCAAACAGCTTTATCGCTCCTTAGTCAATGTCGACCTTACAACAACAATGTGAGGCTCTAATTGGCCTAAGATAACATGGCCCCAACCCAACAACACTTAGCTAGAGAAAAGGACCATGACCAAAAAAAAGCCAGAGCTTGACGATCATCATCATCATCATCAACATCAACATGAACTAGAAATCGTCAAGGCCGTGGCACAGGCATGGTACGGCCATTCCGGCAGCTCTAAGACGACAAATGAATTCGATGCTTACCGTAGAAACTTCAGAGGCCAGCCTTCAAGATTCAAGCTAGAAGCCATGAACAAGTTATCTTCTTCTTCAACAGCAAAGGACAGTTGGGATTTCAGGCAATCACTATGGGACTCGTATGAGATTGTGACCGTGTCCAAAAGGTTGGAGACAGGACTAACGTTGGATGATCACAGTCGAGTTCATAGGAGGCACAGGGAGAGTAAGAATAGCCTTAGAAATTTGTTTTATCGTTTGTCGTCGAGAAGATACAATCACTCTGAAGTTCCTGGTGAAAAAGATGATGATGAAGATAATCAGTTTTGATTACTACAACCTTTGCTTGCAACTCTCAGTTTTTTTGTTTATGTGAATTGCAATTTTTCAGGTTATGAAAACAGTTTTCCACCTGGCACCAGAAACACAAACAGTACTCAAATATTTTTATATAGGATCAAGATATGTTGTCTTGCAAGCTTGATGTTTCTTTGAATTGGTTCTGCTATTCATTTTTTATTCTCTTCAAATCTCTAGTTCCTGCTATTCAAAACAGCAACATATGGATGAATTTTAGCAGTAGAAAAATGAAGTTTCATTATTGCATTCTGATTCACATATATAAATGTCAGTTGAGGTGTGAACAAGACACAATATGGCAGGTAACAGGCAATTACAGTAACCGATAGATTTAAAAGTTTATACTGATAAGATTATTTACTTTACAGGACGAAGATAATAAAAAACTGATATGATTGCATCTAGTTCTGTGTCTTCAGTCAATATCTTTTAGTATAAAGGGAAAGCTTAATGGGAATGTGAAGTTGACATCACTGAGGAAAAAATGGAATCTTGGAATTTTTTTTTTCCTAATAATGAAATGAAATCCTATCTTTTTGATTTTGCTTAAAATACAATGAACAAATCTTGTATCACTAACTGTCCAATAATAATATGATGTCAGGTTGCTGACATTGTTGGAAGGAAACTATTATTGCTTCTGCAGCTTCTCATACACAGTCCATTGTTGGTGTTTGTTGAACCACAATTTTCATTTAAAGGATTACAATACCCTTAAATGTTTGTGATGGGGTTATGTCGAGAGATTCGATCAAGTTGAGCCAGGAAAAGCTGATCTGTATTATTTTATTCTCGTTCTCTTGGATTATCAGCTATTTATTGTGTATTAAATAGCCAGGAGGAGCTATGTACTGATTTTTTTTCAAATATGTTTGATATGTGAAATACATACAAAACAAGACTTAATCAAGAGAAATTAAACGCACTGGAATCACACAAACTTTATATAATAATAATAATGAGAAATGCCTTTTTCACATACATATTTGATACATAAAATGCTTTCTTTAACCTGCATACATAGCTTTTCCAAGAAGCATATGCAGCACTAAACCAAGCTTCGCTAAAGCATCTAAGGCGGGTGATCATTTATTTAACTAATAGTACTATACTTGGGGGGGGGGGGGGGGGGGGGGGGATGGGGGGGGGGGGATCAGGGTGGGGCGCTACACGTGCTCTGCCCGTGATTCAAACCAAGACGCGTGTGCTTTTCGAGTGATCTAATGTAGCCTGAAGGTCTTCCATTTGCAGAGTTCAAACCCCTTGCGCTTCTGCTTGATGAACCCAGCAGCTAGATCATCAACACCTTTCGTCTCTTGTACCTCAGACTTGTCGTTACCATTACCGCTATCAACAATCTCAACATGCTCACTCATCTGCACCTTCTTTAGAGACTTGGGGGAAGTCTTCTTCTGAGGCTGTTCTTGTTGCGTCTCATTACTTTCTTCTCCGTAAGTGTACTTGTTCTTGAAGACCTTGTGCACGCTAGGGTAGTGGGGGGTTTCGTTGAGAGCGCTAGGCATCCTCTCTATATTCGCGATGTGAGAATGATAGTCGTGGGACGTAGTAGTGCCCCAGCCATACTCTTGCCTGGGAGCATAGTCATAGCTCCTCCTCTGCATCTTAATTCTCAGCTCTACTTGTTAACTACGATATAATTCAGTAATTCAAGCTGCAACGTTTATAGGCACATAAGTTTTTCCCTTTATTCTGAAATAATGTTGTGGTGAATCTGATTCCACCTATTTTGTCAATACCAAGCAGTAACTCATCCACATTTAAGCAAGGAATTGATGCTTTTGCCGACAAGGGCATAGCTCAGCTGGTAGATGGATGAGCTTAGGGCTTGAGTAAATGACTCCCAAGTCAACGGCTTGAATCCTACCAATGACGAAGACAAAGGCCTTAAAAAAAAAAAATACTTGGTCTCAAATTAATAGATATCGTAAAAAAAAAATTTGATGCTTTTCAATAAAGAAGAAACCCCATCTCGATCAATCTTGGTATCAGCTGCTCCATCTAGATAATTGAAAGATTAAGATCAGACATTGCATCTATTTAAAGCTAATAATTGTGGAGAGCCAATCTGGTCACACAAGTTGTCCAAAGATTTCCCTTATATGTGTGTAACAGCTAGCTATGTATATCAGCTGATGCATGATTCAAAAAATCAAAGATTGGCTTCTTATAAAGAAGATTTAATTGTTTAAGCTTGGACCCAAAAAAAAAGGTTCTGCTTGTACTGGTTCACAAATGGATTCAGCCAAGATGGGATTGAAATAAAAGTCGATTCCTTGGAATTTGCAGCAATGTGATATAACTCCAAAAAGCTCACCTTTTTTGAAAATTCATTGAATACATAGCTTTATGTTCAAGTTAGAACGAAGATAGATGTAGTATATGCCAAAATGGGTGGATAGAATACCAAATAGAAATATGTGGTTGCTACAAAATATAGGTTTGTGACCGCCATCCATTGCGCCTCGGTGGAAAATGACACTCATTCAACCTGTCGGTCTCGGTTTGAGCTGTTACCACCTTCGATGGCAAAAGCTTTCTAAGTTCAGAAACCCTTTTTATGTTATTGTCAACTAAGAAAATTGTATCTAAGATCAATAATGTCACAAAAATTATTAAATGAATTACCTTTATTATACATAAAATAAAATAAAATAAAAATAGGTTAGAAAAACTAGAATGCAAAAAATTGATCAATATTTTTGTAAAAAAAATCATTCCTTTAGTGTCTACTATTTAGTTTGGTTTCAAAGCAAACACAAACAGAAATGGCCACGACAACACTACATCATTTCCCCGCCAAAACAATAACTTCCCCAACTACCATCACCCAGTTCCCTGAAAATCCCAAAACCCTAATCTTACAACAATGCAAGACCACCAAAGACTTGAACCAAGTTCACGCCCACTTAATCAAAACCCGCCTCCATCTCAACCCCAGATTCACCGAGAACCTCCTCGAGTCTGCTGCCATACTCATCCCCAACACCACAATGGACTATGCGCTCTCAATTTTCCGCAATATAAACGAACCCGATCCGTCTGCTTATAATGTCATGATCAGAGCCTTCACGCTCAAGAAGTCTCCTCAAGAAGCCTTGATTTTGTACCAAAAAATGCACGAAAACTCGGTCCAGCCCGATCCTTTCACTTTTCCTTGTACATTAAAAGCTTGCTCTAGATTAAGAGCACTTAGAGAAGGAGAACAGATTCATGCCCAGATTGTGAAATCGGGGTTTGGGTCTAAGGTTAATAATACTTTGATTCATATGTATGCGAATTGTGGGAAAATTGAGTTTGCGTGCAAGGTGTTTGATGGAACGTCTAAGAGTGATGTTTTTGCATGGAATTCGATGTTGTCGGGGTATGTTAGGAGTGAGTGTTGGGGCGACGTTTTGAAGTTGTTTGATGAAATGCGTGATATGGGTGTTGGGTTTGATGAGGTTACTTTAATTAGTGTTTTGACGGCCTGTGGGAGACTAGCAAATATAGAGTTAGGAGAGTGGGTTCATGAGTATGTAGAGACAAATGGGCTCAAGGGGAATGTTAATTTAGTGACTTCAGTTGTTGATATGTACGCCAAATGTGGTTACGTTGATAAGGCGAGGAGGTTGTTTGAAGAAATGGATAGAAGAGATGTTGTTGCATGGAGTGCTATGATTTCTGGTTATAGCCAAGCAAGGAAATGTAAGGAAGTACTTGATGTTTTTCGTGATATGCAAATGGCGAAGGTGGAGCCTAATGAGGTTACTTTGGTCAGTGTACTTTCTTGTTGTGCTGTTCTTGGAGCCTTAGAAACCGGTAAATGGGTTCATTTTTATGTCAAAAAGAAAAGGATGGAGCTTACCGTCACACTTGGAACTGCACTAATGGATTTTTATGCAAAGTGTGGACTCATGGAGAGTGCCATTGAAGTATTCAATACAATGCCCTTCAAGAATGTGTTCTCTTGGACAGTGCTAATTCAAGGCCTTGCCAATAATGGACAAGGGAAAAGGGCTCTTGACTATTATGCTTTGATGCGGGAAAAGAGTATTGAACCAAATGATGTGACTTTCATTGGTGTTCTTTCTGCTTGCAGTCACGCGGGGCTGGTTGATGAGGGTCGGGGATTTTTTGTGAGTATGAGCAGAGATTTTGGTATTGATCCGAGGACAGAACACTATGGTTGCATGGTGGACATTCTTGGTCGAGCTGGGTTGATTGCAGAGGCATATCAGTTCATAAAAACAATGCCCATCCAACCCAATGCTGTCATATGGAGAACATTGCTAGCTTCATGCAGAGCTCATGAAAACGTTGAAATTGGAGAAGAGTCATTGAAAAACCTGGTTCGATTGGAACCTATGCACAGTGGAGATTACATACTTCTGTCTAATATTTATGCATCGGTGGGTCGATTGGAGGACGCTATGAGGGTTAGGAATCAGATGAGAGAGAAGGGAATCAAGAAGACCCCTGGTTGTAGCTTGATTGAATTAGATGGAGAGATTTATGAGTTTTTCGCAGAAGATAGCGTGTCTCCCCATTCAAAAGAGGTTTATAATGCAGCTGAAAAGATGATAAAAAAGATCAAATCGGCTGGCTACAAGCCCAACGCAGCAGATGCAAGACTAGATGCTGAGGAAGATGATAAGGAAGCTTCAGTAGCTCACCATAGTGAGAAATTGGCCATTGCCTTGGGTCTTATCAAAACTCGTCCCGGAACCACGATTAGAATTTCAAAGAATCTGAGAGTGTGTTCAGATTGCCACAATGCAACAAAGATCATATCAAAGGTATTTAGCAGAGAAATTATAGTCAGGGATCGGAATCGCTTTCATCATTTTAAAGACGGGTCTTGTTCTTGTAATGACTACTGGTAAGAACCTGGATTCAATCTGTATTGCAAAATTTCCAAGTATATGTATTATTTAGCCCTATAAAAGCACCATCGCAGGCTTAATAAGATTGAAGGAATAATAAGACATCGTATGTTGTGTTTCTTCATTTCTCTACAAGAGTAGAAGCAAAAATGAGAAAATGAAGCACCAGCAGCTTCGAATAGATACATTGCCATGGTTTTATCTGACTTAGCTACTGGAATGCATTAGTTGCAGGCAACAAATATTTATTTACCACTACAATAAAGCAAAGCAATTTCGATTCTTACATGAATAGTATAAGATTGTATAACATTAAACAAAGATTTGCTGGCTTGGTGGTTCCAACACAAAACTGCAATGCACAAAACAACTGCAGAGCAGTGTTATTTTGTATCATCGCGACTGTTATTACATTACATACAAACCACACAAGCTCACAATCTCTTTCCCTCAGCATGGAAAATGCGATTGACATCATACGAATTCGAAGCGCATAAGGAGCTTTACGGATTTGTACTTCTCTCCCTTGCGGTTATGGAATGGAACCGCACGTATCCCGCTTCTTAGTTCTGAAACGGGTAAGCATGTTGGCCTCCAAAGCCATCCTTTTCGGACATGTTAAATTCCTAATTCCAAGCAGGTACCCAATTATCCTCTATTGTCTGTGTTTTCTTCATTACAGTATCAGCTAGGACTCTCCAGTAATCCCAACCTAACTCTATTGACATGGCTTTCCAATAATCGAAAGCCATGGCAATAGAGCATTTAGGATAAAAGACTTCATTATGAGGACCAACCATCAACAGAAAATCTGGTTTTTTAACATAGCCACACCCACCATTGGCTCTGAAGCATCAATCCTAATCTGGATTAAGATCAAATTAATGAACCTGCAAAACCATTTGAGCTTCCATGTGACCCCATCCAATATTTCCAAAAAAAGACACTTAAAATCAATCAAATATCTCCGATCCCAGTGAAACCTTCCTGGTAGGAAGCTCAGGTATTAACAGCCACAACTAAAAATCATTTTTATTTTTTTTCATGAAAAATAATTATTTTTTTGCAAAATCAAATTTTTTTTCTTGTCAAATCAGAAAGTTGATAATTTCGTGACTCACGACAAATTAATTATATCGAGTAGATTTGTCACGACAAATTAATAGAAAATAGAGTATATCGTGACAAATCAGTGTTTTGTCTAGAGATGCACATTTTTCCCCGGGGCCCCAATTCCCCGCGTCCCCATCCCCATTTGGGGATTTTTTTTGGGGGAAAAATGGGGAAATGGGGGGGGGGATGGGGATGAAAATCATCCCCAAATTGAAATGGGGATGGGGATGGGGGGACCCCTCCCCATCCCCATTTCCCCATTTCTCCCACAATTATGTTGAAATGGGGATGGGGATGGGTCCCCATTTCCCCATTTCCCCATTTCCCCCAAACATATATAAATATAATTATAATATATATTTTTAATTTTTTTGTTTATTCTTTGAAAACCCAAACTCCCTAAGTATATATACACATTTTATATAAAATGCACTAATGAATTTTATTTTGTATTTGTAATGAAATGTTTATTTTTTTAGTTTAATTTGTAATTTTTAGTCAAATGGGGAAATGGGGGAACAGGGAAAACGGGGAAATGGGAAAAAACGGGGAAAAACGGGGAAAATGGGGAATTGAGGATGGGGATGGATATAGGTCCCCCCAAAATTCCCCATCCCCATTTTCCCCAAATGGGGAAATGGGGGGGGGATGGGGGAAGGGTATGGGAAGTGGGGATGGGGATGGGGGGACCTATATCCATCCCCATTCCCCAAACGTGCATCTCTAGTTTTGTCATGAAAAGTGAATATACCGTGATGAAAATTTTTGTCACGAAATTGAACATATAATATATCGTGACAAATCTGATTTGTCACGATACATACATTATTTGTCACGAAATTTATTTGTCATGAAATTGAACATAGAATATATCGTGAAAAATAATAATTTTTTTGCAAAATCCCTTTTTTTTTTTTTTTCCGTGACAAATCAAAAAGTTGATAATTTCGTGACAAATCAGAAAGTTGATTACATCGTGTAGATTTGTCACGACAGATTTATAAAAAAAAAGAGTATATCGTGACAAAACGAAAAGTGAATATTTCGTGACAAATATTTTTGTCACGAAATTGAACATAGAATATATCGTGACAAATCAGATTTGTAACGAAAAGTGAATATATTATTTGTCACGAAATTGAATATATCGTGACAAATATTTGTGTCACGAAATTGAACATAGAATACATCGTGAGAAATCAGATTTGTAACGAAAAGTGAATATGTTATTTGTCACGAAATTGAATATATCGTGACAAATATTTGTGTCACGAAATTGAACATAGAATACATCGTGACAAATCAATATATCGTGACAAATCATCTTATTTGTCACGATTTCATGTCAAAATTTGATTATTCACAAAAGAAAAAACAATAAATTTTTCATGAAATAAAAATAATTTGTCACGGAATGACGGAATCAGCTTTGTCACGAAAAGTGAATATATTATTTGTCACGAAATTGAACATAGAATACATCGTGACAAATCAGATTTGTCCCGAAAAGTGAATATATCGTGACAAATCATCATATTTGTCACGATTTGATTATTAACAAAAACAAAAGCAATAATTTTTCACGAAACAACTAATTTTTCACCCAAAAAAATCATTTTTCACGAATTTTCACAGAAAATAAATTATTTTTCACGTGGTAATAAAAAAAAAATAGTTGGCAATAGACGTGGTAACTGGTATGGGTGCTTACCAATGCCGACGCGAACAAAGGGCGAGGGAGATGAGCGGTGGCATCGAGAGGAGTGACGCAACCAAGAGGCGCGACGGCGATGAGATGAGAGGAACTGAGGAAGGGGTGATAGCGGTGGACCGGTGGTGTAAAAATGTTATTTCTAGGGTCTTATTTTCTTTTTATATGATAGGTAAATATACGCAAATACCCTTATTAACAAAATTACATATGACCTCTTTTTCAAAAACAAATGCATAGTTGCTCCTACTAAAATCTAAGAGTATCTCCGATGGAGAGCACTAAAAATTACACCAAGAAAATGTAAAAAGAGAATCTTGTAAGAATATTTTTACACTAAATTTTTTTCCACTAATGCACCCAACACCAATTTGTGTAAAAAAGCATCTTTATAAGAATATTTTCTCAATAAAACTTTATAAAATACTAATTAATTTCTATTAAGTTGAACAAAACTGATTAATTAATTTTTTAAAAATTTACCATTAATTAAATGTATAATTAATAAGTAAAAAATAATAATTAAATATATATATTAATATTGGTGTTATTTTAAAGATTTAAACGAGATTTTTCTTACGGTATAATTTTTAAAATAAATATTATTATAAATAAGTGTGGAATGGTTAAATTAAGAATTGTAATAAAACAATTTAGTATTGATTTGACATTTTAATATAAAAAAAATAGTGTTGGTGTGAATAGTGCTCCACTAAATTAAGTGGAACACTATTCAGTATTCACAATAACACTAAATTTATCTTGGAATTTGGAATGTAGTGTTGCATTGGAGCTACTCTTTACACTAACATAGTGTTGCATTGGAGATGGCCTAAATTACTAACGAAATCTTGTCAACCCGTGACACGATTAACTAAACACGAACATGACCCGGATTGACACGATCACCGACATGATCTGTTTATCCTCAACCTGAACTTACAATGATCATGTCATGTTCGTATTGATCAAATCCGATCATCATTTTATTGGAAATTGTAGTGAGGGACCTGGATTCAGTCTGTACTACAAAATTTCCAAGTATATGCATTATTTAACCCTATAATAGGGCCATCGCAGGCTGAATAAGATTGAAGGAATAATAGCAATCAAAAAAAAAAAAAAAGATTGAAGGAATAATAACAGAACCTAACTTCATGAGTCATGACTGCATTGTATGTTGTGTTTCTTCATTTCTCTACAAGCGTAGAAAGCAAGAATTCTAACATTTCAGGTTGCAATTATTTTCCAAATTCTTCTTAGAATTGGAGTTGAATTTCCTTTCATTTTTACAATCAAACATCACAGCCAACCCTAACTCCAAAGTGAGAAAATTAAGCACCAGCAGCTTCAAATAGATACATTGCCATGGTTTCATCTGACTTAGCTTGAACTAAATAAATAACACTAATGCTAGACAACCCAAGAATTTAGCCAAATTTTCAACCTAAATGATGTGGCAAGTGGTTTTTTCATTAACCACATCATCTCATGTTGTGTGTGGTGATGATAATTCACTTACAACATCATTTGGGTTGAAATTTGAGCTAAATTTTTGGGTTGTCTAATATTACTCCAAATGTTAAGATGTTATCAGGAATGTATGTACCCTTTGGACGAAAGCTCCAGTGTTTCTTTCTGAGCTTCCCTTCAGCTACTTTTGACCTAGAGACAAAAGCTCTTGTCATTTTGTTTTATCACTACTACAGAGTTAATAACATTGGTTGAAGCAGAAAAAGAAACTTCTCAACTTGTTTTCCATCTTTGCTTTAGGAGTTTCCCCAGAGCCATCGCGTACTGCCATCAACGAGCTTGTACCCGGAGATTCTGGTGGTAAGATGGCGTTCTCAGTGAAAATCCGATGAGGAATCATGGGTTCAAGCGGGTAGATTGTAGAAAGATAATTATGGAGCATTTGGATTATTTGGCTGAAATTATGCCGAGTATTCGGGTCTTCCTTCCAGCATGAAGTTAGAATGGTAACTAATTCCTCCGGGAGGTTTTCTACACTAGGCCTCACATTCTGAAACAGAAAAACACCCCTCTCAAATTTAGTGAAGGGACTACTACTTCAATTCTATATGAATAGGGAAGAGATCATTACTTTGAAAGCGGCTGCATATGCTGCCTGAAGATTTGACATGCCTTCAAATGGCAGCTTGTTATGCAAAAGCTCCCACAACACAATTGCAAAGCTATAGGCATCCACCTTATGGTTGTAATGTTTCTTCTCTCCCTGCCTCAGTGTAACGGTACTGTATAACTGTCACCGTACAATAGTACAATTAAGCATTACTTATTACATTGTTATACCAGAATATGTCTGCGTGTGTGTGTGTGAGAGAGAGAGAGAAGTTAATTGCATAAGAAGTAAACCTCAGGTGCCATCCATCTGTATGTCCCCGTTTCGGCAGTCATCATTTCAGTTAACGACTCTTCTCTTGCTAAGCCAAAATCTGCTAGTTTAACTGTTTTCTGGTCTGCTGTTAAGAGTAAGTTTTCTGCATAAAAAGAATTAAGCTCAACACCATTTCACCGTAGATGTGAAGACAATTTGTACAACTGTGTAGTGTTGTGAAGTATGTAACCCTGTGTTTTAACTGCAATCTTCATTTCTTAGAGAAAAGAAAATCTCTAGTCCCTTACAAGTAATGATCTTGACAAACTGTTTTCATCAGTATCTAATCTAAATAACTGAACCCAATACATGAAGAAGTATACAGAGTAAGTTCACTCTTCAAATACCAAAAACCTACTCATGTTGGACAGATAGCTTCTATGAAACTCACAAATACGTCTAATTTCGGGCTTGTTAGAAAAGAAAATCAATTAAATGCGTATCAATGCTGAACACAAACAGCATTCAAAGGATGTAACATGATCTCCTACAAGTTGTCTTCGACCAGCATCCTACTTGACCACCTATTGTAAAAGAAACATACTTCCTGAATTTCCCTCATAATGCTTACAAGTTTCATTCTTTTTTAAGAAAGAGCTTCTCCCTACTAATTTTCAATTTATGTATGGGCCTGTCATTAGTTTCTGCTGAACACGTCATCGGCATCTTAAACCTCCAAGTCACCATAATCTTCCCTGCTTAGACGGATAATCTACTAACTGCTTAGATAAAAATATCCAAGAAACTTTTCACCAATCAATGCAATACAATAAATGGTTTCTCCTAAGCATATCGAAAAACAAAAACACTAAATATTACTTAGCAACTTCATTTAAAAATTTTGCAAATCTTTATGTGAGCCACTAGCTGAAGTAAAAGCTGGGGATAGAGGTGTGCAAGTGATCAAAGGTTAATGCTGTATGATAATAGCTCCAACAATACTACTCTTAAAAATCTGGATTCTAAGGTTAGGAGCTAGCACAAATGTTGCAAATGATGGAGACAAATCTGCTGACAGATGATATATTCACATAGCTAGCTGGAGTATAAACGAGAAACGTTACGATTAGTACAAGATTCCTGCAATGCAGACCTCCATGAGACACAGAAAATGTGCCTGCTACAAAGTAAGACATCTTCCAATATTGTAAACCTTATCTTTCCTAATAGCAACTAAAAGGCTCAGAAAAGTGAATACAGAGATGAGAAAATTACCAGGTTTTAGATCACGGTGTATGATTCCATGAGCATGCAAGCATTCCATTGCACGAGCAATGTCAAGTGCAAAACGGATTGCAACACGTGCATCTAAGCACCTTGGCCGCATGTTCAGCAGGTATTTCCGTAATGTCCCTCCCAATAAGAGCTCAGTAACTATCACCATTACAGGCTCCTTACAGGCACCAATAAACTGTGAACATACAAGGATTCAACGTCGTTGTTAGACAAAGGGATTCACCAATCATCACAATCAATTGCAAATTATTACACTGTACAGGAAATAAGAGGGACGATTATCTGAAGAACACAAAGTCAAAATCCAACCTTTACTAAGTTTTTATGTTGAACTCTGGACAACATCGCAACCTCTCTTGCAAACCGTGCTCCCCTCTTGGCAATCTCTTCCGGGATTTCTCCTTTATGGACAATTTTGATTGCAACAGTCTGACTTTTATATCTGAAGGGAACAGAACAAACTTAGTGAGACCATGTTGCCAATCTAAATCACTCAAGAACCAGAAATCTTCTTAAGTCAGTTTCATTAGACAGTCAACCTGTACTTCAATGGAAATCTAACCATTTCCACATAACTCAGCATGGTGAATAGAATCCAACAAATATATCACAGATTACAATCTCCTAGAGCACAGCATTGACATAAAAATACAAACTTTAACGGCACATGTCTCAATCAAGAAGAAATGCGCACACTATAAAGATGGCAATGACCAGAAGTCAAAGTAAGTCAAAAAGCATTCACTTTCTCCATATACCAAATAATGAAGAACAAAAACCACAATATAAGAAATAGTTGCAAACTTACTTTCCCTCGTATACTTTGGCATGAGCTCCTTCTCCAATCCTTGGACCAACAAAAAGATTCTTTGGATCAATGAGCCATTTTGCATCCAACTTGAACTCATCAGCGGAGTAAAACCCACTCCCAGATTCCATACTTCTAAAACCAGAAAGAATTCAACAGATATGCATACATAGTAACACTACTACTCATCATCCTTTTTATAGCAAGATCACATATCAAAGCCAGAAAAGGAAAGCATTGAAAAGCTCATTCACAGGTTTTATTTATGGATAAGCTGACAAGAAACACACAAGTAACCAAGACATGCTCACAAGAATCAGACCCAGAGATCAAAACTCACAGATTAATGGCTTACATGTCCTTGAGGAGGCAAAAGCAGAGAACCCCACATGTACCATTAAGAGAAAGAGAGAGAGAGAGTGACACCAAACAACAAACAAAGCAAGAAAAAAGAGCTCGAAGCCCGAAGAAATTTATAGAAAAGTCATGGGGAAAAGAGTAGAATTCCCATAAAGGGCAGCAGGGAAGATAACCAATCAACAAGCTTTCAAGTGAATATCAAAATTTATATTTAAATCACATTTCCATGACACATTAAGGTGGCATTAATTTAATGGGTGAGGTGGGATTTTGGAGGTATATTAAATCCAAGTGAGCACAGAGCTTCACTCTTGATCTGAAAACAGAATCATGGAAGGGATTGAGTTTGTGTAAAATAAAGAATGGAGAGAGAGAGTGGAAACACAGAAAGATATTTGTGAATATTGTAATAAAGAGAGTGGGAACCATAGACTAATTAAGAGCACATGGAAACTGATCTTGTCAAACATGTGGACAACAACCCAATCACTCACAAATGCCTCAGCTAGATACTAATACCTCTCTCCTACTTGTATTTCACTCCACTCTTCACTGCCGTTCCATACAAGTTAAAAAGACAACATTCAATCCAAGTCTATGTAACTACAGGATTTCATTCAGCATTTTACATCTAAATTGAACTTTAACATGTACAAATATGTCCACCAATAACCACATCTCTAACTCTCAAAGCTGATTTCTTGATCACCACATCACATATACACTTCTCAGAAGCAAAGGGCTAGAGCCAAACAAAAAAAATGATCACATGCTGAAACTGAGACCTTCAAAATTCCAGGCAGCAGCGTCCTATTGGACCACGCATTTTGCGTATGTATACTCAAGATCATTGGCTCCACACAGGCCTCCACTACAACTACAACTGTGTGACGCTGACTCTTCAATCATCTTCTTATTGCCCAAACAAATTAGGCTTGGTTAGAAACCATCACCATATCAGATAGCAACCCATCACAATGTAATGGAATAACACAAAAGAAATACTGAGGCCACAATTTCACAGCCAACATCCATAACCTCTTCGCGTTGTTTATATAAAAATGGAACAGCATAGATAATGATAAACAATAGATAAAAAGACCAGCTGTACTACGATATTCATATTTACCGAGTTAATTACGATCCAATAGTCAAAAGCAAATGCCATTACATAAATATGTCTTAAGAGTTAATGAAACTGCGCAAGTTCAGGAGTTCTAAACACCCTGTTAAAAGACATCTTAAAACTATTACAATGCATAGCATGTTCAGCATTTATTTATATATTATAAATATATACTATTTAAATGGGTGGGGTTCGAGAGACTCCAACTAAGGTTTCTCCCCTGTGAGGAGATCCATGACCACACGCTTGATGCTCCCATGATTCTTCTTTAGCAGCTTCTTGTTCATTTCATCATCACGGAAACCCTGCAACCACAACCCACATTTCATCCAAAATCCATAAGCAATCCATGATTTAAATCCAGTCACTACATTAAAGAAAAGACTCAAGAAAAATGATGACAATAGAAGGGGATTCAACATAGTCATACACATCAACAACATAGTTTGGACTTTGTACCATATAACTTACCATCTCTTGCAACTCCTCAAGGATAGGATCCCACTCAGCATCAGCAACACCACAGAGAACATCCACAGACTGCTCCAAGTTGTACTCATTCATCCTCAAGATCTCCTTGTTCAAATCAACCTGCCTGAAACCCATCTCCTCAAGTTCCTTGAGAAGGCTCTGCTCAACAGCATCTTTATCATCCATCTCTTCAGGCAATGTTGGTACGGCTGTTGGGGTTGCAGGAGAAGCCTCAGCTGGGGCTTTATCTTCAGATAGATCAATAATGGGGTACGACACATTAGAAGAAGCCCATGGTGTTGGACGAGGAGCAGAGGCTGAGGCATCGTTATCAATAATGGGGTATGACACAGTAGAAGAAGCCCATGGTGTTGGAGGAGGAGGAGCAGAGGCTGAGGCATCGTGGCCAACTAGCAAGCTATCATTAATGGGGAAATTCATGTCTTGCTCCTGCTCCTTTTTAGGCTGTTCATCAACCACCGGCTCTACAGGTTCGGCGACTATGTAAGAAGGATTGCAAGACTCCTGAAAACCTCCATCCACAATGGGCTGAACATTTGCATCTATAATTTCAGGGTCTTTAGACCTATTACTCTCAGGGGGCAGATTTAAGTTTATGCCTTGAAGGCTATCCTTCAGAGATGCATCAACCTGCATGGAGGAACAACGAGAGTGACTAATTTATGAAAAACATCATCAATTTTATTAAAGAATTGCAGGCTTAAACATGCAAGCAATACCTGGATAAGAACCCAAACACGTTGCCCAAATTTCACACCAGATGGGGATGCCATCCTCCAGTAAGAAATATAACGCCCAGGCAATTCCGGTGCAGTAAAATCAACGGCAATGTCAAGCTCCCCATTGACAGGCAGACCATCAGTAGGAATCTGGAATAAATTGAAATGATTACATGGGGCTCATCCAATAATCAAGATAGATTTCAATTCAAGAGCAAAAACACTTGAGAATATGACTAATTGAATTACCCACCTCTATCTCAACTGAAAATGCATCACTAAACTTGTCTCCTCCAATCCACCAAAGCTTAGCTCCCCGGGCCCACGGGATATCACCACTATTTCGCATCCGCCAAATCTTAGTAAACGGGGTAGATGGAGCCATCAGAGTTCCATCCAACACATTGACATCCGAAATGAAGCTACTGTCCAGCTTAGGCCGACTTGCTTTAATTCTGCAATCTCTCAGTATCTGTGGTGATGTTGGGGTACCTAACCATAAACTCTGAGTCCCCAAAATCCAAGGAAAAATTAATGAGCAAGCAACAAATACAAGAGTTGAAGGAAAAAAAAAAAGTAAATACGAAGATACACACATGATCAAACCCTTTGAAAGGTCTAGGATGTCGATAATGCAAAGGCCTATCCATTCTAATGTAATCAGTCTCATTACCCATTGCATCGAAGCAGATGTTGCATAGGTCATAATCTTCTTTCCTGCAAGTAAAAGAGAGTTTACATATTGACAAAGAAAACTTTTATCTCCGATTAATAAACAGATGTTAGACAGAAACTTACACTTTTGACTTGAATCGAGGTCCGATAATTGGATGCGCCCCACAACCATCACATTGAACACCCCTATGGAACATACAAATCGCTGCATTCCTCTTTGATGAATTAATGCGAGGGTGACCCTTACCTGCTAAGTCATTTGGAATAGGAATTCCGCTAAATGGACACTTGGTAGAAGGATTACGACCCATGGTGCGGGGTTGATCTTCATTACAAGACACTGTGGGATTAGCATAGCTGGTGGATGCAATGGCCCCAACACATTTGTCACTGGGATGGCCACTGATCTCTTTAGCATCTTTTCTATCATCATCAACAGGAGCATGAGATTCAGCTGGCACAAGGGCCACAGTTGTGCTTCCAATAGGGTCAGAATCATTTGGTGGCAAATTCAGGTCAACAGAAGAAGAAATATTCACAAATGGTCCCCATGCACCTTTCTTCACACTTCCACCCAATACAAATGGTTTTGGAAACACTTCTTGCAGACCACCATCCTTTGATGCATTTGGATCTCTAGGCACTGATGGAACTATTACATTTTCAGAAGCCTCAGCCTGTGTGTTTGACTGTACACCTGATTGAGACTGGGAAACTGGACTAAGGTGGGATAAACCCATCTTTAAGAAGGACTCAACAAGATCAGCAAGCGTTGGATTAGAGGATGCAGATTTTGAAGCAAAGTCGAGAGATTGCTTTGAAAGTGCTTCGTGCAGTGACTCTGGCACAGATTTCAAAATTTCAGCAACCTTGTTGTTAAGATCAGGTAATGGCTGCTGAAATCGAGGGGGTCTCAATGGAGTAGAACTTCCGCTTGATCTAGCATAAGAAGATTTCCCATTTCTGTCACTGTTCAATTGCACATTAATCCTCAAGAATTTAAGGCGCTGCCTCATCGCATCACACAGGTCATCTTCGTCAACCAGAGTCACTATGTCACCATCTTCATCAACATATGTCAGTGTAAGATCGGCATCTGGAGGAAAATTAAACAGACCAAGGATTTTTTCCCTTAACCCATTAAGGTCAAGATCCAGCTTTTCATTTTCATCAATACAGGCATTGAAGCGCCTTAGTGTATCTCCATATTTGACCTGTTGAGAATGTTTCACAAGCTTAATCACATACAACTATGAACACTTCTAAACCATACATGAAAAGTACAAAATAAGTTTTTTATTTTTTTATTTTTTTTATTTTTTATAACTATGTTCATCAAACAGGTGGTAAACATATTAGGGTATACTAATTAAGCATGTAAGTTAGTCCTCATATGATACCATGATAAGTTTTTAACAAGCAAGTAAACCACAAAATAAATGCTCAAAGTGCCTCAAACCATCAAATAACTGAGACAACATGATTGCACTCTTTTGCAATTAAAATCATGGTGATTCACTGACATAATTGTCAGTGAATCACCCTCCCAAGTACAAAATAAAATTAATAATAATAATTCTGTAAACAAGACAAGCAAAGTTGCTCACTTAAATTGGATGATTATAAATCTGTACCAATTACGCTGTTATAAGATTCCATGAGTTCATCTGAAACCAGTATTAAATTTAAAAACCTAGTATACTGAGTATTACAAAAAAAATTATAAAACATTTTATAAAATCCCCATCTCTCAATTGAAATTGAGATTCTAAAACAATTAAATAATGATAACACTTTTGATCAATGATTTGATTCAATTAGCATGAAATTTTGATCTCAGGTTATGATCATGTTCTTAAAAGACAAATTTTTTATTCTATTAAACCCAGGGAAACAACAATCCACATAACCGAAAGCATAATCAATATAAATAAATAAAAACTGCACCACAATTCTCCATACAAAACCCGTAAATTCCAATAAAATCAATAAAAATCATAAAAGAAAAGAAAAAAACTAACCTTGATAACCATAGTAGACTCCATATCCACTCTCAGTTCCGGTGAAGCCGAAAACTAAATAAAAAATCAAACTTTATAACAAAACAAAACAAAATCCCCCTAACCTTTTAACCCTAAACAGAGTTAAATGGATGAACTGAACCGTTCAAAGTATCCAACTCGATACTCGATACTCGATCAAATCAATCTTAGCTTACACGTAAGCCGATTTTGGTGCTCTCTCTCCCTCTCTATAGTAAATTAAGTACCTGAAAATTCTCTGCACTGAGGTGTTTGATTTTATAGACCCTTGTTGGCTTGCCCAATAAGAAATTTGTTCTAGTTTTCCGTCTTCCCAAGAAATCTTTGCGATTAAGTAATTGAACGGTTGATGTTATCTTTATTTCGCATCTATGATATCATTGGCGATTGTTGACGTGGCTCAATCAGTTTCCGCCACGTAATATGAAACAGAATTAGTAATGTGGGACCTGGACAGTGTATTGAATGTAACATAATAGATTATTTTTTAGTTTCGGTGATACATTCATATATAGAAATATTCAAGTTATTACGCACTGATATAACTTCATAAGGATATTGAATGTGAGCCACTAGTTTTACATGTTTTGACTCAAGTGTGTATGCACTTATCAAAGCTTCTCTATAATGAGTGGCTCACATTCAATATCCTTATGAAGTTATATCAGTACGCATTGACCAGATCGGGACTATATATATACGGTCTCGTTCACAGTGCACTGATGTAAATATATAAGAACATTGAATGTGAGTCACTCATTATGGAGAAGTTTTAACAAGTGCATACACACTAAGTCAAATCATGGAAAATGAGTGGCTCACATTCAATGTCCTCATATATTTACATTACTACGCACTGATTTGAATATTTATATATATATATATATATATATATATATATACACATAATTTTTCTATTGTCAGTTTGTTCTGATATAAAATATATCAAGACGAAGAATGCGGACCATTAGATTTACATACTTTGACTCAAAGTATATGCATTTATCAAAACTTCTTCATAATCTGTGGTCCACAATAGTCTTTCTATTATCAGTTCGTCATGATATAAAATATATCATAACAAAAAAATGTGGACCACATATTATAGAGAAGTTTTGATAAGGACATACACTTTGAGTCAAAGTATATAAATCTAATGGTCTACATTATTTGTCCTGGTATATTTTATATCAGGACGACAATAGAAAAATTGTATATATATATATATATATGTATGTATGTATGTATATAGAGAGAGAGAGAGGGAGAGAGTAATTTTCCAATGAAAACCTTTACAATGCACACTTTAAACACCTTTGATGAAATTATATGTAATCAAATGTTTTTCGATGAGATTTTTTGTATGCATCCTAAAAAAATTAAAATACACATTTGGTAAAAATTTGGAATTTTTTTGGATTTGAGAACTATTTTTTCTTATATTTTCATATTTTTAAATGTTTTATCTTTAAACAAAAAAAAAAAAAAAAATCGGAAAAAATTAGTTCTTGCACTCGAATTTTTTAAATTTTTTTTCCATAAATGTATTTCAATGTTTTCACCATCCACACAAAAAATCAAATCAATATTAAATATATTACATACAATTTTATCAAAGGTGCTTAAAGTGTGCATTGTAAAAAATCCTCATTGAAAAATTACTATATATACATATATAGTTTTTATATTGTCAATTCGTCCTGATATAAAATATATCATAATGAAAAATGTGGACCATTAGATTTACATACTTTGACTCAAAGTGTATGCACTTGTCAAAACTTCTCCATTATAAATATATCAGGACGAACTGACAGTAGAAAGACTATATATATATATATATAAGGTCCCGTTCTGGTCAATGTGCACTAATGTAACTACATCAGTACCAATGCATGTGGACCACTGATTATGGAGAAACTTTAACAAATGCATATACTTTGAGTCAAAGTATATAAATCTAATGGTCCACATCTAACGCACTGATGAAGTTATATCCGTACGTATTGACTTTAACATTTATATATATATATATATTATATATATAGAGAGAGAGAGAGAGAGAGAGAATAATACTAAACATTCCACCTAAAATCCCACATTTTTCATCCCACTATAGATGTCAGCTTATGTGGTATTACTTACACATTATTGAAAAAAAAAAAAAAAAAAAACCTCTATCAATATTTGTAGAACAGTGATACTTTGTAATTGACAAAAAAAAAAAAAAAAATCTAACAGTTTTTCCATAGCAATGTTTGTAATTTCTTTCACTTTGAGATGTGTAAATTTAGGTACAAAAAAAAAAAAACATTCAAACTATTCATTAAATGTTATGATAAATATTATAAGAATATGTGAACATCAAATAATTAAAGAGTAGATAAACATAATTAACCAAAGAGTAGATAGACAAGAATTAAAAGAACAGGAGATGAGAGAGGCGAGAGAGACAAAGATGGGAGAAAATATATTGCCTTTGAATTTGGATGAGAGTTCACTATTAATCACACATATCTTTTTCATTTACAATAAGGCCATATATATAGGCAAACAAAAACAAAGGGGATAATATTGTAATTTTCTATTTATATGTGCTTGGTGACCAAGTAATGAATGCCAAGCTTCCATGTGTCTTGGTGTGTCCAAGAAGCCAAAGAATAAGATATTTTGGTGGAAAGCAACATTCCACATATGTGTTACAACACTTCCCCTTGGATTTCCACCATTTGTATCTTGATTTGCTAGGAAAAACCCAGTGGGACAAAAACCTTAACAAAGTATATACAATGATCTTCTGGATCAAGTGGTGTGAACGGGTTCAGAACTGCCTCATTAAAACCTTTCCGGTAAAACCCAGTGGGACAAAATCCGGTAGAAGGAAAAAGAGTACAGTACCCATATTTATATTTAAAATTTTCTCCCCCTGATTGAACGCTCCCCCTGAATGAAACTTCAATATCAATCATATAATTTACAAAGCCGACGCATGCCAATTCCGTATACCAGTTTCTCAAAAGTTGATGTAAGCAATGCTTTGGTAAACAAATCTACAAGATTATCTATAGACCGTATTTGTTTAACATCAATTTGTCGGCTCTGTTGAAGTTCATAAGTATAGAAGAATTTAGGAGAAATATGTTTGGTTCTATCTCCCTTGATATATCCTCCTCTAACTTGAGCAATACAAGCCGCATTATCTTCGAATATTGGTGTTGGCATTTCTGTAGATAATGGAAATCCACAAGTATTTTGAATATGATAAATAACTGACCTTAGCCACACACATTCTCGGCTTGTTTCATGAAGTGCAAGGATCTCAGAATGATTAGAGGATGTAGCAACAAGAGTTTGCTTTGTGGAGCGCCAGGAGATTGCTGTGCCATTATATGTAAAAACATATCCTGTTTGTGAACGGGCTTTATGGGGATCAGATAAATACCCAGCATCAGCATAACCAATTAAACCTGAAAAGTTGTTGGATTTTGAATAATATAATCCCAAATCTTTCGTTCCACGAAGATAACGAAAAATATGTTTAATCCCATTCCAATGTCTCCGAGTTGGTGCTGAACTGAATCTAGTAAGTAAATTCACTGAAAATGCGATATCTGGTCTAGTACATTGAGCCAGATACAATAAAGCACCAATTGCATTAAGATATGGTACTTCAGGACCAAGTATCTTTTCACCATCTTTAAGTGGCCGGAATAGATCTTTCTTAGGATCAAGATTTCTAACAACCATGGGGGTACTTAATGGATGAGCATTATCCATATTAAATATTTTCAGGATTTTTTCAATATATACTGATTCATGGATAAGTATTCCATCTGATTTACGCTCGATCTCCAGGCCGAGATAATATTTTGTCTTCCCTAAGTCTTTCATTTCAAATTCCCTCTTTAAATATTCAGCAGTTTTCAGGAGCTCTTCAGGAGCTCCAATTAAATTCATATCATCAACATAAACTGCTATAATAGCAAATCCAAATTCTGATTTCTTTATGAATACACATGGGCATATGGGATTATTGATATATCCTTCTTTAGTTAAATATTCACTGAGGCGGTTGTACCACATGCGCCCAGATTCTTTAATCCATACAAGGACCTTTGTAATTTAATTGAATATAAATTCTGAGGTCTCAAGTTGTATGCTTCTGACATTCTAAATTCTTCAGGGATTTTCATGTAAATATCATAATCGAGTGAGCCATATAGGTAGGCAGTTACTACGTCCATAAGACGCATTTCAAGTTTTTCTGAGACAGCCAAATTTATCAGAAATCGAAACGTAATTGTATCCATTACTGGTGAATACGTCTCATCAAAATCAATACTAGGTCTCTGTGAGAAACCCTGTGCTACTAGTCGTGCCTTATATCGCACCACCTCGTTTTCCTCATTACGTTTCCGTACAAAAACCCATTTGTATCCAACAAGTTTGACGTCTTCAAGCGTCTGGACTATTGGTCCAAATACTTTACGTTTGGTTAATGAAGTCAATTCTGCTTGAATTGCTTCTTTCCATTTAGGCCAATCAGATCTTTGCCTACAATCGTCGAGGTTATAAGGCTCACAATCATCATTTAAAATTTCAGTAGCCACTGTGTACGAAAATATATCATCAATGATTGTTTCTTTACGATTCCACATTCCTCCTGTATAATTTATAGAAATTTCTTCATTTCTTCATTTCTAGGTTCTTGTATCTCTTTAGAGATTTCTTCCCCTGCGGGGGTTTCTTGTATCCTTTCAGGGACATCTAACTCTTGTGGAGTTGATTTAGAGAAAGTGGATTTATTTATAATTTCAGGAGTATGATCCTGATATTTTGTTTTCTTCCTCCGAGAAACAGTATATTTCGAACCAAGTGGCCTACCACACTTCTGGCGTACAGTAGATGATTCTTTTGCTATTATTTGTTTAGATTGTTCTCCTGGAACAATCATCCGTGCTGGTACATTAACAGCTGGGATGTGTGATTTTGTTACCCTAGTGGCATCTGTAAATGCATCCGGTAACTGATTTGCTATTGTTTGAAGGTGAACTATTTTTCGTACTTCATTCTCACATTGAGATGTGTATGGATCAAGATGAATTAGACTAGGGACTTTCCAAGAAAATTCACGCTTCTCTTCAGGAGAAGTTTTTCCTTTCCCTAATGATGAGAAATTTTTCTCATCGAAATGACAATCTGCAAATCGTGCAGTAAAAAGATCACCAGTTAAAGGTTCTAGATACTTAATAATTGATGGTGAATCTAGACCAACATATATTCCCAAACGCCGTTGGGGTCCCATTTTATTTCTATGTGTAGGTGCAATTGGGACATATACTGCACAGCCAAAAGTACGTAGATGAGAAATATCTGGCTGATGGCCAAATACGAGTTGCACTGGAGAATATTGATGATAAGAAGTGGGACGAAGACGAATTAATGCAGCAGCATGCAAAATAGCATGTCCCCAAACAGAAATTGGTAATTGCATTCGTAATAGTAAAGTTCTTGCAATTACCTGGAGACGCTTGATAAATGACTCTGCCAATCCATTCTGAGTATGAACGTGTGGAACTGGATGCTCAACATCAATCCCAACTGATTTGCAATATTCATCAAATGTTTTGGAAGTAAATTCACCCGCATTATCAAGGTGTATTGATTTAATCGGATGATCGGGAAAATGTGCCCGAAGCCTGATAATCTGTGCCAGTAACCTTGCAAAAGCAACATTGCGTGTTGATAATAAGCAAACGTGTGACCATTTGATGGATGCGTCAACTAGGACCATAAAATAGCGGAATGGTCCACTTGGTGGATGGATAGGTCCACATATGTCCCCTTGAATCCTTTGTAGGAATGATGGGGATTCAAAGCCAACCTTAGAATATGATGGTTTTATTATTAATTTTCCTTGTGAACATGTAGTACATAAATTTTCATGGGATAAAAGAATCTTCTGGTTCTTTAATGGATGTCCATGAAAATTTTCAATGATTTTTCGCATCATTGTAGATCCTGGGTGACCAAGACGGTCATGCCAAAGCATAAATATTTTTGGATCTGAGAACTTCTGGTTCTTAACTGCATGGACTTCTACATCTCTTATAAGAGTGTAATATAATCCAGATGATAAAGCATGCAGCTTTTCCATAATAAGTTTCTAGCCTAAACTATGAGAAGTAATGCACAGATACTCAATATTCTCATCACTTATAGTTTCTATGTGGTATCCATTATACCGTATATCTTTGAAACTGAGCAGATTTCTTTTGGATCTGCTTGAATATAAAGCATCGTTGATACATATTTTAGTATTGTTTGGTAACAATATCATGGCTCTACCGGAGCCTTCTATCAGATCTGTTGGACCTGATATTGTATTAACATTTGCTTTAAGCAAGGTTAAATTTAGAAAGTATTTCCGATTTCGTAGTATCTCCTATATTTTGCTTTTCAATATCACTCATCTTATTGTTTAAAGACATATCTATTCACAATGAAAAATAAAGTGCATATTAGACAAAGTGATTAAAAGTGTAAACATATAAATATGAAAATATATCACTTCATAAAACAAAATCATGAATCATACTAATTTTTCGAACTTCTGGTTCAACCTTGAACTGCAGGTTCATAAAATTCAGAAAACTTCAGGTTCTAATTAGAAATTACAAATTGACTTTCTAGATGAAAGAATCGTAACTTGATCCAATTCAGAATTTCTGGTTCTAATAAACTTTGACATAAAAGTTTTAATATCACAATTTAAATTGAATTCAGAGCTTCAAGTCTGATTAGAACTTCATGTTCAAACTTAAGAACTTTAAGTTCAAATTCAATACTTTGTATTCAAAATTAGAATTTCAGATTCTGATCGGTTTGTAAAACCGCGCCAACTTAAATATTATAATGATAAATCCAGAAACTTCAGATTATGGTTAGTCGGTCAAACCGAGCTTGGATTAAATTCCAGAAACTTAACGATTGACCTAGTTCTACTCAACACATAATTTATACAAATCCAGAAACTTCAGGTTCTGGTTAGTTGGCATACTTAGATACATAAATTGCATAAAATTAAATAGATGCGTAAAATTAAAATAACATATAATATAACAGATAATATAACAAAAATAAGATGAAGAAGAAGAACGAGAGAATAACAGTATGAGGTAAAGTGAAAAGGGAGAAAAAATTACTGTTTGCTTTTATTGATGATTTCAGATTACATCCTGACCACACAATTTCTGCTGTGTAGTGATTTTGAATAAAACAGAATTATACTCAGAGACTGATTTAAGTCTTGAAAACGTAAATGTTGCCACTGATTTTAGGAGTAATCCGGCATCAATAACCTAGGACATGTAATTGTCCCCAGACACTTCTAGTGCAGCAAATTTCAAACCTGCAAGCTTTGACATTATTACAGCTTCTGGTTATCCGAAAATCACAATCGAAGTCAGAACTTCTGGTTTGATAAAAATCCGAGGAATTTAAATATTTGCTTGTAAGTAAATAAATTCAGAACTTCAGGTTCCGTTAAATAAATCCATGAACTCCAGGTTTTGGATGAGTGACCAAATTGTTTAAATAAATAAAAATTACATAAAAGTAAATAAAGTGCGAGAAAGTAAATTGCGTAAAAATAAAATGCGGGGAAGTAAATTCAGAACTGCAGGTCCTGGTATTAATAAATAAAGGTCTAGAAACTTCAGGTTCTAGTAATAATAAATTCAGAACTTCAAGTTCTGGTAATGGATCTAGGAACTTCAGGTTCCAGTGATAATAAATTCATAAGCTTCAGGCTTTAATAATAAATTCAAACTTTAGGTTCTGGAAATAACAGCATCGTGCTGATAACGTGTTATGATAAATATTATAAGAATATGTGAACATCAAATAATTAAAGAGTAGATAAACATAATTAACCAAAGAGTAAATAGACAAGAATTAAAAGAAGAGGAGATGAGAGAGGCGAGAGAGACAAAGATGGGAGAAAATATATTGCATTTGAATTTGGATGAGAGTTCACTATTAATCACACATATCTTTTTCATTTACAATAAGGCCATATATATAGGCAAACAAAAACAAAGGGGATAATATTGTAATTTTCTATTTATAGGTGCTTGGTGACCAAGTAATGAATGCCAAGCTTCCATGTGTCTTGGTGTGTCCAAGAAGCCAAAGAATAAGATATTTTGGTGGAAAGCCACATTCCACATATGTGTTACAACATTAAACATGTTATTGAACCAAAAAAAAAAAAAAAAACTCAACTACTAAAACTATTGAATACAAATAGAAAATTTTAAATAAATAAATAAATAACAAGAGACAGAGTAGTAGTAAAACAAAGGCTAGAGGCTACAACCAAAAACCATATTTTTTAGGAATATGAATATGAGCATCTTTAACTTTCAGTATGTTTTTTTTGAATATGAACATGAGCATCTTTAACTTTTAGTATTTTTTTTTTATTTTAAATAAACTAAATATGATACTAAATTTTAATAAAATTTGATTGCTTTATCAGTCTATTCACAAAAGAAACAAAAAATTGGTTCAAACAATTAATAAAACACCTTATAGGAATTTATCTTTTATTGTCTGTTTTATTTTTGCTATTTTTTTTTTAAAAAAAAACACCAATAAATAGGAATCGAACATTTGTACACACCCGGAGTCATTCTACCACGCGAATGTAAATTTGCTTCTTAGTAATTGTAAAAAAAAAAAATCTCTATCGTTTTTTCTAGAGCAGTGATAATTTGTAATTGAAAAATAAAAGATCTAACAGTTGTTCAAAGCAGTGTTTGTAATTTCTTTTACTTTGAGGTGTGCACATTTAGGAAAAAAAAATAAAAAAAATCTCAACTACTAAAACTATTGAACACAAATAGGAGAAAAAAAGTCAAAGGATTAGTAAATACCTAAAGTTATTGCACCACACAAAAATGAATCTCTTTATGCAACCATTGACTTCAATTGATTTGATTCTTTAACCAACAATGATGGAGATGTCTAGGAATGGAGCAAGAGGTGAAGTTTTGGTTCTTGAGTCACAATGGTGGAGGACAGGAGAGGAAGAGTTGTTTACGATCTAAACCAATGTATTGTTTGTGTTGGGGTCAAAATAAAATTATAAATATTACATGGGTTTAATGAAAATTAATTAACCATTAAGTGAATATGAGTTGGAGGTTGACTAAATAATGTCACATAAGTTAACACCTGTAGTGGGATGGGAAATGTGAGATACTAGGTGGGAAGTGTAGCATTAATGTGTATGTATATATATTTTGTTTTTAAAAAGATAAATGTTAAATAAAAAAAGTTTTTTTTTTAGAAAAAAATAATAATTAAATGTTCACAACTTCAAATCTCATAACATTTTGAAATTATGCAATTCCAAACATAAATTGAAATTTGATATGATAAATCACACATAACAAATTTTTGATATTGTTAACACAATTTTTAAATAGATTAATGCCATAGAGTTTTTTTTTATTTTTTTATTTTTTATTTTTATTTTTTATAATTTTTTTTTAAGTATTTAGTACACATTTATTCAAAATATACATATTTATATATTTTTGGACTATAAAAAATGATTAAAATAATTTACAAAATAATATCTTCATTAATTTTTTTTTTTTTTGGAAGTATTACACTATTACATAAATTGAGGTTTTTTTTTAGAGGGAGAGACTTGAACCCACAATCTCATGGTGTATATGTGAAGATTTTACTACCAAACCAACATCATCTGTCTCATTATTTGTAAATTCACATGATTCGCTCACCAACATCTCCAATGCTATTACACCTTATTTAATTGTAAAATATCCACTCACAAACATCTCCAATGCTATTACAGGGGCGTAGCTCAGTTGGTAAATTGACGAGCTTGAGGATTGAGGAAATGACTCTCAGGTCAACGGTTCGAATCCTACTAATGGTGAAAACTTTCAAAAAAAAGGAGAGAGAATGAAATAAATGTTTTAAGATGATTGGTAAACAATGGATACATATTTGATTTTAAATAATTGCATTGGAAATGAGAATATATATTTCTTAATTATTTTTTTTATGAAGTGGATCCATATTCAATATATAGAAAAACGATAGATATATTAAAGAATTGGATTTCAAATTAAACAAGACAAGGGTTTTTTTTACTGGCATGCCCTGCCCTTCACACTTACGTGTGCGTGTGTGTGAGAGAGAGAGAGTTCGAATGTGTTTATTTTTCCAAAACTTGAATTAATACACAAAATTTAAATTCAATTTAAAACATTAAAAATATTATTTTATCTTTATTTTTAATTTCGTATAATGTATCATATGAAAATTATATGTCAGGAGAGGGCACCCATACAAAAGGAGGGACAAGGAATGAATATATATAAATATATATACATGCATGCCGGACATTGAAACGTGGTGGTAGAGATCTTCTAATACTATAAGAGAGTCACACCACATTGGCAATAGCTCATATATTGATTATTTAACATTGATCATCATCATCTAATTACAACTCACAAATTAATGTCTCTCCAAAGTCCAAAGTCCAAAGTCTACTTGACACAAAAAACAATATCAGAAGGGGCTGCGAAAAACAATTGCAGAAAAACGTATAATAAAATTAATATACAGATGATAAATCAGAGTTGATTACTCATATTGTTTGCGTAATCTTGAACCATCGATCTTGTTTTTCAATTGCGCGTAGAAATTAATTTTAATAGCTCAGTGCTCAAGCACAGCCTTTGATGAAGAACATTGCGACATCGGCGGTGATCTTCCTTCCCTGTTGGACTAGGACCCGCCGACGGTTTCCGGCGAACGCTAGAAGCACCAGCACCGTGATCCACGTCACCATGGTGGCGCGTGCTGCGACTACCAGAAACGTAGCTACAGAGAAGACACCGAGAACAGGTAGAAGCAACTTGTAGAATGCCGTCCAGCTGTTTGTGGTTTTGTCTAAGTAGAATAAGATGATGGAGAGGGATAGAATGAGAGCAAACAAAGACGTTGCGATGGTTGTTTTGGTTCCAAGGAGATTCATGAGTGTGTGTGTCAAGAAGAAGATGAAGAGGAAGGAGAAACTGAGGCTGGCTTTTGTTGTTCTATGACTGTAAATGTGGGTGTGAGTGATTATATTATTTGGTTGATGAGCTATGTATGCTTGAGGAGCCAAAGTGGAAAGGAATTGGAGGGCATGTGCTGCACATGGGGAGGTTGCCAATCAGGTATAAAAAATGGTACCCTTCTTAGTTCTTTCACTGCTGCTTAATAGTACTAAATTTTTTGGACCCTGTTATCCGCACCAAATTCTGCGCGGATAAGCAGAATAATTATTTGGGTTAACATGATTTCCAAGGATTTTATTTATGATTGATCTATATAGAATCCTAGCAATTGAACCTATCCCTCCAACTTGTGTTTTTAAATATTTTTGTTCCATGATTAATATGCAAAATAAGCAATGATTGATAGCAATTAGTAAATGATTATTACATGATTAACCTTTATAATGTCACATTGGATGCTCTTAATTGTGGACCAACATAGGCAATAATTGCTGGCCCAGTAATTAGGTGGACTTAGGAAAATTCTACCATTTTCCTTGCTGAATTGATGATCAACAGTCTTTGGATTCAAATTCACTAAATTTTTATAAATACATAGAGGTTGATGTCCTTATAGAGGACATTGGGGTTGTGAATGTAGACTTTAGAGGCTCATGCCTACTGTTAGAGATTCTGATTGAGAGAATGTCCCCACCACATCAGGTGTCACTGTCCTACTACTTAATGTGTGATTGAAATTTACGGTGATTTCTTTTTCGTACTTTGATTCCTAGACATGTAATGTAGAAATTACGAGCTTTCCTTGCTGAAATCATAGGTTCATTTGAAATCAGGGGACACTCAAAATTTTCAATTGTTTACACAATTTACCTCTTTCTTTGGAAGAATATGGTACAATAAGTTGAGGGTTTTGTAGCTTATTGTTTTCTTGTTTAGTAGTAGATGCTTTAATCGGTTCTTTTCATTTATTTTATTTAGAATTTCCTTTAGATTTTAGATAATGATGCATATCAATGTCATTGTGCAATTTTAAAGAGTTTGATTTATGCTACTTGTGCTTAATATATTTATTGTCGAAGTTGAAGTTTCATTACGTGAAAGACTCGCCACTTCTATTAGCCTCACTGATCTATATACAATTTACTTTTTTGTTCCACTTTAGAGTAAAGCTGTTCTAGACAATGCCGATGAAATCTAACGATGAAGTATTAACACTATGCACAACTTTTTCAATTACAATCTTATTAAACCTCTGTTTTGATATATACTAAATCCTTTATTTTTTGAAGATGATATATGCTAAATCCTTAAACAGGTGTTGTGAGTTCTTGTCTGGTCCATCAAGTGCTGCTTCTACCAAAACATTCCTTCTTCTTTCTAGCTTCAGATTTCCGTGTAAGTGTGTTCAACTTTTGTAAACTACATTTACGGTTCATTTTCCACAACTGCAGGCTATATTATAATCCTCCTATGCAAAAAATACAGAGTAAACAGCATTATGAATTACAATGCCTCATGTGCTGGAATTCTGGAGGCAAAAACTCTTTCTTTGGCCTTCTTTGCCTGAAACAAGTTAAGCAGAGAACAATAAGTGGAAATGATATCGTTGTATGCATATACCATGTATCCCTTACTTGCGAACGAAAATTAAGAGGTTAGATTTCAATTTACTTCTTGCTCCCAGTTTGTGCACATTGTAATGGCAAAAAGCAACAATGCTTGTAAACCACTCCTACATATGATTCCCATCCAAAGTCCCTGCAAAATTGCGGAGTCGATTACACTAGAAAGACAATGTACATATGCTTTTGAAAGATTAAATTCTTACCTTTCCTCCAAAGTGGAAGATGAAAGTCAAGATTATAGCAGTAGGAAGGCCTGCAAGGTAATAAGCCCCTAGATTTACATATGCACCAATCTTCTGCCAACCACACCCTCTTGCAGTACCCATATTATTTGTTTAGGATAAGCATAAGATGCCGGTTATATTTAATGTAATGTATTTTATTTCTTTCTTCAGCCAGAAACTGCACCGATGGTCCAATTTGGAGACTAATATTTGTTTAAAAGAAGTAGATTTGCATCATTGGAAAGAAGCTTAAACCTGAGAATACAGCCTGCATTCCATCCATGAAGTTGGATATGGCAAGGACCGGCATTACGGATGCCAAATATCTTACTACTTTCTCTTCACTGGTGTACATGTAGCCCCATATGCCCCGTAGAGCAACTGCAACTATACTCACCAATAGACCCTCTGTAACTGCCAAGAACATCACAATTCGTACTGCAAGGCATGCAGCATAAGGTCTGCCTGTGCCTAATTCATTCGAAACTCTCGTACTTTAAGCATGGAATGGAAGCAAGAGAATTGAAGAAAACAGTCAGAATATGTTTTGCAGGTGTTGTCAATTATGGTTACATGTTGTGTTTTTAACATATCTACCTTACAGCGCTGCCAAAACCGAAGGGGACTCCGATGACCATTTTACTTGTGTTAAGGCTGTGGAGTATATTGTTGCAAATTAGCAATAAGCTGTAGAACATAATTTATGGCTGTTTGGATTTATAAGTGAATTCCATATGATTAAGAGAGTACATGGAAATGCAAACCTGATAGACATCATCGACGTTTCTAGCTTGGGATTAGGAAGAAGACCGGACATGAAAACGAGGAATGTATTGGAATCTTAAGTGAATGTTGGAAAAATGAAACTCACCACTCACCAGACCATAAGAGCTGAAGGTATGCCTAATTCAAGAAAGCCAAGGAGATTCTCCAGGGCTTCCTTGGAAAAACCTGTCCAGGTTTTCCTACAAGCTGGAGACTTTATATAAATTACCAAGATAAGCACGTTGATCCAATAAGAGATAGCAATGGACAAGGCAACACCTTTATTCCCAAGTTCAAATATGAAGATCGAAGTCCAACAAGCAATCACATGAACCAAACTTGCAATTGCTGTGCTTATCATCAATGGCAATACATTACTCTGAGTTTGCAGGAATCTCAGTTGGCATTGAAGAAGGCCAAAAGGAAGAATGCTAGGGACCAACCACCTCGCATACGTCCCTGCATGCTTTGAAATCGTTGGATCTTGTTTAAAGATTGTGAAAATTTGCTCTGTGCAGCCCCAAAGAGCAGCTACCGGAACGCTCACAAGCATAAGAACAATCATAGCTCTCTGCATGTAAATTCCCAGCATATGATACTGTTTTGCTCCATATGCTTGTCCACACAGTGTTTCCAGAGCACTTCCCATTCCCAGCTAATCGTAATTAACAAAAAAAATAATAATTTAGTTTGATAAATCTGAAGTGACAGACACGAACACGAACACGATCATATCAAAGAGAATTATGATGAGGAAAAGGTGACCATGAAACTGAAACCAGTAACTCCAGCAAATGAAGTAGCCATGGAAGCACTTGCAAGAGAGAGCTCGCCGAGATGGCCAACGAACATCACCGATATCATCAGTAAGCTACACTGCAAGAAACTAACCGCAACTAGAGGTCCTGCCAACCCCATTTGCTTCTTCAACTCTACATTGATCTCACCATACTTATTCTTGGTCGGACTATGATCATCGCCATATCCCAAACCCTTTTCGGAGCTTGGAATTAGAGGCTAGGCCCGGCCCTAGGGGGAGCCCAGTGAGGCAACCACCTAGGGCCCCGATTGTAAAGGGTCCCCAAATTGTATTTTGAAAAATGATTTTATAATATAATTCATTTAAGATTTTAAATAAAACAGGCCCATAAATGACTTTAAAAAATGTTCATCATACACATATAATTTTTTTTAAAAGGTCCCCCCAATAGAAACTCATTATCATTTTTTTTTTTTTTTTTTTTTTTTTGATATTGAAACTCATTATCATTCTTACAACAACATTGCATCAAGGGTGGTAGTGGGTTGAATCCTAGCAACACTCGTGTTTGTTACAAATAATCATCTTTTATATCTCTAAAAAAAAAAACTCAATACTCTCTTTATACGAAAATTCAGAAGTCGTTGTTTCGAAGGTAATTAAATCAATACACTTCATTTTTTTTCTTTTTCGAAAACATGTAAGCTTAATTAATACTTTTGTTGTTAAAAATGTGAAACGAGTAAGGTTTAAATGATATATTCTTTGATGCAATTATAAAATTTTTATTTTGGTAACTTTTTTTTTTTTTGGTTGCTATTTTGTTGTGTTATAGTTTTGAGTTTAAGTAATTATATTAATTTTTATAAGTATTTATTAGAGGAAAAAAAAATCAAATAAACATACATAGAGTATCAAGGGCTTTATATTCTATAGTTTGCCTCGGGCCCCGAAAATCATAGGGCCGGCCCTGTTAGAGGCGATTCCACATTAGTTTGGGAGTATTCTTGATCCATATATATATCTCACTTTCTAATTAAGTTGTTAAATGTATGAATATGAAGCAAATGGAAAAGAAGAAAGAACTCTCCAGGTGAAATGAGTTAGGCTAAAGATTTTGAAATTCTTTGCTAATGAAAGCATTCAAATTGCATGATTATATGTAATTATTCATGATCCGGACAAGAAGGTAGCCCTTTCCAGCATTTATTCTTCCCATGTGTTTCACTTCACTTTACATTAACTCTTAATTAGGTTGGTTGTAAACTCTATCTTAGTGATAGAATTTGAGTCGACAATTTATAGTATTTGATCTAGATAAGTCTTACATAATCTTGATATATCAGCCCCTAAACAATATTACACTAAGCATAAATTCATTAAAAGTCGGAAGGAATGAGTAGTGCGATTGTAAATTAATTATCAATTCATGATTTCATGATGAGAAAGTCTAAGGTAATCTACCATTCAATTTATGTCATGACATTTAATCAATCACATTTATTTGAATTGTCACATGACCGTGATGTGAATGAAAAATATATGGAGGTTAAGTGAGAAAAATTGTAATCCTTGCTATTGTTTATTCCCAAGAAGAAATATATATTAGGAATACGTCCAATTTTGATCCTGACTTTGATGCATAAACAACATTTGTGCAGACATTGGGGTGCCTGCCGATTCAAATCTTCTTTTGGTATAATATTAATATTAAATAATTAATATTAATTTCCCCATTTTAATAAATTTGATTACCATATATTTAAATAAATAAATGTTGAAGTTCAAATTTCAAATTTCACTTTCTGAACAAGACGTTTATTACAATTGTCCAATATTATATAGTAGTAAATATAACCCATTCAATCTAACAATGTCTCGTGTCCGAAAGGTCACACCACCAAATATTTTGAACATAGTACGAAGTGTTTCGAATTGGACAGTGATTACATTATTTAATTAAGCAGATATTAATCAGGATGGACATTATTCTAACTGGGCGGAGGCAAAAAGTACTGTATATAATCAAATTATTATATTCTGGAATGCACTAATTAAATGGTACAGAAATAAATTTCATGTATATTTACTCAAATCACAAGACAAGAATCCATAAATACTGGTAATTTTATATCAACTTAGATCATGATCAGCCAGAGCTGAGATATATAATGAAAAGAATTGTCGTTAATTACAGTCTTTGCCTTTGTTGCACCATATAATATAGGGATTTGGATGCTCTACTTATCTTATCTTTTTCCCGACCTAAGACACATAAAGATAATACAATGCATTTAAAGATAATGGAAGTAAAAAAAAAATAAAAATAAATAAATCTCAGTCATTGATTACACATGTCACCAGATCTATTTAAGTCAGAAAAAGATTAAGTCAGCAGAAGATCCAAATTTATAATAAAAAAAGTGGTGTAGAAAAGAAGATAGAAAAGATTAGGTCCATGAATTGATCAGAAACTTTTTTACTAATTGTGAGAGTGAGACTAGAAGACACGATTCCTTGATAATTTCTAGCATTTTACATAACTATTATAATTGACTACCCATTATTGAGAGTATGTTATCAACTTTGTTAAAGCTAAAGCATATATATAGATCTTTCTTTATAATAATGAGAAAATTCATATAACTAGCTAAGAGATTCAAAGACAAGGAGCACAAGGCTAGGAAATGCAAACCTGACAGACAAGGAGATTGATATTTTTGATATATAATATCAAATTAATTTACTTCTTAAAGAAGGTGATTATATAGAGAAAACTTTTGACGAATTCTTGAAAAAAAAAAGAAAAAAGAGTTAAATTATATGAGACAAAAAGTACTGTATATAATCAAATTATTCTATTCTGGAATGCAATAATTAAATGGTATAGAATTTCATGTATATTCTCTCAAACCTCAAGACAAGAATCCATATATATATACTGGTAATTTTATATCAACTTAGAACAGCTCAACAGCCAGAGCTGAGATATCGATCATGAAAAGAATTGTTGTTACGGTCTTTGTTGCTCAATATAAAGATGCAAAGAAGATAGAATAAGAACCTGAAAGATTAGGTCCATGAATTGATCTGAAACTTTTTGACTACGAGTGTGACACTAGAAGAGACGATTCCTGATCATAAAAAGAAAATTAAAAAAAAAAATGGAATCCAAAGTGCTTGTGGGTGTACGGATAGCATATTAGCCTCATTTTGTTTTGGTGCCTGGTTAAAAAGATGGTTAATTTGTATTAATTGTGATGATTTGGGATGGAGAGAAACTAACAAGTACGTCAAGTGAGAAGTATGCATTACGTATTTACGTGCAGCAGGTTTCGGGTGCGGGAAATGTAAGAACTTTTTTTTAAGTTGATGAGCAGTATTGTCCATTATTTATTGAGCGTGTGAAAATTGAATTGATTGGAATTAATGTTATTTATTAGAGAGTTAACCGGAATATATAGCTTTCTGATCAATGTGGGTTTATTTGGACTTGGTGCACCTTATGTTAGTATGTACACTGTTACAGTGTATGAGTTGGTAGGTACTATTTTATGTGTGAATTGAACTAGCTAGTTTTAATCCTAGCTATTAGGATTATCAATTATGAATTTATGATTAATCCATTATGGTTAGGATTTAAGTAAGTCGTTATATATATATACAGGAGGTCCCTACTCCCACTCACATACGAGATTCAAAATATCTTTTTCTTCTCATAATCAGATGGTGATTTGAGAGTAAATAATTCTCTAACTAGTTATTACTAACTTTTTTTTTTCTTTTCTTTTTCAGATTATTCTCCAGTTATAATTGTATCACGGGTTTAGCTGTGCTTTTAGGTACACTTATTCAAACAATTCTTACATGGATATATACTATATTACTAGACCTGATAGTCACTACAAAAGAGATTATCAGGTATGATAATCTAGTATCAGGTATGAAATAACGTGTGAAATCCCTTACTTGATGGATAACTTTTTTAATGACTTAATATTATTAAGCCTCTATTTCAGTTATGCTAAAACTTCAGATTTCTTTACCAGTGTGTTTATCAACTTTGTAAAGCATGCATATGTATAGAATGTAGATTTTTCTCCAAATTAATGAGAAAATTCGTATAATTAGGATTTTCAAAGACAAGGAAATGCAAATCTGATAGACATCATTGATGTTTGATGTTTCTAGCTTGGGATTTCGATTTTGAAATTAACAATTTCTTATTGTCAATTTATTTAATTAAAATCAAATTAACTCTCAGACAATAATTAGAACTGTGGCAGCTTTGCTGGAAGCATGAAAACTCATGTACTGCCTGCCTGGAAGGTAATTATTAATTAAACTCATGTACTGCCTGCCTGGAGGTAATTATTATTATTATTTTTTATTTTTTTTATTTTTGATAATACAAACAACTGCCGAGACCGGTGAGATAGGACTTTACAAGTGCAGTCCGGACGGCAACTCCCACGAGAAGGGAGAGAACACCCACAAAGTAGTGGGACACTACCCACACAAACGGTGGGAAAATTGACACAGAACCCATGCACCCACAAATCCTTAAACCTTGGTGGTGGGGGTTCCCATTGGGATGGCCCACCACATTGGGAAGGCACCATGTGCAGAAGGTAATTATTAATTAAACTCATGTACTGCATGGCTGGCTTTTGACTTTACATATAAGTTTTGCACCGCTTCTGAATGAGAAAAACTTACATGCACCTGGTGCAACACTCACCACATGCTGAGTGTTGCACCCCAACCAATCAAAACTTGACACCTCATCCAATCATCCAACTCAGCCATCCAACTCACCCTCTAACTCAGCAGACCACCCACCTCAACAGGAGCAGAGGACGACGACGGCAGGAAGCGACGGCGGCGACGCGGTCGGGAGGGTGCAGCGACGACGGCGACGACACGGCGACGGCGATGAGGGACGAGCAGCGACGACGGCGACGGGATCTGGAGGGTTTCCGCCGTCCTCCTCCACTCTCACCACCGCCACACCCTCCAGCTCCTCGGCGGCTCTTCGCGTCGCCGTCGTCGCTGCACCCTTCCGACCGCGTCGCCGCCGTCGCTTCCTGCCGCCGTCGTCCTCTGCTCCTGTTGAGGTGGGTGGTCTGCTGAGTTGGAGGGTGAGTTGGATGGCTGAGTTGGATGATTGGATGAGGTGTCAAGTTTTGATTGGTTGGGGTGCAACACTCAGCATGTGGTGAGTGTTGCACCAGGTGCATGTAAGTTTTTCTCCTTCTGAATTGGGTAGGCAGTGTTTACATTAAATGTTAAATAAATATGAAGTCAGATTGGACACTCTATTCATTTTTTTATCTTAAAGTTTCTTGGAGTTCGTGATCCAAAAAGAGACACTTATATAGAGTATCTCTAACCCAAACACCAAATATTACACCAAAAAAGAGTACCTTTCTTACACCAAATTTTTTTCATCTCCAATGTATTACACCAAATTTACACTAAAAGAGCATATTTGAAGAATATTCTTCCAATAAATATTTATACAATACCAATTAATTTATATTAGTTAATTTATACAATATTCAATAATTTTAATGACGTAATATATATATCAAAGTGGGTATCATTTTAAAAATCTCAACGAGATCTTTCTAACGGTATATTTTTTTGAGAATACATATTGTTAAAATTAAGTATAAAAGGGTTAAATTAATAATTTTTATAAAAAGTAAATGGTGATGTGATATCATAACAGAAAAAAAAAAAAAAAAAAAATGGTGGATGAACAGTGCCCACCAAAACCTGGTGGGCATTGTTCATCCACCAAATATATTTTGGTGTATTTGGTGTGGATGATGTATACGTTGGAGATTTTTTTTGATGTATTTAGTGTGGATGGTGTATATGTTGGAGATGCTCTTATAAATGCCCAAGCAAATTGTTAATCTCAAGATATTCCAAATTATTCTATTTAATAATAGTGAATTTTATGTCAACTTAATTAGGACATTTAATCAAATATGCAAGTTGGTAATGGAAGTACGTGCAAGTTTATGATCATCATCGATCTCTTGGATATGGAGCAGAGCAGCAAATGATGGCTCATGTAGAAATCTAATAATGGCCGGCTTGGTAGAGGAAGCTTATGGCCTGGCACAGCTAGCTTTAATCACCAAAATGCATGCATGTAACCGGAATTACTGGAAAGGAATTGAATGGCTCGTGGTTCACATAGTTCCATGTCTGCCATTAAAAAATTAAGTTGAGAACATGTCCCTCCTAGACTACATGTTTACCACATCATCGCTGTTCTATTAAAGTGTTTGACAGAAATTAATGGGAATAGTTTCTTGATCTCCTACATCACTTTAACACTTTGGTTCCCAGATATGTGTATAATTACCAACAACTATGAGTTAACTTTACTGCAATCATATATATATATTCATTTCAAATCAGATTTTTTCTAACTGTTTACACAATTTATATACCATTTGCTTTGAGAAAATGATGCATTATGCATATCAAATTATCAATGATTGTCATGTTGGAACTTTTAAGGGTTTGATTTGTGATGCTAGTTTTTCTTAAATTATTCATCTTTGAGGCTTTTTGATGCTTCATTATATATATATATATATATATATATTAAAGACACAAATAGAAGAAACAAACGCGGCTCTGCAAAACTATATATCTTTCATCATAATTCTATCAACTTTTGTAAAATATATTTATGGATCTTTTTGTGAAATATATTTATGGATGTTTTTCAAGAACAACAAGCTTATAATCCTTATAAACAGCTTCATGATGCCACATTTGTTGGAATTGTGGAGGCAAAAACTCTTTCTTTGGCCTTCTTTGCCTGAAACAAGTTAAAGTAGAGAACAATAAGAGGAAATTATATCATGATATGCATATGAATGAAAAGTAAGTGTTGGATTGTGAAGCTTGAATCATTATTTTTGCCATCATGGGGGTCGAACTCTTTTGAGTGACAGTTTTAACCTCAAGGCCGGCTTTATTATTTATACTCTTGCAATTCTAGGGTTTTAGATTGCGAGAAGAATAAGAATTGTAAACACCAATTTAATAGTGGAAGTTGAATGCTTTAGGTTTCGTATGTTTTGATTATTGCTTTAGGTTTGCATATTACGTAACAGTAAGGGGCCGGTTAGATGTTAATCTGTACCTCTTCCTCCCAATTTGCGTGCATTGTAATGGCAAAAAACAACAATGCCTGTAGACCACTCCCACATGTGATTCCCATCCAAAGTCCCTGCACAATTAATTGGCAATAAATTGCACAACAACAACACTAGATATACACTTTTTGTAAAGATCATAAAATTCTTACCTTTCCTCCAAAACCGAAAACAAAAGTCAAAATTATAGCAGAAGGAAGTCCCACAAGGTAATAAGCTCCTAGATTTATATATGCACCAATCTTCTGCCAACCACACCCTCTTGCAGTACCTATATCATAGTAATAAAATCATATTAAGATGGATTGATTACTTATGATAAGGTCTGATTTCAGAGAAGAATATCGGTTTCCTGGATTTAGATTTGCAATATTGGGGAAAAAACCTGAGAGTACAGTCTGAATTCCATCCATGAAGTTGGATATGGCAAGGACTGGCATTATGGTTGCCATGTATCTCACTACTTCCTCATCGTTTGTGTACACATAACCCCATATGCCCCGTAGAGCAAACGCGGCTAAGCTTAATAGTATCCCCTCTGTAACTGCCAAGAACATTACAATTTGTACTGCAAGACGCGCAAAGTAGGGTCTGCCTGCCCCTAATTCATTCGAAACTCTCGTGCTTTGATCATGCAAGCAAAAGAGAATACAACAAACAGAATAAATATATCTGTCTGGGATCATTGATGAATGTTATGTGTGCTGTATTAGTATATGTATATACCTTACGGCGCTGCCAAAACCAAAGGGAATTCTGAAGAACACTGAACTTGTGTTCATGCTGCAGAGTAATTTGATTGGCAATAATTAGCAATCGACACTATAAAACAGAATTTATAGCCATGTCAAGGAGGCATGGAAAAAAAAAACCTTATAGACATCATTGATGCTTCGAGCTTGGGATTGGGAAGCAGACCCGACATGAAAACCAAGAACTCGTAAGACCATTGCTCCAAGCTGATAATGTCACAAACACAGTAACATTAAGATGATATACAAATAGCAGAATTGACAGCTTTTTCTTGAATCATGAAAATGGAAACTCACCAGACCATGAGAGCTGAAGATATTCCTAATTCAAGAAAGCCAAGGAGATTTTCCAGGGCTTGCTTAGAAAAACCTGTCCAAGTTTTCTTACATTTCGGAGACAACTTTATATAAATTGCCAGGATAAACACATTGATCCAGTAAGAGATGGAAATAGACAAAGCAGCACCTTTGCTCCCAAATCCAAATCTAAAAACCAAAGTCCAACAAGCAATGACATGAACAAGGCTTGAAATTCCTGTACTTATCATCAATGTCAATGTATTATTCTGTGTCTGCAGGAATCTGAGTTGGCATTGAAGCAGACCATAAGGAAGAATGCTAGGGATCAAACACCTAGCATAAATCCCAGCATGGATTGAAATCTCAGGATCCTGTTTAAGAAGTGTAAAAACCTGCTCAGTGCATCCCCAAAGCAGAGCTATAGGAATGCTGATGAGTGTAAGAACAAGCATAGCTCTCTGCATGTGTATTCCCAGCATATGATACTGTTTTGCTCCATATGCCTGTCCACACAATGTTTCCAATGCACTTCCCATTCCCAGCTAAAATATAAGAAAAACAAAAGTTAATAACATTACGGTGCTTAAATTCTATCGTTGTGTTATTTTCTATCTGTTTAAACTTTTAAATCTAATGGTTACAACATGTATCAGAGCCTCGTTGTCCATGAGTCCTGGTTTCAAATGCCTAGAAATGGACATGATCAAGAAGATCGACAGTAAAACATACCATGAAACTGAAACCAGTAACACCAGCAAATGAAGTAGCCATGGAAGCACTAGAGAGAGAGAGCTCATCATCTAGGTGGCCAACGAACATGACTGATATCATCTGTAAGCTATACTGCAAGAAACTAACCAAAACCAGAGGTCCTGCCAAGTGCATTTGCTTCTTCAACTCTAAAACTATCTCTGCCTTATCACAGAATTTGTCACCATATTCATCAAAACCCTTTTCAGAGCTTGGAATTAGAGGGGAGAGCAGAGTAGATTTTGTGTCTTCTTGCTCCATGATCTCACCTTCAAAGTTGAGTTGTGTTCAAAGCATTTGAGAGTCTAAATAATCACTTGGGTCAACTAACAAGTGACAAGAGATTCTGAAAATGTGTGAAAAAATAAACATGCAAATCACAAACACACATACACGTACACACACGCAGCTCATGCCTAGTATATATATATATTAAAATTTTGATGTATTTGGTTATGGTATTGTGCATTTCACATATCTTTTAATTAGTGAATTACCGTGATCATCTTGATTTTTATAATGCAAACCATTTTTGACTTGGGAGTGGAGAAGTGACGCTTCTGACTTCTGAGTTGTGAGTTGTATCATGCATAAAAATGGAAGAGCAGGGGAATCCAATTCCAAATGATACAGCCTCTGCATCTTTTGAGGAATCGACAGACTTTACAGTTGCTAATGGAAATATGTGCAACTTTGTATAATTAATTGTTAGCCAACTCCAACTATCCTTCATTTCTTTAAAATGAAGAAAATATTCACTCCAACCATCCTTCAAAATGAAGATGATAAAACAAAGATGGTTTTTGGTTCTTCAAAATTGAAAATACAAAATTGGATCTTCATTTCACTATTTGATTAAACTATTATTATTTTTTCTTTTTATTTCCTTTTTAACTTTTTTAATTAAACTTAATTAATCATATATAATTTTTTATTTATAAATGTAATTAGTATAAAAATTATACCATTATAAATATTTTGTTGAGATTTTTCAATCGAATATAATATTGACTTTATTTTAATTATTTTCTAATAAGATAATATAGAGAAAACAATTTTATTAAAAAAAGTTTAAAATATTATTTATGAAGTAAAATAATAATATTTTATTATTTAGAGATTGTAAAATGAAGAATTGTTAGAGCAATAAAATTATGAAGATGAAATATTTCAATCTTCAAATTGAAGAAAAAATTGAAGATCGGTTGGAGATAGCCTTAAGAGGTTAGCTTTTAGTTGGCCAACCAGCTTTGATATTGAGACTTCAGTTGGTGCATTATACAAGGTGATTAGACCTAACCCTGAACATGTAATGTGGTGTGGTGTGATGTGATGTGATTAGACATGTAAGTATTTGCCAGAAATAGATAAGGTTGGTTTCACATTGATAATATATTACTATAATTCCTACCATGTGGATATGTGGTGTGGCTGATTAGACCCAATCCTGAAGCCAAAGATAATATATAGTAGCTTCCAGAAACAATTATTTAATTTAAATTTATTAGAATAATTGGGGGATTTGATTTTGATTACAATTATATAAGGGGATTGATCTGGATTGTCTACGAATTGCCGTGACTAATACGTGGATCCTACTACAACATTACCAACTTGGGATTATATCAAATGCACATAATATATGCCACCACTGGTCCACTGTTCAACCAGAGAATGAATAATAATAAAAAAGGAAACTTAATTGATTCCTTAGATGAGAAAGAGAATTGAGTTCATTTTTCAGCAAAAATTTAAATAACTCACAAAAATTAATTTTAATAAACACCGTAATCGCTATGGATCAAGGAATTAAGAAACGCACCCTCTATGTAAGGACTAAGATAACTGCAAATTTGATTAAATCAAGTTTTCCATATTTCTAAATAATGGTTAACGATATTTGAAACTTCAGTTTTTTCTTAAAAAAAATAAAAAAAATAAAAAAATAAAAATCGGATTTTCTTTTAATGTACAATTGAAAGCATTTTAAATATAATAAACATACAAGACAGATATAACTTGCCTTTAATTGTTTTACTACAGAAATAACTTGAAACTTAAACAAAACTTTTTAGAAGAGTTATCAAATGGATGCAGTCAACATTTATGCACATCTATATTTGACTGTGACATAAAACCACTTCTTATTCAAAAACAAAAACCATTTCTTCAACTCTAAATGCAATCAAAAGAACTATGGATGATAGTGTCATAACTGCTGATCAAGGCACGGGTCACTGGGCTTTCCAGCTCCTATATATCCTGAAACACCTGAAGCATAAGATTTCAACCAAGAGGTGCTGCGCGTCAACCAACCAGTCTGTGCCTGTTCATTTTCTTCGAGCATGCATTTCCTTTCTTCCTCCACCAGTAAGTCGAGCCACCTCTTTGCCATATAATCTTTAATCGCTTCAACCCCTTCCTTCACAATCTCTGGAGGTGGAATTAGAAGAGGATTTTGCTCCAAATTTAACTTTGTCAAATTGTCAAGCCGGCCAAATGTATCTGGAAGAGCATGAATCTGGTTGTTACTAAGGTCAAGTTCCTTGAGGTTTATCAATTCACCAAAGGTTTCTGGAAGTTCCTCCAAGTCAGTAAAATTACTGCTCAGATTGAGTATCTCAAGATTTGTCAATTTCCCAATTGATAGTGGGAGGCTATGGATCTCATTGAAGTGAGCATCTAGATAGCGCAAAGACTTCATCTCACCTACTGATGTTGGAAGGGAACGAATCTTGTTCAAAGAGATTGAAAGCTTCTGTAGGTTCACTAATTCATATCCAATATTTGTTGGCAAGTATGTTAGGCGGTTAAAGCTAACATCCAGCTCCACCAATGACCTGAAACATTAAGAATGTCAAACTAACATCATGTAAAAGAGTACTTTCTTAGAGAAAATCAATTTTAAATGTAAAACTTGTTACCTGCAATGACAGACGCTATCCGGTAAGGCAGTCAGCTTGTTTCCAGCGACATCCAGGATTTTCAAATTTTGCAATAACCCAATTGAGTCTGGCAGAGACTCCAAAAGATTTGAAGACAAATTAAGTTCCTCCAGATCCTTTAATCCAGCTATAGAATCAGGAATGACCTGTTTCCCTCACGAAGGTTCTCAAGATATAAGAGCCAAGACTGAAAAATGTAATACTTTCTTATACCATAACAATTTAGGTTTTCAATTTCAGTTAGATCATCAAAGCTAGGGCAAGTACCCCTTTGGAAAGATAATTGGCCTATACTAACAGTATCCAGTACAGATTTCTGGTGTCATGACGATTATATGAACCATATAAAGTAACTAACAGATACAAAGATTTTAAGAGTGAATTATGTACGAGTAAATCATACACTTTCTTTTTTGTGACAGGACCATTAGTCCATTACATGATACACTTAATCAAATGGAACAGTAAATGTTTTAACTATAACATAATGCAATTATAAAATTCAGAGTTAAACACGTTGCTGTAAAAAAAAAAAAAAAAAAAAAAATCTTTTACAGTTTTCAGTTTCTCAAATATAAACTAATTTAAGCTTATATACAGAGATATTGTATCAAATCATATGCATTTAAGTGAGCAAGGACTAAGTATCAGAATATAATAGAACTTAATATCAGAACATAATAAACCTTGGAGACGAGAACAGTTGTACCGTTAATAAAGGGTATGGGCATCATAATCACAATATGCAAGAGAAACAACCCTTACATGGGAAAAAGACAACAAAATTTTGTTATTTTCACAATAGCTATTGCAATATTACAGGATTCCACATCCAAGAGCTTCAAATAATAATAATATTGGGGTATAAGAGATTGCCTAAATGTAACCAGCTAAGTATTGTTTAATGAACCACAATCACAATCAAAATTGACGAGACAGCAAGAGGAATATGTGATGAACAACGATACGGGTTTGACACTGATCTAAAGACACAATTCATGAAGGCTGATCATATGAATCACATCATCTCAAGCTAAGCTCTTAAAATTGTCTACTAAACATTGCAAAGCTAAAGCACCATTAAGACTCAAGCGCAATTAAAAAACTAAAATTTACAAGGCATGGAAAAATAATAATAATAATGAAATTACTACCTCAAGCTGATTAGAAGACAAATTAAGCACTCTCAATCCGGGAATCCTTCCAAAAGCCTCCGGCAAGATCTTCAGCCGCCTTCCGGACAAATCCACACTCTCCAAAGACTTTCCAGAAGCTTCTTGAAGCACTTCGACAATCTCCTCATTCACTTGGTCGATCTCCGCCGGCAAGGCATCACTACCCTCCTGATTGTCCGCTCTTTCATACATCTTGACGAGCCGCGCCTCCGCTTCCTTCAGCATCTTCTCATAAGAATCGTGCATCTCCTCCAACTGCAGAATCGATCTGTAGATGGTTTTCTCTTTCTCGGCTTTGTCGCGGCATTCCTTCTCTTTCTCCGCCAGGAGAGCCCGCCACTGGAAGCGGTCCACGTCAGCAGGGCGAGGCGAGAGAACGAGGTCCTCCAGAGACTTGGAGAGGCTGGCTTCGATTTCAGAGATTTTGGCTTTGGCGTTGTCGACGGCCTCGTGGTCGGGGCGAGGGCCGAGGGTTTGGAGAACGGATCGGGTCTGGTAGACGTCGCTGATAGCGCGATTCATGGAGGAGATGAGGTTGGGGTCGCTCAAATGGGGCATCTGGTCAACGAGTACCTGTGTCTGTGTTTGTGGTTGGAGCTGCGCTTGACCACCAGAAGAAGAAGAAGAAGAAGGATGGGGTTGTTCGATGTCGTATTCGACGGTGGTGGATTTAGGTCCGAAAGTGGGGAGTCGGGCCATGACGTAGGAGAGGATGGGGAAGGATTTCGGGTTCGGATCCATCTCAGGTTCTGCGATAATTAGGTTTAGAGAGAAGAAGAAGTTGATTGTGTTGTGAGAAAACAGAAAATGGATTAGTATATCATCACAGAGACAAAGAAGATTTCAACGAAAATAACTGTAATCGTTTAATTACGTGTGCCCTCTACCGACCTTCGAGGACCTTCTTTAGAAATTAAAAATAAATTTTATTTACTGTTTAATAAGATAAATAATACGATGCATTTACCACCAAGAGCAATTGCATGCTTGCCGGAATGCCGGCTATACTTATGGGAATTTTTTTTAATACAAGAAATATGACAAAGCTGTAGAATATAATATTTCCATTCGTGTAGAATATATGAAGGAATTTCGTTTTGTGTAGAATATAATATTTCAATAAAAAAAAAAAGTGAGCTAAAATGGAATAAATCTGTAAATTATATTGATAATTCAGAATCGAATTACAATTAGGAAAAAAGAAATGCTTGTGAACACATTCAACAACATTATGCTAATTGTGTCAAATACAAGTATCCTGTTGAGTTGCAAAGAGAATCTCTCTCTCAACCAGCCCAATTATTTCCTTCAGCCTATTAGTAAACTTCACGGTTATGTTTCGCGTTATTCTCTGCTGGAATTTCGTGCTTTTCAGCCACGTTATCCCGACAAAGACACCACATTTACATGCATTATGTGGGAGGCTAGATTTCTCTATCTCGTACCTGAAGTGAATCTGTATTGCAGATAACATATAAACCGTTACTTTCTCACTCGTTATTATATTAAATTCCAGTTAGTTGCTTGCTAATGAATTAAATCTGAAAAATAAGAACCATAATGGAACATAAGAAGTATTCAGTTCATGCATACCCGGAAATGATCACCGAATGGAACATCGTGCAGGGTCATGACCTCATTCACAATCCATCCTTCCCCATTTGCAAGAGGAGACTTTTCTTGTGTGCAGGTTACTTCTCCTCCAAAGATTGAGACAAGGCGGCTGAATCTGTAGGACAGACGCCGTTCAAAAACACCTGGCCTTACCAGCTCCCATAATGAGGTTGCATAATTAAGACAACCGGATTTTTCCATTATTTTATACTCCAATTTCCCACCACCAAACATTTCCATTACCAAGTCTATCTGCACATTGTTAAGAGTTTCAGGACAAGAAACTCAAATTAACTAAAACAATTTGATTATCGATATTTCATCAATGACATTTACGCTCATGAGTGCAATTCTTTGCGTTATATGTTATAGGAAGTAGATAAGTAGGGAAGTGACTGCTTACACTAATAGGAAGTTCAGTGGCATAAACCCTGGACATTTTTGAATCTTCGACATGCAGAATGGATCCGGTATCTTCAAGCACGGATGTTTCTTCTTGATCCTGCTGCTCTTCCGTAATTTGTGCTTTTTGATCGGGGGTTAGTGTTCTTGTTCTCCACAAAGCCATAATTGTCCTGTTTTCACAGCATGGTGAACCTCACCTTCCACAAATTAATAAACTAAGCAATTCTGTAAAGAATGTTGATTGTTATTAAACGAGTTTGATGAACTAAATAATTTCATGACACTAATACCTGCTGGCTACATTGAATGAAACAAATGATTGAAAATAGAATCTAAGTCTGCTTTCTTCATCTTGGGACTTTGCGCCATGCCTTGCATCAAGACCTCGACCCTTCCGCAGAATTATGACCAACGAAGGGCTACCTACTGATGCCAATGACGGGGGCAATAATTGGATGTCATTAACATCCTCCCAGAGAAGGAAAAATTTGGTTTTATATCCAAATAAATTTGCATGAAACCCGACAATCCTTGCAGATAGAAACAGCCGACCCTATATCAAAAGGTAATAAATTTTTTGAAGTAAACCATCTTCTGAAAATAAGCAGGTCAATATGATCAAGAACTTATTTATGATCATGCGTGACAAATCACTATAACAGATCATTGTATTCTAGACCTGACACTTTCTTGATAACATCAAAACAAATCCATCTATTCTTTAAAGCATCTCAGAGAAAACCATGATTGTATTACACATGAACAACTTGATTTTCCAAAGATGATCCACTGATCCATTCCATTCAAGAATATATATGTACTTATGAAGCAACCATAACTAGTACCTGTAAAGGCAATTTTCTCTTCAGCTGGCATGTGAAGTCACCGATTAGGAATTCTTCCGGTGGCAATGCAAACAGTTTCTGAAAAGTTGAATTTTTGTGAGGTGACCGTAGATTCAACTGTCATGCACCCAATATTGTGTTAGATAAATATTTCTCTGCAACAATAAAAAGGCTTCAAAATTTGTTCTTCAATATCAGAATATAGACATGTAATAAACGTTATCATAGATTACAATGTTAAATCAGTTGGGGACTACCCAAGAATGATGGCAAAAACCCACTTAATGCTATTCAGACAAACATGATACAAGGGACTGAACTTTACCTTCTTTCCGACTTCCTTTTCCATCTTTGTTAAATACTCCTTAATTGTTTCAACTCCTTTGTTATTGTCCAAAAAGATTCTCAAGTGTAACTTTGATTGAGAAGACTGAGCAAGCTTCCCCTCAAGTGAAACCAACATATCTGCCAGCTCAGTAGATGTGTGTTTCAAGAAATTGATCTCAGCGTGCCCAAGTGAGGTTGCCCGGTCAAATGGACCATCAAAATCGAAAACTTCCACATCCAAAACTGAAGGAGGTTCTTCCATAGCATCAAACTCAAGTACATCTGCATAATATATTCAAAAAACGGGTGGATAGACATTATTACAGAAAACATATTGTCTTGAAAAAGCAAAATAAAGGCCCTACCATTCCATTGAGGATCACAAGTTTGAAGCTTCACAGAGCTTGTTCTTGTCTTGCCATTGCAGGTGAAAACTACATAGGGATCGGAAAACCCCGTTGATTCTAAGGCTGCTAAATTGACCCCTTCGATTAAAGCTACAGTAAGAACCCATCCATCACCTTGGGATTTAACTCCATGATCATTTCCTGTTGAAATAGATGGACAATATAAGTGAATCCTGGGACAGTTACAAGAAGTGAAACCAAGTATGAGGGTGTTTCGATTTGAATTTAGCAATAATATAAATCTGAAGGGACATAATATCCTACCTCTTTGCAACCTAGCTTGTACAAAGTGTGAGACCATGTTATAAGCTCTCTCCACTTGAATCACTAAAATAGCGCATGTGATAAGCTCCCCGAAACTGTCTGGCAAATCAAGTCCATAAAATTCTAAACCTTGAACTTTGCTGGATTCAGAGAGTAGAATGTGCCATAGGACATATAAAACCATAAAGGTGGCAGAAACTACAGTGAAATTCCAAAAGTATTCTGTTGCTAATTTCCAGTTTGACTGGTGTTCTGTTTCCAAAGTTGCCAGTACGTGATCTTTTTCCGATACGTCTGTGGAATCTAAAGTCTTGAGATTCTGAGCTAGCAAATTGGCAAATTGGTCAAAACTCTCCTTCACCCCCTGCCTAGCTCCTCCTTCAATCATACCTTTCATCATTGTGCTTTGGTGGAACTTAATGGCCCAAGATATTGTGAGACGGCATGATTCTTCTCCAGAAGATAGCTCAAGTCCAGGAATCATCTTGTATAACAACTCTATATTGAATGTGTTTCCAAATGGAACTTCCGGTGTACTTACATTTACCATGATCGCAAACTCACGTCCATTAGCTTTAATGTAGGTTTGCTGCTCTGTGGCTGTTACAGCCTTAACTAACTTTGTTGCAGCATTCAAGTAGGTAACAACTCGCGTTAAACAGGAAATATCTCCTGATTTCCACTGCCACGGCCCTTCTTGAAAATCTTTTGTTCCCTGAAGTTCTGCCAGGTCTCTCCTGAATTGTGAATCTGGCGCAAAAAGAAATGTATTAAGATCGTATGGAGACACCACATATACTTGATCGAGAAGAATGCCTCCCTGCAGATTTTCCGGCACTTCTTTATCATCGTCTCTTGACTGCAACATCTCAATAGCTTCTTTAAAGCTAAGACTAGAGGGATGCTCCTCCACACAATCCTCGTAATCAGATGGTACACTGGATACATCCGAAGAATCGCCAATTCTTGAGGCTTCCTCATTCTTATTAAAAATCTTCTCCAAACGACTTGCAATGGTCTTCATAAAGTGTTTCCCATCTGCTATCATTGTGCTTGGAGCTTTGGACTGGAATACCTCATGAGATAATACACATGGACCTATAAATTCTTCTGAGTCCTCAGCATTGACATATGAATGTGGATAAAGGATGCGGTTAGAAGAGGCGTCATGCCCTTTGCCACGCAGAGATATTGTGAGAAGAATTTTTCCTGCGTGATTAGGCAAAAGTCTTATTGAACTGAAAGGGATGGTGCCTACACAATCAGAAGACTGCTTCTACGATTCAACTGCTCCCATAGATAGATCAAGCAGAGCTAAGAGAAGATCAATGCTTCATGATAAGCAGAACTGAATCACCAATGGAAGATTGAATCCAGTTATCAGACAGAATATGGCAACACAATATACACTTTTAATGTAAATTAGCTATAATTATTTTCCAAAAAAGAAAAATATGAAACAGATGATTTATCAAATCCTATTTATTCCCTTGATTAATAGACATGGACAATTTGTGGAATCAGCTAGCTTACTAGTTAGAAAGGCTCACTAGCCAAAAGCTGGTGCATGTTTTGTGGGCTTGAATTTTAACCGAATCAACATCAAGTGAGCGAAAAGAGAATCATTAACCGAATCTAAATAAAAACTACCCTCAATTTGTACCAATATGTAGTAGCTATGTGAACAAAATCATTCTGTTGTCATGGGATGTTGAAATGTCGCTTCCAAATAATGAGCCTCTATATAATTTGTAAACCACGCAAATTATAAATTGTAGTATCAATAATTCAGGCCAAAGCTTTATTTCAACTTTCTAAAATGATTCATTGATAAGAACAACAATATATCCGATGTCTAAAGCTAAAACAAACACAAATGGTTGAAATAAAAGAGCGAACAAGAGCAAATTGCAACATGCTGCAGTTCAACAAACAACAACTCTCTATAGAAATATTTGGTTAACAAGTGACAAATCATTCTTAATCCAATCAATTCAAACGACGAATAATGGACATTTGATTGAAGTAATGCAGAGACAGACTAACCGCAATCTTTATTGGTAAATTTGCCAGTCTTGTTGGGTTGTTCAAGAGAAAACCAAGTAGGTGGCAACACTTGATTATCCTCTGCCGCGACAGACGAAACCGGAATCCGAACACGACCCATCGAGTCCCCGGAAGAATGAAGGAAGCCAGAGTCATCATCACGGTTTAAGACAGACACCAGCACCTCCTCATCTTCAACATCTTGTATTCTGAAAACAAACTCTTCATTCCAAATTGGGTTAGCGTTATTTTTCAGAATCCTAGTCTTAGACTTGTTCTTGCCAACTTGAACTTTCACATACGAATCTCTAACAAGCAAGTCTTTTGCTTGCAACACATACACGTAGAGCCTCATGGGACTTTACCCAAAAAAAAAAAAAAAAAAAACTTCGAAGAAGAAGAGAGAAAACGAAAGTGGGTTTGCAAGATAGAGTCGGTTTCACTTGGATTTTGAAGTTGGAGACAGCGACAGAGAAAAGAGGAAACGTGGATACGAGCGGAGAGGGACACGAGGGAGGTGGGTTGAATAACATTTATAACAACAGAATGTGAGGATCTGTCGGTTGGGGACTTGGGCTTTATGCATGCGTTCAAAGGGATCCATTTACTTCTTCCAAAACGGTTACTTGAGCTTTTACTTACTTGGATAACTAGGCTCTCTGTTTGTTTGGTATTTTATTATTTTAATTTGCTTTTTTTGGGACTTTTGAGTTTTGATGATTGAGATGAGAAAAAGAAACAGAGATAGAGGTGGAAACTTGGATTGGACTGACTTGTCTTGTGGCATTGGGTTCATCAATTTGATGGGAAACCAAACCTATCATGTCCTAACTTTACTCCTGTAGTCCTGTTGAATTTTTTAACATCTAGTGAGTAATGTCTCTTTATTTTGTATTTATCTTGAGATCAAATTGGAGAACCTCTAACTTGACCAATATTTTAGGTCAATTTAGTTAAATTAGTCGTCTCCTCCGGAACATCTGCCGGCAGCCGTGAATCTCCTCCTCTGCTGATCGGAGTTTGGTTTGGTCGGCATGTTTCAGTCCTCCTTGTGAGGCTGTTTATTGCTTTTTTAGTTTAGTTGTTTTTAGTAGTTGTAGTTGTTGTTACAGTCCCTCTCACGTTTGTGAGTTGGGTGTTTGGGTGTTCAGTCCCTATCCCGTTTGTGGGTGGGGGTTTTGGGTTGTTACAGTCCCTCTCCCGGTTGTGGGTTTGGGTTCTCTCTCCCCGTTGTGGGAGCTATAGTCTGGGCTATTCCCCGATGTATAATCTCAATGGTCCCAATTGTTGTTGATGGCTGGATCTGGTATCCAGTTGTTTTGGTTCCCACCTGTGTGTGGGTGGTTGTTTCCCCCGTTTTGTGGGGTTAGTTCTGGGTTGTGCTTGTGTCTTCACAGGCGGTGTTTTTCCCCCGTTTGTGGGGCGTGATTTATGGGCTGTGCTTATATGTTCTTAGCTGCAAAGTCCCAGTTGTAATAGCCCTGGTTCTGTTATCCAGGTGTTGTAATCCCTTGGGTTTTTTCCCACCAGATATGTTTAATCAAAAAAAAAAAAAAGGGAAGGGTTATGCAAGCCGGTCCTTTGGCAGGATTTTGGTTCTTTTTCTTTACATGTCTCCTTTATGAATTGAATAAATTTTTGATCTTAAAGCGAATCCATGGGTCGAGTGTTACTTATATTGCAATTTGCAACTCTATTCAACATAAATTAAAGATCATCGGATTGTAAATACATATATGAATGCGAAGTCGTAACCACTATTTATCCAAGCATAAGCCAATTGATTAGAGCATATATGTAAAAGAAATGAAGATCGATCTTAGAACAAATTTAATATATTCTATATTTATGTATGGAACAATGGATAGAGTACTCGAGTAGAGCAGGGCATGTAGTTACTTATTTTTATTTTATTTTTTAAATCAATTTTAAACATAATTTAGGTTTGATATTTGAGGAAAATATAAATCCAATTTAGGGGGTGTATTGAATTGGGATTTTAATAGACAATTTTTTGGTGCAAGGATTTTATAGATTTACAAGACTATTAGGATTATTAGGATTGTTAAGATTATACTTTTATGATTATTAGGATTATATGAACTAGATTTTTAGGATTCTGAAAGAGTTTTTGAACTTTATTTATAGACTATTAGGATTATATAGACTTTATTTCAAGACTTTTTGGACTTTTAAAAATATGGACTTTCAAGAGTCAATTGTAGTATTCAATTTTCTCCCCAAGTTGCAGTGCTCTATAATCTTGTTGAGGGCAGTCACTGAATAACAAAAATTGAATGAGAAACATGATAAACTATGAAGAGAAGTAATAAAATATTAAAATACCACCCACCAACACATAACCTTTGGCTGTTTCATATGGTGTAGAAAATGTCACCATATAAAATAAATATAAAAACAACAACCCATCCCCCACTACCTCACTAGAAATGACATGAAACAGGGAAAAAAAATAGCTTGAACATTGAAGTATTTTCGTTTGGCTTGTTGGACTTCGTTAATTCATATGTTATCAAACTCAAATATTCACTGCTCTTTAATCTTTCTTTTTTTTTTCTCTAGTGGTGTGTATAGTGTAAGTCCCCCTTTCAATTTCAAAACTCATCGGAACATATGTATATGGTTCTCATGGTCCCATAATTCATGAAGTCTTCGTTTATGTTGTGACTATTGCAAAGCCTTATTGCCTTGCATCAAACAAGGACTCTTTTTTAAGAGTTGATGTGTGGTTACACTTATTAAGTTATTTTTTTGTTTTCCTGTGATTAGCTTTCTCATATGTATGTTTAGACTTATTATTTTTAACAGTTTTCTATGGATGCATTCTTTTCTTTTCCTATTTTTCTATTTGTTAGATGGGGAGTGATGAAGTTTATCTTCTTCCTGTCATTGATTTTATTACTTTTGTTTAAATATAGTATCTACTTGACTGGCAAATCACCTTAGGGTATATGTCTCCCTTTTATCAGTTTTATGTTAAATGGCTCTGTGTTACTGTGTGTATATATAGTTTCATTTGTGGTCTTGTGCATAGACAGACAATATTGACATCTAAAATGTGAAAATTTGATTATAAACCTTGCAGAATATTCAGCTTGTAAGAGGAACCTCTTCAAATATAAAATTATATGGTCAGAAACCCGCCATTGGATATGATGAGTTTGATTATGATCATGCAGAGGTTACATCCTCACAGGTTGGAGCCCAAATATTGAATTCAATAGGTACTGTCAGTCGTGCATCTTTTGCCCGTGGGGCTAATAAGCTGCATCCATCTTCAAGTTCCAGACTTGGAAGACCTTTGTCACCTTCTAGAATTGGATCTGATAGGATATTACCAGAAGTTGATGAATTTACAGTTGGAAATTCTCCTCGGCCGATTGGTACCAAATATCTAAAATCAAATAAAAAGTCTAGAAAGTATTGAGGGAGAGGGCAAGACAATTTTGGGTTCAAGCTATTTATATATATCACTAAAAAGTCTAGAAAATCCATTTTATCATGAAATCCTAAAAATCTTGATCTCAATCTAATACCAGCAAACAATTTGCTGTCTCATGAAAGTCTAGATCCAATACCACAAGATAATATGAACTTTCAAAAAAAATCTTAAAAGTCTAGATCCAATACCACAAGACAATATAGACTTTTTAAAAAAATCTTAAAAATATTGATCGAATACCACCAGACTTATCTAACTTGTTAAAAAGTTTCAATCCAATACCACCAGACTTTTATTTTCCCAAATTATCTAATAAAATCTTGAACCAATACACCTCCTTAAATTAGTTATATGACTTATATCATACAGAGAAAAAAAAAAAAAAAAAAAAAAAAAAATTGGTAACACTGGATTTTGGAATAATATAATTGGTTAAAATGTAAAGTTTCATATATCAATAAAATTTAACAATTTACAAATAGAGTCCAAAAATTGATATTATATTAAATAATAATAAATAAATTGGTATTATATTAGTTATTGTAAGCACTTAGTTGGGATTAGTTATTCCATCCAGTTAAAGGCATGAGCTTGACCTGTGCCTGGGGCAGATTAAATACATCCAGCGTACCTAACAGTACCATTACTAATGTTGTTAACGGAGAAGAGAATCGAACTATCGAAGTGCAGTGAAGACTGAAGAGTGGAAGACAGTGAGTGAGAAAAAATGTTGCAGTTCCCGGCGTTCATGAGGCAGTACCCATCGTCAACAAGGACAATTCCAGCGTCGTTTTTACTGCCGTCTCAGTGGCCACAACCTCACAGCGAAGAATTCCACCTCATCATGGAGGAATCCGAATTCGAGGACAAGGTATTTTACAATCATCTCATTGTGGCTTTGTTTTTATTTTTTAAAAACCCTAGATTTTGGAGCCAATTTATATTCTGGTTGTGTTGATGTTTGTTGAAGTCAATCATATTTTGTATCAATTGACAAAATTGATGTAAAAATCGTAGCTTTTTTTTTTTTTTTTTTCGTATAAACAGTCTATAAACCCTAATAACAGTCCGTTGGTCATCAATCAATTTTTGAAGCACAAATTTTCCAATTATTTATTTATTGCTACTAGATATTTTGATGAAGATCACTGAGAGTGATAGATTAAAATGATTAGAAAAAAGATTAGAAGCTTGTGCAGACGAATAGATCATTGTCTCCAGATCAGCTGGATAAGTGTGGACATAATGTGAATTGATTGTTTTGATTTTAAATTTATAGATTAAGAAGAGTTATGGCCACTTGAATGCGATTACTTAGGTCATGATAGCGAAGAGAAGTTATCTGAATTCTGATCAAGTACTTCATTGTTTTAGGTTTTGATCTTTATGTTCCAACTTCCAAGTGACTTGTTACGATTGGAAGAATAGCGATTTAACTATGAAGTTCTTATACTTACAGATGTTTTCATGCCGTCCCTTACTTGTTATGAGTGCTAGGTTACAATTTCTTGTCAAGGAATGTTTGGAAGAAGCTGAGAAGGGAAATTTATGAGACCTTACATGTTTGGAATCTGAAAATTATGTGCTTTTCTTTTGAGATTTCAGTGGCTGTAGGTTTGGGGTCTTCTTGGCTGCGTTTTCTTTATTTTTTCAGAAACCAAAATTTGAGGATATTGAATACACTGGTCTTTCTATAAGAAAAACTACCGGCACTCTTATGCCATGAGTCTTGTTCCATAATCCATATTACAGATGTTAGGTTCGAGTATTTACTTCTTGGACATTTTATGTCTTAGTTTGTCGTTTTTGGTTCTTCTGAGATATCAATGAAACCATTTAACGATACAAGTAGTAACCTCTTTCTCTGTCGAAAAGGAAACGATCTGATGATCACAGTTTTGTTCTTTAAAGCTCTCTTTTGGAGATTAACTTTTAATATCGATATTAAGAGTAACCTCGAGATATATATATAAAATGAAAATTCAGGCATGGATTCTTTGAAATTAGCTTCAACGCTCACATATACCTCTCACTTTACCATAATCAATATGTGATGCAGTTCAGTTTCGTACTATTGGTATCTCTGGTTTTGACATTCATAAGATTGATTTTTGCAGTGTAATGAAATCAGAAAGACTAATAGCAATCTCATTGTGATTGGGAAAACCACTGTTGATAACGACAAAGAAGATTTCGACAATGATGCAGATGACGATGATGCTGACCATGGAGATGAATCCGAGGGTGAAGAGTTTGAACAAGAAACCAGTTGAAGATCCTGAGCATGAATCCTCTCTTGTTATTATGTGGTGGTGTTGTTGAATTTCAATGCACGTGCATGCCTTGTTGTACCTCGTCTAGACTAATATGACTTTTAACAGAATTTGAAAACTTTGAAATATTGTCTGTTAAGAGACTATTTAAAAATTTGAAGAGTCTTCAATTCTGATTCCTGAAGTTGGAACCAGTCTTTACTTTGGAGCAGAGGAGTTTCTCTTACTTTGTCATTGTCAAAATTCACAACCCAGCATCTACGTTGCATATGACAATAATACCCTTTCTCTCACATTGAAATTCCAGTCAAATGTGACAGTTGCTTGACTGTTGCATAGGTCTGATACTCCCTGATGTTTGTTGATTGGCAATTTTAAATTTACCGGTATGAAATATGATTAGCTTCTTACTAAGTACTTTTTATATATAATCTATATGTAATTTCTAACTTTAGAAACTGTTATAGAAATGCTGATTAGGATTTATAACTTTTTTTCATTTCTAACTAGTGACACATTAGCATATATATATATTGAATATAGATCCACTTTGTCAAAAAAATTTAAGAAATGTATATTTTCATATTCAATACAATTATCTAAAATCAATTATGTATCCATTTATTTCACTCTCTCTCCTTATTTGAATTTAAATGATTACATTGAAGATGAGAATATTAATTTTTAAATTTTTTTAACAAGGTTGATCTATATTTAATATATATTGATGTGTATTGGAGATGTTCTTAATTTGAATATAATGTATATTATGTTATTAATTATTAAAAACATTATAACATCCCATCTGATTTTAATTTTAATTTTTGAAAGTTGCTTTTCTATTCTTTAAAAAAAAATAATAAAAATAAAATAAAATAAAAAAGAAGAAGGCTGCTTTTCTTTTTCTTTCTTTTTTTTTTTTTTTTTTGAACAGCTGCTTTTCTAAAAGTAAACCAAACACGAATTATTCTGATTTCACATTTGCTGAATTTTAAAAAATCTGAGACGGTGCATACTATTAAACTAACATTATTTCGTCAATCAAATTTGTTGATTTCACGTTGACCGTTGTTAACCGTTCTCACCAAAAAGCATCTCAATATTGAGTTGAGCTGCTCCATTGCGTATAAGTTAGTGTATCTTCCCACCATACTCTATTTTAATATAAACTCTTAAATAGAGTACTAGATACTCCCACCGTACTCTAAATTATTATTTCTAAAAATAAAAAAAATAGAGTTATATCTTTAAAACTCTAAATTAACTTTTTACAATTTATATTCCAACTTTACCCTCTTAGGTTTCATCTAGACATTTTAAATGAAACTAATATTAAATATTTATTAATGATATTTTATTTAATGATTTTTCATTTAGAGATAGAGAGTGGGTGAGAGTGAAAATTAAAAAAAAAAAAGAATCTAAAAGGAATATTCCTTTTTAGATAGAGATTGAGATGTGGTGGGAGATGCTCTTACATGTTCTTAAGAATTTGTTGAGTAGTAAATCTCTTTTAAAAATAAAGTTCTCAAAATTATTGCCAATATAAGCCAACCTGTCAACTTGCAAAACTCGTACAAGTGTCCAGCTTGGCAGTTATTTTAATTTCTGTTCAAGTAATATACTCCCATTATTCTCTCCCCTTTTTGTGGATTACCTTTAGGAATTTAATTTAAATTTTGTTCTCGGTAAACAACTCCCAGCCGTCACTTTCAAGACCAAGTTTGGCTCCCAACACGAAACTTCACATTCAAAAGCATGTGTTCTCTCCGCTATTTCTTTAACGGGGCTAAAACACCAAACAATATAATTTTTTACTCTTCTCCGACGACCTGGAACAAATTACAACAACATAAATTATAAATATGAATTAATAAATAAAAAAATATAAAATAAAATAAAAATTTTGACCAACAAGTAAAAAACTTACACTTCTCACTTGCAGATTGCACTACGTGTCTCGCATTCCAGAAAATTCTGAGACTGAATCTGTAACTTTTTTCGATTTTCAAAATCGAATCGGCGTGTAACTTAACAGCAACGTTAGAGTCTGTAGACTGATTTAGTGATTTGTCCGTATTAGGCTGCCGTTAACTGTAACGTCAAGTTAACATTTGTGCCAAAATGAGGTAAAATTGATGAACTAAAGAATGAAAATATATTCAAGCACAAATGCTTTTATCGGAAATCCGATCGAAAGTTTCTTCTCAAAATTTACAGAGACCAAAACTAGATTGCAATTACAGACTACCAGAGACCAAAACTTCACACGATTTTTTTTTTTTTTTTTTAATTTCTCCGTAAATGCTTTTAGTAATCTAATGTCTGTTGTTTAAAGTATTATATATGTGTGTATTTAGGGCTTCTTCTTTGAATCAATGCTAAGCTAGTAATTCTTGTGATTGAGATGATGATGACCGGAATACAAGGACATAGGGTTTCCTTGTACATGGCGAGTAGGAGGATAGTGACAGGCTTTTCCGGAGACAGAGTATCCACACGGCGGCGATGAAGGAGGAGAGCTGGAGTTACGGTGAGCTCTGAAAGATTGTTTGGTTGGGGGTACAGGATAAACAAACGACGGCGGAGAAGAAGGCTGAGAACCGGAGCGATGACGAGCAACGACTCCAAATGTCGGTTTGTTTGCCGAGAAATCGACACTTGGAGGAGGCGAAATTTGTTTCAATGAAGCCGGAGGAGATAAAATTGCTCTGATTTTTGAACCGGAAGCGGCTCGATCATATTCTTCAATAAGATTAGCCAAATCCTCGTCGGATTTAATCGAAATTAGGGTTTCTAAATCTCCGTTGGGCAACTGACATCTCAAAGTGACGGAGTATCCACAGAACTCTCCAAGTTTCACCATTAGCTCTGTAAATAAATAAATAAAAAATCAAAATCAAAATCAGTTCGTCCAAAACACAACAACAAATAAAATGCAGACGGAATATAAAAGCTCAAAACGAACCTGTATAAGAAACGGAGCGCTCAACGGAAAAGACTCTGGTGAGACCGCCGACGTAACGGAGATTGCCGTCGGTGGAACGGAGGAGAATCTTGCCGCCGTAACTGCAAAGAAACTTCAAACTCTCAGATTCGACTTGCATCACCATTGATTTTTTTTCGATTTCGATTTCAGTTGATCTGTTGAGTAGGTAAAAGAGAAGTTTCTGGCAGGTGTTTTCAGAGAGTTAATAAGAAGAGAAAGGTTTATTGTTTGTTGTCTGAGGCTTGAAACCTTAGAGAAGAAATATTGCGATATATTTATAGGGGGTGGAGAGTGGTGGGCTGACGTCACATCGGGCCCCACACGGAATGGGGCATTAAAGAGAAAGAGAGAAGGAAAAGGAGTCCGACTCCGTTTTATTTGCGCTTCGAACACACAAATAAAACCCATTTGGGTTTCTTATTCGGATATTCCTTCTCTACCTTCTTGAGAGGTAAAAATTAGTGGGCCCAACGCGGGTCAAGATTGGCCCATGAAGTGGGCCCAAGAAAGGAAGGAAGGTGCCACTCATTTGCCTGCTATATTGTTCAATAACGCCAACTATTAGAATAAATACAGTGTTTTTACCATAATAACCCTATTCAATTATATACAAAGTTACAAATCGTATAGATATTTAGTATAGATATTTTTTGTATTATTACGAATTTACGATATTTTGAAATCGAAGGGGCGAGGCTTGACAGGAACCATAAACTTTTAGATGTAGATTATACTAAATCAATTTCATTTTATTATGTAAAGATATTTGTATCGATATTTAGCATGCGAGTGCAATGCACCCTTTTCACCTAAGTTTTTCTTTTAGTTGAAATATAAAAGGAGCGTTGTTTCCATGTGCTCAACGTATCTCTTATTAATTTATTATACATGGCTAATGAATTATTAAATGATAATCGAGATTGGTTTTTTTTTTTTTTTTAATTAAAAAAAGAAAAAGAAAAAGACTAGAGTCTAGATTTGTGCACCACATATCTTAATTTTGTGTATACTTAAAGACTCATTTGATACTTTTTTTATAAAAAAAATTGTGCCAAAATTCTTTACAAATTTTAAATTTAATTTATGCACCACGTAGCTCAAATTAGACGACTCATTGTAACATAAAAAAGAGAGGCTCTTTCCATGTGCTCCAATGACTAAGAACATTAGATTAAGAATTTATTAATGATTTAATGATAGTGGAGAGGTCTATAAACAAAATTAAACATATATATATACGCACCAAATTTTAATTTTGTGTACAGGACACGTTTGAAACTTGTGTTATTAAACATTTTTCCCTCTAAAGAAAATTATGCGCCACATATTATAGTTCATATTAGTTTAATGATTTTTTTTTTTTTTTTTTAATTTTTTTTTTTAAGGTAAAGCCAATGATAGCCAATTATTGCAACCGACCTATAAGCAATTATTTTCCTCCTAATTTATGTAGTATCAAATCTAATTTCCTTATTATTTACTAATAATTCGATCTATTCATGTATGCCAACTCATCTAATCATTTATTTTAACTTGAAAATGCTCGAATGATCGGTAGATATATAATTAAATATTCATATTACATAATTATATAAAACTTAAAAAAAAAAAAAAGAGACAAACCTTACCGTTTGGGACGTGTCCATAATCATCGATTGCAAAATTGATTATAAAGATTAATTAGTGATATGATTATAAAAAAATCAAAAAGGCATCCCAAATAAGAGTACGTTTCGGGGAGCTTCTCAAATAGATCTTTTTGCAGTAGATCTTTTAGAAGTAGATCTTTTAGAGGTAGAGCTTTTAAATGAAAGTTGTTAGTCGTTTGGTTGTCAATTAAAAAAGAGCTTTTTTAATGAGAGGATTACCAAAATACTCCAGTAAATATTAAATTATAGGGTTATATTGGAGATATTAGTGTTATTAAAAAAACTCCAAAAGATCTATTTGGAAAAGCTTTAAATTTGGGCTTCTCCAAGTAAACGTAAAACAGCTTTTCTAATCATCTAAAAGCTCTACTGAGTGATAACTAAACGATACAAAAAAATTTGAAAATAGCTTTTTTAATTAAATAAACTCTTTTAGCCAGTAGACAAGCTCTCTCAAACGGACACTAAGTATTCCTCCAGAAAAGCATAACAATTGTAGTCCATAATCATCGATAGCAAAATTGATTATAAAGATTAATTAGTGATCACATGATTATAAAAGAATCAAAAAGGCGTCCAAAATAAGTATACCTCCAGAAAAGCAAAACAATTGTAGAGTGGTTATTTGGGTAGGGGTCACATTTCCATAAGATAATCCCATAGACTTTAAGCAAAAAGAAGTTAGCGAAAATGGCCAACTGTTTTGTTTCTCCATCAATTTTAGAGATAATATTTTCTGTATATGTTGGGATCAATATTTGATTGATCATGACTGATTAAAAGAATATTAATCTGTAATGGCATTTAAAACGTACACATGTATTCACACAAATTACACTTAATTGGATGGAGCTCCTCTTTGATAGTTTTGTACCAAGGAAAGCATGTGTAAATTTGTTTTTCATGTGTAATTGATAGCAGAAATTAACACAGAAAACAAGTTCAAGTGAGTCAAGTAATTGCAATATCAATACAACCATTTAAACGTGATTTATTTTTAAAGTATATCAGACAATAACCTAACATTTTTTGTCCAGTGATTGACATATTTCGCTTTCATGAAATATATATTCTGGTTAGGAGGTACGTTGTAACCTTAATATATGTAAAGTTATATCACGAAACCTACACCGATGACAAAATTTCGAACTTTGAAGACTTTGTCGGAATTTATTAAAAGATCAAAATTATTTGAAGCCTTACAACAAGTGTTTGCAACGTGGGGCTATGAACACTCACCAGGTGGCTACCAACTATGGCCCATTAGAATTCCTCCATTGGTCTGAATGTAATTGTAATCTCGTATGACCGACTACGCGTCGTTTTGCTTCAATTATATATAAAAGAATAAGTCGACAAATAATGCATGCATGCATGCATGCACATAAGTCGACACGTTGAAGTGGGGGACACGTGGAGGGATTTTATGGCACTAGCTGTACAGTAATGCAGACCTAGAGATGAGAGAGTTAGCAGCATCCACTCATATATCTGCTGCTCCATTTTTAGCTTTCAGAGTCGTGTCGTTTCTTGACATGTGCGTGAAGATGAACATACATTTAATGAGTAGGGAGATTCGATTTCCATGACGAAGAAAATCTTCGATGCATCGGATGCACTCCCGAATAATATATAGGGTGCTACTTGTATGTCATATATGACTTTTTTAGTTCAATGTGCTATTTTTAATGGTCGAATACATCATTCAACGGTCTATATGACACAACGAAGATTTTCTCGTAGTATATAAATATAATTGATAAGGGGATGTCACATGGGTATGTCGGGTTGTGATAAGAACGTAAAGTCGCTATAGCACTCTGTTCCAAATCGCTATATCTTTGTCCTTCTCCTTGAGAAGTTGAGACTTGATGAGATAATGAGATATGCTTCTGTTGTTTTCTGCCTCTACATTCATAACTTTGTTTTATCTATTTCTAACTACTTATTCGAAAAGTTAAAGTTTTCAGATACCTGAATTGGTGTCATCGTCTCTCCATCATCCAAGTGGGTTCAAACCCATTTGGTAAATCATCCCTGTCACCATGAGTGGTTGCTGACCAGAAAATTTCTCAATTAACTTAATTCACATAAATTTTACAATGCTTAATTTCTGACGCATGATATATAATTAGCAAATTCCTTTTTTCTTTTAAACAGTTATTTTTTCATTTATCAGTGTAAACTTGTTTAATAATCATTGAATTAATTTCGGATCAAAATAAAATTGTTTGTATCAAAACTCAACTGGTAAATAAGTTAGAGTTTGCAGGGTGCATGCATGTTGTAGGATGAGGTTGTTGGCTGCAAGACGAGGCTGTCTCTATAAGAGGAGGTCACAAGTCACAACTTAGAAAATATTGTAGGACACAAATTGATGAATTAAGTTATTAACAGCCTAGAGATTGAGTGAGATCGATCCCCTTAATCATAAAACAACATCATGCAATGAAATAATAAACGTGAAATAATTGTAAGATAATCTCCAATATACTAGAAAAGATTTTAAATAAAATCACTAAGGTTTTATATATATATATATAAAAATCAGTAAGATTAACATATTTTTAAGGGTTTTTTTTTTTAATAAAAAAATCAGTAACACTGTCAAAAAGAAGAAAAAAAAAAAAAAACCAGTAATACCAATCAAACTTCTAATGGGCTTGAATATGTAGGATTGGGCTCTTGCAGCGTCCAAGGGTGGACGAAAAGAACCTAGTAACTGACAAAGTGTGACATGCCATTAATTGAAAAGCCCATGCAATCCATTGAGCATTAGAACCAAAAAAAAAAAAAGGTTGGAGATGCGGGGGATCGAACCCCGTGCCTCTCGCATGCAAAGCGAGCGCTCTACCATTTGAGCTACATCCCCTTTTGATTATCTTCCTCAGTACTAACTTGTATTGTAGATAATGCATAGATAGAGGTTGGAAACATAGTATTAATAAATGAATTAGGTCATCTATCTGGAAAGTCAAAACACACGAGTGCATTGACAATGTCGCCTGTCTGAATATCGCCTTGAAATGCATGCATTTAATAATTTTAGCGACATTTTGTGAAGTTGACCCAACAACTATGTGACCCCAGAAAGTTGAAGGGTCTCGATGAATTCTTTTCGAGCCCCTCATACTGATACACCTTCCTTCCATACCTAAATTATCTAATTTCATGATTAAAAATATTTAAATTGCAGAAAAACAGTATCAGTGTTTCACTCTTTAATTAACAAGGGATCATGATGATGCTACATGTACCACTGCCTTAACTAGGATTTCTTTTCCTCCCACACCAATAGGAGCTTCTCTCCCCAACCCTTAATTTTGCCCCACACGCGGTCCACAATTTGTCTACGATTTTGAAGTTGATGATGCTACGGTTGTTAAATGGATTATTGATGGCAGCCATTGCTCTTCGGAGAATGGGGTGCTGCTGGATGACATTCGATTTTTAAGCTCTAAACTCAGAACTATGCAGATTGGGCATGTTTCCAAAAAAGCCAACAGGGTGGCTCAGGGTTGAGCTCGATTTGCTTTGAAGATTGATGATGACACTTTCTGGATGGAGGACTCTCCTGCTTGTGTGAAGTTTTTAGTGGAGGCTGATAAACCCTGGTTGATGTTTTCTCCCGGTTTTATTTTTTCTTTGTTGTATTTTGTTGCTGTGTCTTTGTCAATTGTTTATTGATAAAAAATAAAAAAAGGAATCATGATAATACAGTAGTTGGAGACCTGAAGTTGATAACAGCGGATTTCGAACGGCAGTACAGGGTGTCAAACAAGTAAGTAATAAAGTAAGTAACAAGTGGACTTTTTAATGTTTTGTCACCACTACACTTAATTGTCTTGTCCAAATCATTTATTTTCCAATTTTAACACCCATTTAATTGATATCACGGTCTCTTAACTGCAGGCGGCTCTTCCGTCGACAAAAAACCCAATTTGTACGGATGACGAGACCCGTCGCGGTTTTGTTCATTACCCACATCTTCTTGTTCTTCATTCCCTCTTTTGCCGTCGACTTTCTCTACAATTCCTTCGGCACCATCACCAATGGCACCAATCTCATCCTCATCAACGACGCCCGTATCGACTCCTCCGCGGTCCGCCTCACCAACGACTCCAACCAGTTCTCTTTCGGTCGTGCTTATTACCCGCAAAAGCTGACCATGAAACCCAGCTCAAACTCCAACACTCTCTCTTCGTTTTCGACTTCGTTTGTGTTCTCTGTCTTGCCGAAGATCGCTTCAAGTCCAGGCTTCGGTCTCTGTTTCGTCCTCACCAACTTAACTTCTCCACCGGGGGCTCTCGCCAGCCAATACTTCGGTCTGTTCACGAACGCGACTGTTCCAGTTGTTGCTCCTCTGTTAGCAGTTGAATTCGATACGGGTCGAAACCCGGAATTCAACGACCCAGATGATAATCACATCGGGATTGATCTGAACAACCTTGAATCGATCAAGGTTGCATCGGCCGGTTACTATACTAGTTCTTCTTCAAACGGGTCTTTTGTACCGGTGAGAATGAAGAGTGGACAGAACATACACGCTTGGATTGATTTTGATGGAACCAATTTCGAGATTAACGTTACGATTGCACCTATTGGTGTGCCAAAACCGTCAATTCCTACTCTTAACTATAAAGATCAGGCTATTGCTAATTATGTTTCTAATGAGATGTTTGTTGGGTTCTCTGCATCCAAGACGGATTTTATTGAGGCACAGAGGATTCTTGCTTGGAGTTTGAGCGACACTGGTGTTGCTAGAGAAATTAACACAACTAATTTACCGGTTTTTTCGCTGTCATCTTCTTCATCTTCGTTATCAGATGGTGCTATTGCTGGGATTGTAATTGGTTGTGTTGTTTTTGTCATCATTTGTGCATCTGGGGTTTTCTGGTTTTGGCGAAAACACATGTTAAAAGACCAGGAAGAGGAAGAGATCGAAGATTGGGAGCTCGAATACTGGCCTCATCGATTCTCTTACGAAGAGCTAAGCAATGCCACCGATGGTTTCTCTAAAGAAAACCTTCTCGGTTCAGGTGGATTTGGAAGAGTTTACAAAGGAATCACATTGCCCAACAAAACAGAGATCGCTGTGAAATGCGTGGACCATGACTCCAAACAAGGACTAAAAGAATTCATGGCAGAAATTTCGAGCATGGGGAGGCTTCAACACAAGAACCTTGTCCAAATGCGAGGTTGGTGTCGGAAAGGCAACGAGCTCTTGCTTGTCTACGATTACATGCCCAACAACAGCTTAAACAACTGGATTTTCGACAAACCCAAGAAGCTTTTGAACTGGGAACAACGCCGTCAAGTCCTGGCTGACGTGGCAGAAGGATTGAACTATCTCCACCACGGTTGGGACGAAGTAGTCCTACACAGAGATATCAAGTCCGGTAACATTTTACTTGACTCCGACATGAGAGGTCGTTTAGGAGATTTCGGTCTGGCTAAATTATATCAACAAGGGGAAGTACCCAATACTACGAGAGTGGTGGGGACTTTAGGATACTTGGCGCCTGAGTTGGCGAAGATTGCTGCGCCGACGTCGGCCAGCGACGTGTATAGTTTCGGGGTTGTGATTCTGGAGGTGGCGTGTGGAAGAAGGCCTATAGATATGACGACGGAGGACGATGATGAGGCGGTGCTTAAGGACTGGGTGAGGGAGTTGTACGGTCAAGGGAGGCTGATAGAGGCGGCGGATAGGAGGATTAGAGAAGAGTACAAGATTGAAGAGATGGAGATGGCGTTGAAACTTGGGTTGGCTTGTTGTCATCCTGATCCTATGAAGAGACCCGACATGAAGGATGTTGTGGCCATTTTAGTTGGCGCCGACGCCGCCACGCCGAAGGAGTTGTTAGGTGAGTTGGCGCGTAGTGGTGGGGATGATGTTGTTGGTGGCAGTAGCGGCGGCGGTTGGGGAGATTCCACGGAGGAAGCGCCACTGCGACCAGAACCTCCGGTGTGAATGCTTTTTTTTTTTTTTTTTTTTTTCAATATATATATATTTTTCCTCTGTTAATGGTCGTGGAACACGGTTATTGACTTTTTGGATGTCACTTTGATTGGAATTTGTTAATAGAGAAAATACATTATTTCAATTTATTCCAACCTACCTAGAAGTAATATTTTCCTCCTAATTTATGTAGTATCAAATCTAATTTCCTTATTATTTGCTAATAATTCGTTCTATTCATGTATGCCAACTCATCTAATCATTTATTTTAACTTGAAAATGCTCAATGATCGATCGATATATAATTGAATATTCATATTATATAATTATATAAAACTTAAAAATAAAAAAAAAGACAAACCTTACCGTTTGGGACGTGTCCATAATCATCGATTGTAAAATTGATTATAAAAATTAATTAGTGGCATGATTATAAAAAAAAATAAAAAAGGCGTCCCAAATAAGTATTCCTCCAGAAAGGCATAACAATTGTAGTCCATAATCGCCGATAGCAAAATTGATTATAAAGATTAGTTAGTGGTCACATGATTATAAAAAAATTAAAAAGGCATCCAAAATAAGTATTCCTCCAGAAAAGCATAACAATTGTAGAGTGGTTATTTGGTAGGGGTCACATTTCCATAAGATAATCCCATAGACTATAAGCAAAAAGAAGTTAGCGAAAATGACCAACCGTGTTGTTTCTCCATCAAATTTAGAGATAATATTTTCTGTATATGTTGGGATCAATATTCAATTGATCATGAGTCATGACTGATTAAAAGAATATTAATCTGTAACAGGGCCGGCCTTGAGATTTTTAGGGCCCAAGGCAAACTATAGAAAATGAATTTATAAGGCCCTGAGATTTCAAGTTGAGATTTTGTATCTGAATTATGAATTTTCGTAACAAGATTTAAGAAAGTTTTGAAGAACCCTAATTTGACTTTTGATTTTTTTATTTTTGTTCGATGTCTGCTTCTGGTTGTCTGATAAGTGATATGAGTAATGATGTATTGTTGTTTTCCCGTTTTAGATATATAAAAGACAATTAGTGTTAGGAATAAGATTCAACCCACGTTTGACTTGATGTAAGAACTTGAGAATGATAATTGGGCTTTATAATTTGTGGGTCTTTCCTAAAATAAAATAGGGATATTATCGTTTGGGTCCCTTTTTTTATTTAAAATATCTATTTTTTACTCACTTATGCAGTTTTGGAGGATTGTGCCCTATATTTTCAAAAACCACTCATTTTGGTCCTTTTGACCAGATTTTTAACAGTCAACAGTTACAGAAAATATAAATTAACTCTCTTACCCTTCATTTAAATTAAAAGGTTTAAAAGTACGATTTTACCATTTAACTTTCTAAAAATTTACAATTTAACTTGGCTTGTAATCCAATCAAATTTTGACATGTGTCACTAAATTTTAAAAATAAAATTAAAAAAATATATTTAACATTCGATCTGAATTTTTTAAAAGAAAAAAAAATTGCAAAACAAAAAACAACAAGAACATCCAAACATAACAAACCCTTTCCTTTCAATGGCAGATCCAAACCAACCAACAACACAAACTTGAAAACACCCAAAAAATGAAAAGTTAACCCAACAACAGGAGGCTCGCCGCAAACAAACATGTATCGTTCTCTTCGAAATCAAACCCAGTCTAACATTTCTGCAAAACCTCCATATGAACACACCAAAACCAACACCTCTTTGAGTCATTTTGTCAAACACCTTTAAAGCACTGTCAAATTACCCATATGAAGCTAAAACACAAATAGATAATTGCAATTTCACTTTTCAAATTACCAATAAATTACGAGAAATGAGAGAGATGAGAAAGAAGTATGCAAATTAAAAATGTTCTTCTCAGCAACAATAAAATTTTAGATCTTAGTTTCATCACAACGACCATATAAGACATATAGACAAACTCAAACTTAATAATAATCGAAGATAATTTGAAGGAATTGAAGATTAAGAATGGCGTCTCGGTCGTCTGGTTCGAGTGGAGGAAGTAGGACGCGCGTAGGCAAATACGAGCTTGGAAGGACGCTTGGTGAAGGAAGCTTCACGAAGGTCAAGTTCGCTAGAAACCCTTGATAAACTGGAGAGAATGTCGCCATTAAAATCCTTGACAAAGAGAAAGTTCTCAAACACAAGATGAGTGGTCAGGTAACTAATTGCTGCGCTGCTTTTCGCGATTTTGATTCTGAGTTTTTGAAGCTTCAATTGTGTATTTGTGTTGTTTAATTTAAGTCTTGTGATTGATTTCAATTTCGTGTTTTGTTTGTTTGTTGAGAGAAGCAATCTTGTTTAACCTTGATAAATGTTATAATTTTTTTATGATTATACAACAACTATCGGGACCGGCGAGAGTGGGCTCTACTAGCACATCCCGGATTGCTGCTCCCACGAACGGGGAGAGAGCACCCACTCATTGGTGGGACTATGAAAATTTGTATATATTTATGCATGCCATGGCTCTTGAACCTTGGTGGTGGAGTCTCTCTTTGGAGAGTTACACCACATTGGCAAGAGACCATTGGCAATTTTTAATTTTTTTTTTAATTTCATTTATTTGTTATTGTTATTGTTACACGTGGAACGCAACTGTAATGCACCTATGCAATGACGAAAATGTCCTTGTCTCTGTTAAGTTAGATTAACGTTTGACCAACAGAATGACTAAATTGAGTGGTTTTTGAAAATATAAGGCAAAATCCTCCAAAAATGAGTAAGTGTATAAAAAATAGATATTTCAAAAAAATAAAGGGACTGAATCAATAATTGCCCAATAAAATATGTTCAGTTGGCCTATTTTAAATTCATTTATGAGTTTGTTAGTTTTAAAAAATTATATATTTGATGGGCCTATTTTAAACTCATTTATGAGTTAATCATACATGAGTTATATCTGAAATCAATTTTATTTTATTTTTTACAATTTAGGGGCCCTACGCGGCTGTCTAACTAGGCTCCCCCTAGGGCCGGGCCTAATCCGTAATGGCATTTTTTTAAAAAAAAAAAAAATTTTGGTGAAAGGGAGGGCTAAACGCCCAGAACAACAACAAAGAAACTAAGAAATGGGAACAATCCTAGCAGAAGAGAAACCCATGAAGTCTTCTTCCAGGACTGTAATGACATTTTAAAAGTACACATGTACTCACACAAATTACACCTAAGAGCATCTCCAATGCTATTATGCATTTGGAGAAAATGGAGTGCCACATAGGATATATATTGAAAAAGTTAGAAAAACTCTCTCCAATGCTATTATCTAAGTTGAATATGGAGATGATGTGGCAAAAAAAAAGTTAGAGAATATGGAGTTGGGTTTCTAATTCTAGAAACTCTCCTAGAAATGCTGACTATGATTTCTAACTTATTCCACCAATAAGATTAAGGCTTTCAACTCTTTCCACCAATAAGATTAAACCTCATTTAATTGTAAAATAAAAGAAGAGAGAGAGTGTAATAATTGTTTTATTATGATTGGACATAAAATGGATGTATATTTGACTTTAGATAATTGCATTGGAGATGTGAATATGCATTTTTCTAAAAAAAATTCAAAAGTGGGCCCATAATAAATAGAAATGCTGATGTGACACTATTTTGAAACTCAAAAATGCATATTTGCATTGGAGATGCTCTAATTGGATGGAGCTCCTCTTTGATAGTTTTGTACCAAGGAAAGCATGTGTAACTATGTTTTTCATGTGTAATTGATAGCAGAAATTAACAGAAAACAAGTTCAAGTGAGTCAAATAATTGTAATATTAATACAACCATTTAAAGGTTTGCGTGTCAACAGTTTTCCTCAAATATAATGATCCTGTATTCTTAAAAAAGTTAATAGATCATAATTTTATCTAATTATGTCCAGTTTCGAGTCACCAAATCTGCTAAATGAACAAAATGATTAGGTTTATTTCATATTTTGCTCACATAGCTAGTTTCGACAGGCTATAAAATGCTTGGTTTATAAAAATCCTGGTACGTCCAATCAAAAAGGACCATGAAGGCAGACGAAGAAACAAATACCGAAAAATGAAAATATAGAAAACCAAACTAAGAACATGATTTATTTTTAAAGTATATCAGACAATAACCCAACATGTCTTGTCCAGTGATTGACAGATTTCGTTTTCATGAAATATTCTGGTTAGGAGGTACGTTGTAACCTTAAAAAGGATTTTGCTATTACACCAATGATCAGCCAACTTCATGGTTATATCTAATAACAAAATTTCAGACTTTGAAGACTTTGTCGGAATTTATTAAGATCAAAATTATTTGCAGCCTACAATAAGTGTTGCAACGTGGGGCCATGAACACACACCAGGTGGCTACCAACTATGGCCCATTAGAATTCCTCCATTGGTCTGAGTGTAATTGACACGTGTCGTATTGCTTCAATTATATATAAAAGAATTAAGTCGACAAATAATGCATGCATGCATGCACATAAGTCGACACGTTGAAGTATGGGACACGTGGAGGGATTTTATGGCACTAGCTGTACAGTACTGCAGACCTAGAGATAGCAGCAAGCATCATCCACTCATATATCTACTGCTCAATTTTTTAGTTTTCAGAGTTAATTGTGTCGTTTCTTGACATGTACGTGAAGATGAACATACATTTAATGAGTAGGGAGATTCGATTTCTAAGACGAGAAAATCTTCAGTGTATCGGATGTACTCCTGAGTAGTACATGGGTTACTTTTGTGTCGTATATAACTTTTTTAGTCTAATGTATTATTTTCGATTATCGGATACATCATTTAACGGTCTATCCGATACAACGAAGATTTTCTCATAGTATATAAATATAATTGATAAGGGGATGTCACATGGGTATGTCGGGTTGTGATAAGAACGTAAAGTCGCTATAGCACTCTGTTCCAAATCGCTATATCTTTGTCCTTCTCCTTGAGAAGTTGAGACTTGATGAGATAATGAGATATGCTTCTGTTGTTTTCTGCCTCTACATTCATAACTTTGTTTTATCTATTTCTAACTACCTATTCGAAAGTTAAAGTTTTCAGATAAATGAATTTGTGCCATCGTCTCTCATCATCCAAGTGGGTTCAAACCCATTTGTAAATCATCCCTGTCACCATGAGTGGTTGCTGACAAGAAAATTTATCAATTAACTTAATTCACATAAATTTTACAATGCTTAATTTCTGACTCATGATATATAATTAGCAATAATATATGTAATAACAAATTCCTTTTTTCTTTTAAACAGTTCTAATTAATTTTGGATCAAAATAAAATTGTTTGTATCAAAACTCAACTGGTAAATAAGTTAAGAGTTTGCAGGGTGCATGCATGTTGTAGGATGAGGTTGTTGGCTGCAAGACGAGGCTGTCTCTATAAGAGGAGGTCACAAGTCACAACTTAGAAAATATTGTAGGACACAAATTGATGAATTAAGTTATTAACAACCTAGAGATTGAGTGAGATCGATCCTCTTAATCGTAAAACAACACCATGCAATGAAATAATAAACGTGAAATAATTGTAAGATAATCTCCAATAAACTAGAAAAGATTTTAAATAAAATCAATAAGGTTTCATATATATATATATACATATATATAAATCAGTAAGATTAACAGATTTTTAAGGTTTTTTTTTTAATAAAAAAATCAGTAACACTGTCAAAAGGAGGAAAAAAAAAAAAACAGTAACACCAAACCCTAACCTAAACCAAAATGTATTATTTTCTTTCTCTCTTTCCTTACTCTAGTGGTCTCCTCCAGCAGCATGAACTCCGGCTTCTTCTTTTTCTTCAGTTTCGCCTGGCATAGCGAACTCGTAATCGAAAAATGAACCGTCGATGGTGGGGTTTGATTGGTTGCTAGTTTGGGTGGCTGGGTTTGGTTATGGGTGGGGTTGATGTTGGATTTTTTAATGGAAAAAAAAAAAAAAAAAAAAATACGCGGTTGTGGCCGCTGGGCTTATAAATTTTTTTAATGGCTTTGGTTTGTTCATTTGAGCTTCAACTTGAGGCTTGTATTGATGTTTATTTGGAGATTGAATCTCTGCAAAAGGAATTATAATTTATAATTATTGGCAAACTAGTAATACAACACTAATATAGTGTTTATCCATATCTAAAATCACTTGATCTTAACTATATAATTAGTATAGAATTGAAGAATATGATACAAAATCACTCAACCGTGTATCTCTCCATTGATTAGTTTACTCAAGACGTGAAAATGATTAAATGAACCGATACCCTCCCCTCCAACATCATCTTCTATTGGCCGGCTCATATTGATAAAAGTAAACTTAAAAATTCTTCAGGCAAAACCTGTATAAAAACCAGAGTAGCAAGTTAGCTCAGATCTGAGTCTGGGTTGTATTTTGCTATGTTCTTGTGTGTTATTTTATTTATTTATTTATTTATTTATTTATTTTTTGTGTTTCCAGTGAAAAATGAGTGTTTATATTGAGTTTTTGGGTTTTGAAAGTGTGGTCTGGAATTTTATTTTATTTTTTAGTTGATTTTGAATTTATGATTTTTTGTAAAGATTTTTAATTTCTTAATTGGATTATAGTGTTGGTTTTTCTTTTCTTTTTTTCCTGATTCTTGTGTTAAGAAAAAAAAAATATTGAAAAAGGGTAAAATTGGTAGAACAAACCTTAAAATATATAATAAACAATAAGAACTTCTTTTGACAATCCAATTTTTTCTTTTTACTCTTATTTTCTAAAGACACTCTATTCTCAAATTTTAAATTTAAAAAAATTATAAAGACACTTCATTTAGTTTCAAGATTATCCTTTTTATCTTTTAACACTCATATTCTAAAGACACTCCATTTTAAAAAATAAATTTATAAAGATACTCCAATTTATTTTAATAAAAGTTAGGACGAATTATCGTAGTCTTTGAATTCATTCAAGAAGTAATCTTTTTTGAATTAAATTATTACAAAAAGAAATTATCTCTCATAAACCATTAGATTAAATATTACATATTAAACACTCTCTCTTAAATTTTTAATTACAATATTAAACTCTTTCACATCTAATACATATCTCTAATTTTCTATCTCCATTTCTTTCTCAAGCAAGACTAACAATAAAAATAAATAAATAAATAAATAAATAAATAAACTTACAAATAAGATTGATTTTTAGGAACCGTATATATGTATATATACATATATAAAATAAAAAAATCCAAAAAACAAGTACATTGTTTTTAATTCTTTCATTAGTCTTCAAAATTATGAGTTTAATCGAATCTAGTTGCAATAAATCAAGTTTTCATATATCTATTTTTTTTTATAAAAAATTGACTTTTTAATACGTATATATATATATATATATATATATATATATATATATATATATATATATATATGTATTACTATTAGTAAAAAACTAAAAATATTCATAAGTTTTTTTTAAAAAAAAAAAAAAAACTATTAATCGATAAAGTATGGAGATATGTTATATATATATATATATATATATATATATATATAAATATATATATAAATGGAGAGATAGTAATTAGGATAGAGTGTTTAATATGATAATAATAGATTTAGGAAGGAGAGATTAATACATAATATATTAATCTAATGATTTAGGAGAGAGAATTTCTTTTTTTAATAATTTAATTAGTTTGAAGTGTCTTTAAATTTTTTTTGTCTTGATTAGTAATTTTAATTCAAGTTAAAATTGTCATCAATAAAAAAAATTAAATTTGAGTATAAATAGATAATTTATGGATTGTAAGGAGAAATTCTCATAAATAATTTATCAAACCATAGTTAACTTTTGAACACCTGTCCAAATGTGGGGAGGGGGTAATGTTTACCCCATTTGACGGGGTGAGCAAAAATGAAGCCAAGGATGTTTCTGTCCTCAAAATGTGAATGAAATTCTTACACAAGTGCGGAAATTTTTGACGCATTGACATTTGACAATGTCGCCTAATGTGAATATGTGTATGCATTTAATGATTTTAGCGCCCCATATTGTGAAGTGGACCCAACAACTATCTGATCCCAGAAAGTTGAAAGGTCTCTATGATTATTAATACAAAAGAAATTCCTTCCTTCCATACCTAAATTATCTAATTACATGATTAAAAATATTTAAATTGCAGAAAAACAGTCAGTGTTTCACTCTTTAACAAGGGATCATGATAATAATTTCTAAATAATTGAAATAAACAATAAATAATACAGTAGTTGAAGACATTTTTTTTTTTTTGACAATATCTATTAATTCGGGATCAGGTATTTTTTTTGAAAACTTTAGCATTGATAGGATTCAAGCCACTGACCTGGAAGTTATTTACCCAAGCCTCAATCTCGTCCATTTAAGAGCGGATTTGGACCGGTGGTACAGTGAGTCGAAAAGTAAGTAACAAGTGGACTCTTTAATGTTTTGTCACCACTACACCCAATTGTCTAGTCCAAATCATTCATTTTATTTTTATTTTCCAATTTTAACAACCATTTAATTGATATCACGGTCTCTTAACCGCCGCCGGCTCTTCCGTCGACAAAAAACCCAATTTGTACGGATGACGAGACCCGTCGCGGTTTTGTTCATTACCCAAATCTTCTTGTTCTTCATTCCCTCTTTTGCCCTCGACTTTCTCTACAATTCCTTCGGCACCATAACAAATGGCACCAATCTCATCCTCATCAACGACGCCCGTCTCGACTCCTCTGTGGTCCGCCTCACCAACGACTCCAACCAGTTCTCTTTCGGTCATGCTTATCACCCGCAAAAGCTGACCATGAAACCTAGCTCAAACTCCACCACTCTCTCTTCGTTTTCGACTTCGTTTGTGTTCTCTGTCTTGCCGAAGATCGCTTCAAGTCCAGGCTTCGGTCTCTGTTTCGTCCTTACCAACTTCACGTCTCCACCCGGCGCTCTCGCCAGCCAATACTTCGGTCTGTTCACGAACGCGACTGTTCCAGTTGTTGCTCCTCTGTTAGCAGTTGAATTCGATACGGGTCGAAACACGGAATTCAACGACCCAGATGATAATCACATCGGGATTGATCTGAACAACCTTGATTCGATCCAGGTTGCACCGGCCGGTTACTATACTAACTCTTCTTCAAACGGGTCTTTTGTACTGGTGAGTATGAAGAGTGGACAGAACATACACGCTTGGATTGATTTTGATGGAACCAATTTCGAGATTAACGTTACGATTGCACCTATTGGTGTGCCCAAACCGTCAATTCCTACTCTTAACTATAAAAATCCGGTTATTGCAAATTATGTTTCTAATGAGATGTTTGTTGGGTTCTCTGCATCCAAGACGGATTTTATTGAGGCACAGAGGATTCTTGCTTGGAGTTTGAGCGACACTGGTGTTGCTAGAGAAATTAACACAAATAATTTGCCGGTTTTTTCGCTGTCATCTTCTTCATTATCAGATGGTGCTATTGCTGGGATTGTAATTGGTTGTGTTGTTTTTGTCATCATTTGTGCATCTGGGGTTTTCTGGTTTTGGCGAAAACACATGTTAAAAGACCAGGAAGAGGAAGAGATCGAAGATTGGGAGCTCGAATACTGGCCTCATCGATTCTCTTACGAAGAGCTAAGCAATGCCACTGATGGTTTCTCTAAAGAAAACCTTCTCGGTTCAGGTGGATTTGGAAGAGTTTACAAAGGAATCACTTTGCCCAACAAAACAGAGATCGCTGTGAAATGTGTGAACCATGACTCCAAACAAGGACTAAAAGAATTCATGGCAGAAATTTCGAGCATGGGGAGGCTTCAACACAAGAACCTTGTCCCAATGCGAGGTTGGTGTCGGAAAGGCAACGAGCTCTTGCTTGTCTACGATTACATGCCCAACAACAGCTTAAGTAACTGGATTTTCGACAAACCCAAGAAGCTTTTGAACTGGAAACAACGCCGTCAAGTCCTTGCTGACGTGGCAGAAGGATTGAATTATCTCCACCACGGTTGGGACCAAGTAGTCCTACACAGAGACATCAAGTCCGGTAACATTTTACTTGACTCCGACATGAGAGGTCGTTTAGGAGATTTCGGTCTGGCTAAATTATATCAACAAGGGGAAGTACCCAATACTACGAGAGTGGTGGGGACTTTAGGATACTTGGCTCCTGAGTTGGCGAAGATTGCGGCGCCGACGTCGGCCAGCGACGTGTATAGTTTCGGGGTTGTGATTCTGGAGGTGGCGTGTGGAAGAAGGCCTATAGATATGACGATGGAGGACGATGATGAGGCGGTGCTTAAGGACTGGGTGAGGGAGTTGTACGGTCAAGGGAGGCTGATAGAGGCGGCGGATAGGAGGATTAGAGAAGAGTACAAGATTGAAGAGATGGAGATGGTTTTGAAACTTGGGTTGGCTTGTTGTCATCCCGATCCTATGAAGAGACCCAACATGAAGGATGTTGTGGCCATTTTAGTTGGCGCCGACGCTGCCACGCCGAAGGAGTTGTTGGGTGAGTTGGCGCGTGGTGGTGGGGATGATGTTGTTGGTGGCAGTAGCGGCGGCGGTTGGGGAGAATCCTCGGAGGAAGCGCCACTGCAATCAGAACCTCCGGTGTAAATGCTTTTTTTTTTTTTTTTCAATATATATATATATTTTTCCTCTGTTAATAGTCGTGGAACATGGTTATTGACTTTTTGGATGTCACTTTGATTGGAATTTGTTAATAGAGAAAATACATTATTTCAATTTATTGTTTAAATTATGAAAGTATAATTATGCAAGCCATCAGCCATTGTTAATTGAGGGAGGTTGCTTCCGGGCATCAACTCGAACATGAAACTAATTTACCATCAAACCATATGTGACAATGGATGGTACATTTACCATCAAGCCAGAATACATGCTCGAACCTTAAACTAATACGCATATAACTGTGAAAATCTAATAAAAGAAATAGAACAATTATTAGAAGAAGTAAAGTTAAATAGTCAAGCGTCTCCTTCAACCTTAAACCAACCCGATTAAATGAACGTAGAAATTCCAAACAACCAGTCTAAGAAATATATAAAAGAGTGTTTAGAATTTTGTAGAAATGGTAAAAATCAGATCATTAATAGATTAAAAGAAGCTGAAACTAAAGAGGAAAGGTATAATTTACTAGCTAGATTAAGTGGTATTAAATTAGGAGAAAAAAGGTGGAAAGAAATTCTAGAAGCTTAAGTGGTAAAGGAAGATTATAGTAATTTATGAGTTATTTACATTTATATGATTGTTTTCTTAATATTTGCCTTGCTGGTACTATAGAAGATTTTGAACAAAGTTTGTATCAATTAGACTTGTTAGGCGTAGAAACAATATTTTGTGTATTAGTAATAAGAAGATGAAGGTATCCTGCAAGAGAACCTTGGATTTCAGAAAAGCTAAACTTATCACAAAAAAGACGTATAGAATTAGTCGATATAGGAATAAGACAAAACTATAGAAGAATTTTGCCCTATATATGAATTTTAAAAGACTAGAATACTTGGATCTAGAAATATCAAGTTTTAAAAAGACAAAGCTAAATTTACAAAATAACCTGCGAATTAGTTATAATATAGAACGTCTAGAAAATCAGTAGAAACATGAGTAATGCTACATTGTCCAAATTTGGTGCCCAAATGATGTGGCAACACTTTAGTCCATTCATTTTAATCATGCAATAGCATTTTATTGATTATATTTCTTTGTCTGATGGGTTATTTACTGCTAACGTCGAGGCTTGTGTAGTTGTGTGATTCAATTTATAGGGAATGTTGCTTCAGAGGTTAGACTCTCGTGATATTGAGCAGCCTGAACCCACATGGTAAATTGTGTTGCATATTAAATTTTGTGTGTATGTGTGTGTGTGATTTATGTGATTATGGGGAGCAAGTGCAGAGCAAATCTCGGTTCTGGTGAGCACTATGGTTGAAAGAAAAGCAAGCAAAAATGTTCTTCGTCTATTTTATGCACTTGGCTACAAGTTGGACCATGAGTTGCTGAGAGTGGGATTTGCTTTCCATTTTCAAAGGGGTGCTCAGATTACATATCTGGTGTTGTTCAAAAAAAAATTTCAGATCTTGTTTTGTTCAAACATTTTTTTTCGGATGTTGTTCAATTTAAAAATATCTTGGTTTTTAATTGATTTTCTTAGTGTTAATTTTGATTTATTTCTTAATTATTTTAATTCAACTATTAATACACCATTAATAAACCAAGATTTGGATGGTGGAGATTTAAAACATTTTATTTTTGTATTATAAATTGAAGGGTTCAAGAAACATAAATGTGTCCTTTCAGTAATTTTGTACGGTCCCATCACTTTTTACTTACAGATTACTAAATACATTGAAATTGCTTTTAGTTTTCACAATACTTTTAAAAATCAGTTTACTAAACGCTCTGTTGATTCTCTCCACAGCAAATCCAAAATTAGAAGGACTATAATGGAAGTTGCCCAAATTAGAAAGTCAAGAAATATAATTTACTTGAAAGCAGTAAAATCTACATAGATAACAAAAATCAAACTTTTCAAAAATTTAGCAATTACATAAAGAAAGGGAGCGTAGTAATAACAGAAGAAGATTCTGAAGATGAAATTAATATGCTACACATAGAACAAATTTTAACAAACGTAGAACACTTACCGAAAATAGAGAAACAATAATAGAATTAATATTTGAAGATCCCTTCAAGTATCTACAAGAATAAATATTTGAAATCCTTTGCAATAACCTTGAGCTAGAAGATAGTGAAGTAGATGAGATTTTAGTTAAGAAATTGAATTTTGAGCATTTAAAAGATAAATTACAATATATATATATATATATATATATATATATATGTTACATAGTAGAAGAAATATTTGTAGGAGAAGAAGATAATCCTAAAACAAAAGTAGGAGAAAGTAGGAGAAAGTAGTAGAAGAATAGTCCCTGATACAAACGATCTCCCAGAATCAAGAATAGATGAATACTTAGAAAATAGAGGTATAAAGGATTCGAAAGAACAATATAAGGACTATAAAGACACTGAAAGAATATATAAAGCTAGGACAAGACTGGAAGCTTGGTGAAAAGAACACGAAGCAAGAGACATATTAATTTTAAATTTACAAAGACATAGCCTAGTGAATGGAAGTTTATATTCATTATTCAACAAGTGAGAAGGAAATCTAATAAGACATTCTATGAAAGCTCTAAATACAATAACAGACTATAAATATAAATTAGTATACCTAGAAAGCACCTTAGGATATAACGAGAAGTAAATGTATTTATGATGAAGAGAATATATGAAGAAAGATAAAAATAGAAAGTTAGAATTAGACGAATTTGAAATAAAAATATATAACAATTTTAAGACAAAAATAGAAAGTTAGAATTAGACGAATTTGAAATAAAAATATATAACAATTTTAAGCTTTATAGACGGTATCATAAAGTGTATTTTAGGATCATTGATGGAAGAAATAGATGATTCATAAAAACAAATTAGAGCTATAAAAAGTTTAGAACAACTAAAGATATGTGATTTACATTATTTTAATCATTATGTAGATTTATGTTATAAATATTGGAGCCAAAAAGGTAGACCATACGATGAAGAATTATTAATGAAGTTTATAATAAAATTACCTGGAAAAATAGGAGAAAGACTTTACAAAGGTTTATATGAATGGTTTAAACTTGTCAAGAATGCACAAGCTAGAAGGGAAGAAGAAAAGTCTTCCCCTCCACGTAGAGATGACACTAAACGGATGGTACATTGCTTTTGCAGCAACACTGTATGTTGGGCTGTCCCGTCCAAGTTTCTCTCCTCCACTTGGGCCAACTCCATTATTAGATTCTTTGAGAAGATATGGTCCATGCAAGAAATAATAAGAAGGCTTGCAGCCTTGCTTTACTTTTTGACTATCTCATGTGTAAAACTTCTCATCAACTTATCACAAAGGCTGATTGTATCATATTCTCTTCATACGATTCTTGAATCATATCAGTTTATCACAAAGCCCGTGCAATCCATTGAGCATTAGAAAGAGAAGGAAAAAAAAAAAAAAGAATTGGAGATGCGGGGGATCGAACCCCGTGCCTCTCGCATGCAAAGCGAGCGCTCTACCATTTGAGCTACATCCCCTTTTGATTATCTTCCTCAGTACATCAATATATAACGCATGGATAGAGGTTGGAAGCATAGTATTAATAAATAAATGAATTTAGTCGTTTATCGAAAAAGTCAAAACACATGAACTCCCAAATTTTGAAGTTCTTACACGATTGTGAGGGAATTTGTGCGATGTTGACCCAACAACTATCTGACCACCAGAAAGTAGAAAGGTCTCGATGAATATTAATACAATGAAATTATTTTCGAGCTTCTCATGCACTTTCCTTCCATTTCCAATTTTCCATACCTACTTCATGATTAAAAAATTTCTAAATTGCAGAAAAAGTGAAAAACAGTAGCAGTTTACACTTTTACTCTTTAACAATAAATAATAGTATGAATCTGAACCTACTAGAGTTTAATAGTTGAATGAAGTCCGTAACAGCGGCTTTCGACTGGTTTGGTGTGGAACGTACAATGAGTCAAACAAGTAACAGTGGGATTTTCTAATACTACTCCTCTTGTACCTAATTGTCTTGTCCAGATCATTTTTTTTTTTTTCTTCCCAATTTTAACACCCATTTAATTCATATCTCTGTCTCTTTACTGGCGGCGGCTCTTCCGTCGACAAAAACCCAATTTGTACGGATGACGAAACCCATCGCGGTTTTGTTCGTCACCCACATCTTCTTCTTGTTCTTTATTCCCTCTTTTGCACTCGACTTTCTCTACAATTCCTTCGGTACCATAACCAATGGCACCGATCTCCTTCTCATCAACGACGCCCGTCTCGATTCCTCCGTGGTCCGCCTCACCAACGACTCCAACCAGTTCTCTTTCGGTCGAGTTTATCACCCGCAAAAGCTGACCATGAAACCCAGCTCAAACTCCACCACTCTCTCTTCGTTTTCGACTTCGTTTGTGTTCTCTGTCTTGCCTGAGATCGCTTCAAGTCCAGGCTTCGGTCTCTGTTTCGTCCTCACCAACTTCACGTCTCCACCCGGTGCTATCGCCAGCCAATACTTCGGTCTGTTCACGGACGCGACTGTTCCGGTTGTTGCTCCTCTGTTAGCTGTTGAATTCGATACGGGTCGAAACCCGGAATTCAACGACCCAGATGACAATCACATCGGGATTGATCTGAACAACATTGATTCGATCCAGTTTGCACCGGCCGGTTACTATATTAACTCTTCTTCAAACGGGTCTTTTGTGCCGGTGAGTATGAAGAGTGGACAGAACATACACGCTTGGATTGATTTTGATGGAACCAATTTCGAGATTAACGTTACGATTGCACCTACTGGTGTGCCCAAACCGTCAATTCCTACTCTTAACTATAAAAATCCGGTTATTGCTAATTATGTTTCTAATGAGATGTTTGTTGGGTTCTCTGCATCCAAGACGAATTGGATTGAGGCACAGAGGATTCTTGCTTGGAGTTTGAGCGACACTGGTGTTGCTAGAGAAATTAACACAACTAATTTACCGGTTTTTTCGCTGTCATCTCCTTCGTCTTCATTATCAGAGGGTGCTATTGCTGGGATTGTCGTTGGTTGTGTTGTTTTTGTCATCATTTGTGCATCTGGGGGGTTCTGGTTTTGGAGGAAGTACATATTAAAAGACCAGGAAGAGGAGGAGATCGAAGATTGGGAGCTCGAATACTGGCCTCATCGATTCTCTTACGAAGAGCTAAGCAATGCCACCGATGGTTTCTCTAAAGAAAACCTTCTCGGTTCAGGTGGATTTGGAAAAGTTTACAAAGGAATCACTTTGCCCAACGAAACAGAGATCGCTGTGAAATGCGTGAACCATGACTCCAAACAAGGACTAAAAGAATTCATGGCAGAGATTTCGAGCATGGGGAGGCTTCAACACAAGAACCTTGTCCCAATGCGAGGTTGGTGTCGGAAAGGCAACGAGCTCTTGCTTGTCTACGATTACATGCCCAACAACAGCTTAAATAACTGGATTTTCGACAAACCCAAGAAGCTTTTGAACTGGAAACAACGCCGTCAAGTCCTGGCTGACGTGGCAGAAGGATTGAATTATCTCCACCACGGTTGGGACCAAGTAGTCCTACACAGAGACATCAAGTCCGGTAACATTTTACTTGACTCCGACATGAGAGGTCGTTTAGGAGATTTCGGTCTGGCTAAATTATATCAACAAGGGGAAGTACCCAATACTACGAGAGTGGTGGGGACCTTAGGATACTTGGCGCCTGAGTTGGCGAAGATTGCGGCGCCGACGTCGGCCAGCGACGTGTATAGTTTCGGGGTGGTGATTCTGGAGGTGGCGTGTGGAAGAAGGCCCGTAGATATGACGAAGGAGGACGATGATGAGGCGGTGCTTATGGATTGGGTGAGGGAGTTGTACGGACAAGGGAGGCTGATAGAGGCGGCGGATAGGAGGATTAGAGAAGAGTATGAGGTTGAAGAGATGGAGATGGCGTTGAAACTTGGGTTGGCTTGTTGTCATCCAGATCCTGTGAAGAGACCAAGCATGAAGGATGTGGTGGCCATTCTAGTTGGCGCCGACGCCGACGCCGCCACCCCGAAAGAGTTGTTGGGTGAGTTGGCGCGTGGTGGTGGGGAAGATGTTGGTGGCAGTAGCGGCGGCGGTTGGAGAGTTTCCACGGAGGAAGCGCCACTGCAACCAGAACCTCCGGTGTGAATAATTTTTGTTGTTTTCTTTTTTTAATATATTTTTTTCCTTCTGTTAATGGTCGTGGTACATGGTTATTGACCTTTTGGATGTCACTTTGATTGGAATTTGTTAATAGAGAAAATACATTAACTCAATTTATTGTTTATATCATGAAAATATAATTATGTAAGATGTTTGAGAATAAAAATGAGACGTATCGATGATTGGTTAATATGTTTTAGGGATGCATCCGGAGTTCTTTGAGATTTTGGAGCCCCTTCTTCGGGAGACGGTCTTCGGAGGATGCATCTAAATTCCCCGGAAAGAATAATAACAAACGATTAAGGTGGCTAATAGGAATGTTGACGAATAGTCGAATACCCTATAATGCTCAAGTCAATATCGACTATTAAGTAAGGATGTAATATAAACGTAGATGTATTTTTTACTAAATGAGTATACTTACACTGATTTACCTTTCTAGGTGATATTTATAGGTTTATGTTGTTAGTATCATTGTGGGTGTGGGGGAGTACACTTGTCCGCTAACGAGTGACAATTGTTATTTAGATAGTCATTCTCTAGAGGTGGTCATTCTCCGAAGGTGGTTTCAATGGATAATTTATTGTTATCTGAAGCCATTATCCATACATTATTAATTGAGATTGCTTCCGGGCGGCAACTTGAACCAGGAACTAAGAACTAATAAGCAAGCTTCATCTCCTATCAAGCCATAACACACTAACGGATGGTACATTGCTTTTGTAGCACATGTATCAAAACTTCTCATCAACTTGTCAAGAATGCACAAGCTAGAAGGGAAAAAGAAAAGTCTTCCCTCCACGTAGAGATAGATATCAGCTAGTTACTAGTGGCACAGTGAACCCGCTTCTGGAGAATTGGAGTCATTGACTATGATGCTTCTCTTGATACGATTTGATTACAAGAAAGTGATTATTTATTGAATAATAGGACATATGATAGATACAAGGTCCTGCCTCGCATGATTGACCTGGGACTTCTTATACATTGTATGCAATACAGTGAGCTATCCTTTTCTAAGATAAAGTTGATGCTGATGTTGTTTACTTTATTGGATTCTACTATCTTTCCGGAAATTGAAGTGCCGTCTATAAATGTAATCAAGCTATATACATTGACAATACATAGCAGTTCGTATAGATATACTTTGCTTTAAGACTAGTTCTTCAACTACTTGTTGTATACATGCTGAAATCAAAGGCCTGAAATTCAGTTTTAGAAAGCCTAAAGGCAACTACATAGACTTAGATCGTCTTTTTGATCGTCTTTTTTAACATAACATGTGTTGGTGAGACTACTTAGAGTGTGAAGTTGAGGGGGTGGAAACTGAAGTATGGTTTCTTTTTCTTGCCACTCATCATCCTGAGACCCTCTGACTTCTGCTGGCATGATGATGCTACAGATATTTTCATGTCTTCAGGTCCACACACCAGCACTCCAATGTCAGATCCACCAGTTTCATTTGGAAACTTGGTGAGTATTTCTGTTCCATTTAACAAGTATCAGTCTTTAAAATACAGTTACTATATATATATATATAATAAATAAAAAAATGATCAAAGGGTACCTTCAAAATTGGGCCTTCCTCCAAAATGGATTTCATGTTCCTGAACAAGACCCCTTGTTTCGATTGCTTTTTCTTGGTTGGGAGACACAGGTGGGATCTCTCTCTTTAGCCTTCTCCATTTTAAAATGATTGCCAACAAAGTGCTGCTAGTTATAGCTATTATAAAAGATGCTAATATGATTAGATCAGCAACCCAGGAAGGACTTTTTTCTTTGGAGACTTTCTTTTGATAAGAGTGAACCATCAATTTCTCAGTTGAAACACCCTTCTTCTTTTCAGAGGAAATAAAGGTGTGGCTGAGACAAATGAGAACAACAAGGAACACAACAGAGGAAACTCCGATCAGTCCTGCCAACCAAAGTGAACTTTCCGGTCCTTGTACTACATAACTTGAACTTGGTTTTGAGCAAAAGCGAACTGTCTGAACCAAAGATAAATCATTTAGTAGTTCTCTTACTGTTACGTTGGATCGCTCTTCTTGTGTCACAAAAGCTTTAAGTTGCAAATGTAACTTGTCATGTGATTGGTTTAAGAGGAGAGTGGAAATTGAGTTTAACAGACAAAGGTCTTGGGACGACTTTACGACATATACAAGTTGTATTCTGGAGGGGAATTTATATCTGCTGCTGTTTTGTGCAGAATAAATTTCCTGTAAAATGCTCAGAAATGGAGTTATACCAATTCCTCCAGCAACCAGAAGTAGACTGTCATATCTGCATAAGACTTCAAAACCAGTGTTAATGATATCGAATTTTCTATGAATTGTTTTAATCATAGTATAATCATTGAATATACCTTAGGAAGTTCATTGTGGCAGGTCCATAAGGGCCTTCAATTGCCACAGGTATGCACTTCATTTGATCAGCATCCGAATCCAACTCTGCCTGTACCATATTGTAGAGAGAACTAGTCCACTCTCCTTCGCGTTTAAGTATAACAGACATCGTATGATCATCGACACTTGAGCTGGAAGTTATACTGAAGGAATGCCACTGAAATTTGGAAATGCTTGGTATCTTCATAAATATTACACTTGTAGGTGTAAACTTCAAGCCTGCAATTTGGTATCTTATCAGAAGACTTATTACACTTTTAATGGTAAGATTGATAACTTCACAAGGGCTAGAAAAATTTTACCTGGATCCTTTGGCAGAGTAAGTTCTATGGCTCTGGAGGGGAATACTTTAGCAGAAAGAATGCTAGTTTCCGGTCTTGATTGTAGGATTCGAAGTAACTTGTCAAGGCCAAAGAGAAATATTCCCCCAAAAACCATATAAAAATGGCGATCACCCGCATGAAACAAGAAGAAAATTAGAAAGATTATGTACAGATGGTGTGTGTAGTAGAAGAATTCAAACTTCTGCCTCCTTATTTGAGGAAGTGATGTGATCCACATCACCAATCCTGTAACGAGAGTAATCTCACCGGCAAGGTATATCCGACCTGTTTTCTGCCATTTCCAAACCTTCATTGACAAAAAGGGAAATTGAAGTCAGATTAGAAACTTGCACTGATCATAGATTGAAGTAAAGTTGAAAATTTGACCTCATCTTGGATGTGGTGGCTGATGCCCCAGACAAGCAAAGTGCTTCCACCGTGAAGAGTTGCAAAAAATATCATTGCAGTCCCAAGCCAGATATGGTATCTCACTGAGACTTCAAACTGGATGCCGAGTAACCGAAATAAGGACAGCCTTCTTAAGATAGGCAGAAGAAGCAAAGCTAGACAGGCCTCTGCAAGCAAACCAAACCGGGTTGCTATTCTTAGAAACTTGAGTTGCCATCTGAAATAATAGATTTCAAGCATATCAATAACGGCGAAAATTATTGCTTTTCAGTATCTCAATACATGATCATCACCAGTACTCACATCTCTAATTTCAGGGATTTGTCTGGCATCAACTTCTTGAAATCATTTGAGATTCGCACATAAAAAGTCCAAACTAGAAACATGAGAAAGAGCGAAACCACCAGAATCTCAAAGCTGGATAAAATGCCTAGAAATGAATTCACAACAAATGGATTGAAGAGAGTTGTAGTTGAATTCCTTGCTCGTCTATAATACAAAGATTAGGCAAAATAATCTGTCAACATTAGATTTTCCAGGATATGGTATTATGATGTGCTAATTAATGGCAGCTAAGCTATATATTACCTGCTTCTTGGCTCCCTAGGTAGCATATGCAAGTAAACGAATCCAATAACAGCCAAAGCAATCACAGGAAATGTATACACAGCAAAATCTAGACCTGGAAAATTTTCTCTATTAATAACATTGATAGGAGGTTTTGAAAAGCAAGAGAGACCTATTCAGTTGAAATTTCAAGTACATACCGTAATATCCAAAGACTGTAGACCTTGCGCTGTCCTCGGCTTGTTTCCATGTTTTTGTCCATAGATTTGTTGGTTTAAGAATCCAGAGAGAAATCCAACCAGCCAATATCAAAATCATCAATACTTTGAGAACAGCAATAAGAGTTGCTCTTGCCATGTTTTTCGATTCGTCCTCTGAAACAGTTGCTAGAGGATGTCTCTTGAGTTCATTATTTAGAAGGAAAAGTAATCTTTATATAAAGAAAAAACTGGAACCCAATAAAGATAAAAAGAAAGTACTCATGAGTCATGAGCCCCCACCACTTTTCAACAGTGTATGTCACTGCCATAATGCACTAGCCACTTCCCAATAGTTGGCTAACGAAACCAGAAACTTTCCCAGTAGCAGAATCTAATTGGTATGTACCTATATCGTTTCGTATTCAATATTTTCATCATTTTATTCGTTTTCCCTACCACAATTAGCAGTTGACATTCTGGCTTTGAGGGACTGACTAATCATATCACTGCTATAAAGATTGCATAGATAGATGTTTGATCATTTAAACATTAATAATAAGTGGATTTATGGTCCGCCCCACTTCTCCATTTTCTTGCTTTCTTTGCTCTTCAATTGACATTTTTGTCTGACTTGTTTGATTAGTAAGATAGAGTTACATTTTGCAGATGCAACAACAATCTTACAAATGGATGGTTCAACACACAATACATAACATCAGCCATCAGCCATCAGCCATCAGGGATAAGTTTTTGTGGGCCAAGTAGCTGGTGGAGAGTCTTCTCAAGATACTCAGTGGGATGGTACTACAAGCTAGTAGTGTTCTCATGCTTGTGGCCTTGTGCATTATATATAAGAATACTTTATACTAAAAGCTAGAGGTGTGCTGCTTTGCTAGACAACAAAAAGACCTAGCTAGTAAGAAGCACAATTTGAAGAAAATGATGTTTATGGTCATCTTCTTTTGTGGAAAATCTCATCCCAACAGTTAGAAATGTGCATTCAATTATTCAACTATATACCAAATCATCATCATCATGGTATGAACTTGTAGAATGACATAAAAATAATAACTTGACGTATATAACAAAGATGAACATCATCTCCATTATAAAATTATCTAGTCCTCATCATTTCTTGATTCTTTAATGGTTATCCATGAATGACGATGAGGATCCATTCGTGGACCACCCTAAGCATGCGTGTTGCTATCTCTCCCGTACATTGCCTTCCTTAATATTGTTCCTTAATATTGATATGTAACTACTTGAGTGAAATGAGAAAGTGAACATTCTTGTTTCGGAATTTGTTGGACATGAAAACAAGTTAAAAGAGTTGTTGGCAGTCAAGGAAAGCAAAAGAAGTTGAAATGTAGAGATGGGAAGCCAATTCTGACTTTCTTTTTTCAGGCTTTGGATTAAGTCATCGGCTTTGGTTTTGAATCAGGTCTAGTTTGAGAAAGTGAAAAGAGAACTCTCGTCGTCAATATAGACTATAAGTCATTATTGTCAGGTCGAATGAATGTCCATTTACTACTAAATTTATGGTAATAAGAGATTAAAGTCATAATATGATTTGGGGGGTCACTATCAATTTTTTCTTGGTAGTTTTGGTGTATTATTGGCATTAATTTGCTCAAATTCTTTTATTACGTGTTGACATCCATTATTCCACCATTTGGGAGGCTGGTCTCTACTTCCAATTTCACCATTTGTTTTTTATTATCTTCAAAGATGTGCCAAATGATCAATATGTTTATCTGGTGTTTTTTAGTCTACCAAACACAGTACCCTCATGAGATTCATATCTCCTTTAATGGTTGTTTTGTTGATAATTTAGATTAATGAAGAAAATATAGCATTACCCAAATCCATAATACAGAAGGAGAAAATCAAATCAAATGAATAATGTAGACCCAACTCGGTTTTTCATCCACCATTTGGACAATGAAAAATCCTACATAGAGACAGCACATTAAAATAAGTGCCAATTACAATTTCTTTAAATCTTCTCGATATATTCTTTTCATTAATTAAAGTGGGAAGAGAAAACACATGATAGAATAGACTTACACGTCTACTTCATTAATAACATACAATGTGACGTGAATATCACATATGTTTGGAAAATGTTTAGATTCATACAGTATAACATACTATGAGTGGAACAGACACATATACGTATATTCTTACTGAAATGTAAGGCTTTATGTCCTAGTTACATGAACAGCACCAAAACTCTGGTGTCAAATGTTGTAGAGATGGAGAAAAACTCGCGTGCATCTTGATGCATGAATCCTAACCGATGGATGCATGTCACACGTCACGTCGATTGGTTCTCCTCCATTGGCAGGATATAGTGCATCAGGTGAATGCCATACACAAGATGATGCTGCCATCCTCCACTAGTACTAAAGCTTTTAGAGAGATATATATGGAGAGGACAAAGAAAGCAAAAGAGAATTGTGAATTGTGACATATCCAATAACGCCTGCAAACCTTGACAAAGAGAATCTCCCTTTTTCTTGCTTTCTTTCTTTTTTTTATTTTGTGGCTTTGATAGCAACGACTCCTTCCTCATAAAATGCCAAACCACTATCACCAAAATCTTGTTATCTTCGCTGCCTACCCTTTTTTTCTCCTCCTTCTAATTCTAATGTCTATCTAAAACATCAAAAAGATAGACTGGTAAAAATAAACAAATATGGAAGAAGAGAAATACGTGCCGGCTGATCACTCTTTTCAGTACTGTAATAGAAGAATTATGTCGCCGGAGATCGTGGAGATAGGTGAGGATAGTAAGAGTATCAGTGCTAGCAGAGACACAGCTGCTAGTGATGTTTATGTAGCTGTTGGAAAAAATGATTTGGATGTACTAATATGGGCTCTTGATCATGCTGTTTCACCGGGTTCCCGGATTTTCCTTGTACATGTTTTCCCTCCTATAACTTACATCAACACCCCTGGTAATTAACCTTGAATTTCTACTCTCAGTTTTAATCTATAGATTGTTGTTTTCGACTTTTCGTATGAACAGTTTGTGTGTGTTGAAATGGTTTGTGATAGTTGGGAAACTGGCAAGGAACCAATTGAGCCGAGAGCAGGTGAGAGTTTATATTAATGAAGATAATAACAAAAGAAGAAACCTCTTGCAGAAATACATTCGTCTCTGTACTGATGCCAAGGTTGCTCTTTTACCCACTTCAGGTTTTTGGGTTACCAGACACCAAGCATAGAAAAAACTGACAATGGTATTGTTGATCGTCCATGTAACAGGTGACAGTGGAGACTATGCTGATTGAGAGTAATGAGACAGGCAAAGCAATTCTTGATCTCATTTCTGTCCTCAACATCACTAGTCTTGTTATAGGAACCAAGCGGCCACCTAGTTCCAGGTATATTTCTCGTGTTTGATCGAATTCAATTAAATTAAATTCAATATAATATAGCTCTAAGATAACTGACAATACAAGACATGGTCACTTCTTCGTTAGGCTATTCAGGAAAAAACAGGAAAAGGGAGAATTTGTGAAGAAGAATGCTCCAGAGTATTGTGAGGTTACAATTGTTCATGGTGGCCAGAAAGTCGAGGAGGGTCAACAGGTCGCGGAGGTGGTTCCTTCGTCTCTGCCTTCTGGTCCCGGAAGACAAAAGATTACTCTCCCGTCTCAGAGGAATTTCTTTGAATGTGTATGCTTTTCAGGCAAGTTTGATGAAAACTGAAGTACTCCGACGAACACGAATGTATTGGCTTAGTGCTTACGGATGATTTGAGCCACAAATCAGCCTAACTAAAGATGTTATTAATTTATTTACTGGCAATGTGCGATTAATTTTCATATTGATCCGTTCTTTCAAATGACTCTCTTCGCGAAACGTTAATGTTACGGTGGGTAGGACTACTGATACAACTGCAGTCAGGAAGAGTAGTTAACTATAAAAATGGACCAAGAGGAGACTCATAATGTATGGAACAGAGCTGGTTTCTGCTAATAACATTGTCATTGAATCCAAGAAGAGGCTCACACTCACACACAAATGCCTTGCAAGAATGGTTGCATTTGCATATATTCATTTGATGTTCCATTAATTGTATTTTGATTTCATATATATGGTACTATCTAAGTCCCATTGTCAACTTATGTATCATTTTAGCTTCTAAATTTGTTTTTGGTCATCCTCCACTTTATTGTGTCCCTTTCCTTCTATCTCAAGATCAAGATTCCGTTGTTGACGCATTACATCCGAACCTCGTTCATCAAGATGAAGGGAGATGCACAACCAACTCAATTAAGAATCTGATGTTTATTTTTAAAATTTTCACTTTCCATTCAATATAGATTTTGCAAGATAATTATACTAGAAAATATAAGAAGTTTGAAACCTACCCCTACATCAAGTTTAGACAGAAAATTAATTTAATATGAATTTATATAGGGGCTATGGGTCACACCAATATAGAAGGGAATTAATTTAATTTATATTTATGAATTGCATACTAAGGGAGTAAGAGCATCTCCAATAGACTCCCTTAATGACATCCCTTAGCTTAATTAAGGGAGTATGAGTGTTTTTGCAACTCCAACAACTCCCTAAATGACTCCCTTAATTGTGTTCAAGTGGAGTTCACTCCCTTAATTAAGAGGTGTTTTTAGACTCCCTTAAAGTGGGCTCCACCTATTTAAGATTATTTTATTTCTTAAAAACTCCATCTAACATTTATTACACAACATCTAACATTTAAATAATAATAATAAATTATTAAAGGGACCATTTAAGGGAGTATTGTTGGAGTACATACTCCTTAATGGCCCCTTACATCAACATCCACCCTTATTTAAGGGAGTCTCTAACATAGATTGTTGGAGATACTCAAAGGGATGTGGTTAAAAAAAGAAAAAAAAAGTAAGAAAATAAAATGAAAAGATTTTCGTTGATCACTTATTCCTACCCTAAGGCACATATAAACATTGAGAAAAAAGGCCCATATCAACTTTGAGAAAGTAAATATCGATACTTTGATAAAATTATTTATGATATTTTCCACATTTTGGGGACAATATCAAATTTTTTTTTTTCTTTATGAATATACCCAATATTTTGAAGACATTAGAGATTTTTTTTTTTTTTATTGAAAATCTTAAAATTTTGGATATATTTGATATTTCCACCGAAACCAATATTTTTCATTTCCTCGAATTTTCTGTAGACAGTAAATAAAGAAAACGGGCCTTCAACAACGAGATGGGCCATAGAAGCCCATGGCCCAATTAATGTAGATGATATCGCAAGTTCGCAACCACTGTGTCTTTATAGTTTGTTATACATATACATCAACACCACTGATCCGCAGATATTTTCCCTCCCGACAACAATTTTCTGCTTCAGACTCAGAGCAAGAAAAGAATCCCAAATTTTCAAAGCTACGATGAATCCGTACGATCACAGATACGCCGACCCCGACTCTTACCGTCAACGTCGTAGGTAACTATTTTCCGTTCATGCTTCTCTTACCCTGATCTTCTTTTTAACTTACTTTCTATGTTTTAGAGGGTTTATGTAATTGTAATTACTTTTTTCAGCGATTTAGTGGGCCCACCGCCTCAAATGGGTGGTCCACCGATGATGGGCCGGAGCGGTTCGGCTCCTTACGGGGCTCCTTCTGCTAGTTTGCCTGGAAGAGGATCTGGAGTTGTTTCTGGATCGGGACCCGGTGTGTATCCACCTGTCGGTAGATTTGATGTCGGCGGTGGGGGTGGAAGAGGGTACGGCGGGGATAGAAGAGGCAGAGGACGGGGTCGCGAAGGCGGTCGCGGTGGTGGCGGAGGGAGAGGTTTTGATTATGGGCGTGGCGGCGGTGGTGGAGGGAGAGGGTTTGACTATGGTCGTGGTGGCGGTAGAGGTGGCGGTGGAAGAGGAGGAGGCAGACATGGTGGTGTTGGTAGTCATAGAGGGGACTTAGATAATATTTCTCTTCCAAAGCAAGATTTTGGAAATGTAGTCCCATTTGAAAAGAACTTCTACATTGAGAGCCCATCAGTACGAGCAATGACAGAGACCGAGGTTATGATGTTCCGTTCGAGGAAGGAGATCACTGTTGAAGGCCATGATATTCCTAAACCCATTCGAATGTTTCACGAAGCAAATTTTCCCGGTACTTTTTGACCCATATGTGTCTGCTATTGTTATTGTTAACTTAGCTTGTCTGATTATTATTGTAATTTGAATATGTGTTAGGTTACTGCCTAGATGTGATTGCTAAACTAGGATTTGTTGAGCCAACCCCAATTCAGGCTCAGGGGTGGCCTATGGCTTTAAAGGGTAGAGATTTAATTGGTATTGCGGAGACCGGTTCTGGGAAAACTTTGGCATATTTGATGCCTGCTTTGGTACATGTTATTGCTCAGCCAAGATTGGGTTAGAATTTCTCTCTCACTTTTTCGTTTTGAATTATATATTTGTCTTTCTCCAGTTATTGGCTCATTTAACTATATTTTTGTTACAAATGTTTAGTTCAAGGTGAAGGTCCCATTGTATTAGTATTAGCGCCTACTAGAGAATTGGCGGTTCAAATTCAGGAAGAGGCTTTAAAATTTGGGTCGCGGGCAAGTATCAGGAGTACTTGTGTTTATGGCGGTACCCCTAAAGGACCACAAATCCGCGATCTTCAAAGAGGTATTTTCAGTTTTCATCTTTAACTGCATTTGGGCTTTCCTTTATTTGTTCACGCCCGATTACTTGAGTATTAATTGATTGATGGGGTTTCCCTCTATGTTAGGTGTTGAAATTGTCATTGCCACCCCTGGTCGACTGATAGATATGTTGGAAGCTCAACATACAAACTTGCGAAGAGTGACTTACCTTGTGTTGGATGAGGCTGATCGGATGTTGGACATGGGATTTGAGCCTCAGATAAGGAAAATTATTGCTCAGGTGCTTCTGATTTAGTGATATAATAGATAATTTTACTTATTTACTCAACATATATCAGCTTTCTATTATCTTTCGATTGAAGTGCAAAATTATACTAGTCCGCCCTTGTAATTATTTTCAGGTTTTTAACCTATTGCCTTTTAGGTTGCCATGTGATTATATACATGACTTTTTCAGAAGTTATATGATTTAAGCTGAAATTCCTTGTCTTGTAGCTCTCTTACTCCTACATAGTATGTATTATGTAATCTGTTGTATACATTCAGTTTTACACACTCACTATTGTCTAATGGCTTTGATGAACTGAACAAATTAAACTTAAATGTAGAATTTGAATCGAACTTTGTCGTTTTTATAAGGGATCCTGCATATGCTTCCTTGTGATAGAACACACCAGTTCATACCACACATAAGCGAAACATTACTGGGTGGGCCTAGCCCTCTTTCTTTGGATGAAGGCCCACCAAATGCTGAATCCTATTAGGAGGCAAACCTCTGCCAGCTACTATATAAAGCCTAAGGCTTGTTGCTAAGCATTTAGGAATTCACTGATATGTCGACTCTTCTTTTGTTGACATCTGATTGCTCTAAAGGTTATAATTCCATTAGGGTTTAGATAGATGATTTTGTTATGGTTTTACTGCTAAACTGATTTACTACTTTTTTTGGTTGATACCTGCTAAAAGAAAGAATTTTAAGCTGAACACAAAAATCATTTTCATACTACAGATCCGACCAGATAGACAAACTTTATATTGGAGTGCTACATGGCCACGGGAGGTTGAAACTCTAGCGAGGCAGTTTCTGCGCAATCCATATAAGGTTTTTGTTGTAGTTTTACTCAATTAATATGATATATTTTATTTGCGTTAGTTGGTATGCTTTGAATTTTCCGTTTAAAGATATTTATTCCCTGTCCTTGTAATTGTGATGATATTTAGGTAATCGTTGGATCACCAGATCTAAAAGCAAACCAATCAATCAACCAAGTTGTTGAAGTTGTTACAGAGACGGAGAAGTATAACAGGTATGTTTTCGCAACCTCTGGTAGCTGAGAAATCTTGGCATTTTGGCTCCCTTTGATTTGTTAACATATACTATTAATGTAGGATGATCAAACTGCTCAAAGAAATGATGGATGGGAGTCGTATTCTGATATTTGTCGAGACCAAAAAAGGATGTGACCATGTTACAAGGCAACTGAGAATGGATGGGTGGCCAGCTCTTTCAATCCATGGTGATAAAAACCAGGCTGAAAGGGATTGGGTCCTGGCTGAATTTAAAAGTGGAAGAAGTCCTATAATGACTGCTACTGACGTTGCTGCAAGGGGTCTTGGTAGGATCACTGTGTGTTAGGAGTCTTATTTCTAATCTTTTAGGTCTTGAAAGCGAGTTCCCGGGCTGCTCTCCAGTTTCCTGAGAATATAATTTGTGGTTTGGGTGCAAAGAGGGGTGCCATCATGCATAGTAGCTCTTGATTCCATGTTTTTCTATTAACCCATAAGCATGATCCTTTACAAGGGATTTACAGGTTGGATGAGAGGCATATTGGTTTCTCATGTTCACTAGAATGATCCTGTAAAATTTATCTGCTTGGTTACTACCTTATTGTTACAGCTCATGTTACATGGACACGGAGCACATGAAATTGTTATGACTGGGATGATAGTTTATGATGTATGAAGAGGTATGCCATGTTAGTAGGCAAGTGTGCACTGCTGGTCAGGGAAGTTCCTTTTTCTGTTTGTCTGGGGGAAAAGATAATCTAGAAAGCTGTGTTTTTTTGCTTCAGTTGCCTGAAATGGCATGGCTCCTTTATAAAGTGTCTAAGTAACATAGTTGAAGTTATTGTTGCCCATCCACGGTTATGGAGCTGGTTTGTCATGGCAGCCTGGTTGACTCGTGCTGATACATTTATTGGATTTGGAAACGGTCGTGGTGAAGCTGTTCCTTATCCCTGCAAGGTTAAGGTGGGCACATTTCTTTGATGAATGTGTTATCTTAATATTAACCACTGGGATCTAGAAATGCAGGGATAAGGGGGGTTTTGTAGTTTCTAGGCATGCAAATTCTTGGTCATTGGAAGTAGTTGACTGGCTCAAGCTTGGCTCAGTTATTTTATAATGCCAATCTTTTGGCAACCTGACTTGAGTCAAATACCTGAATTGGCTCAAGTTTCTTATAAATGATACTGACCAAGCTTTCTATGGGCCAAGCTTGAGTTGAGCTCAAGTAGTACGGTTTGTCTTACTGCTGTTGTTCCCAATATTTCTTTTGTAACAAACCTTACATTTGTTTTGGTGTAACTTCTAAATCTTTTATCTTTACTTGGGTGTAGATGTGAAGGACATAAAATGTGTGATCAATTATGATTTTCCATCAAGCCTTGAGGATTATGTCCACAGGATTGGACGTACTGGTCGTGCAGGTGCAAGGGGAACTGCATTTACCTTTTTCACACATTCAAATGCGAAGTTTGCAAGGGAGCTTGTCAAGATCTTGCTAGAAGCTGGGCAGGTTGTGAATCATACATTGTCTGCCATGGCCCGTTCTAGTACTGGAGGTAATACTTGACTTCCTTCTTTGGTGTTGAGTGCATTGCATGGCGTATGCTGGTTTGATCCCATAATTTTTGTTTTTTGTCATGTCATGTAGGCTCTGGTGGGAACTTCCGTTCTAGAGGACGAGGGGGCTTTGCCAACCGTGGTTCGATTTCTGGGTCAAATACGATTCCTATTGGTTCAAAGCGACAACTATGGTAGTTTGGCGGCTCCAGTGTGTAGAAAGGCCGTTCTTGAATCTGAAAGAAACGGCTCAGCCTCAAGCGTATACAATCCATCTAGTGACCGCAGCAGCTTGTTTTATTTTTATTAACATTCGGATTTGCAACTTAGCTTAAGTGAGAAATTTGTAACACTAATAGCTTGATACAGTTTTATTAGATCAAATCAAATTAATGTTGTAGCAATACATGCAAATTTCAAAGCTCTTTCAATTTGATGATTGTCGTGTCGTTCATAAGTCAAACGATTTTTTACCCTTTTGTTCCATGTTCTCGTTAAGTTAGTTATAACAGGACGTATGTGTTATTTATTAAAAGATGTGTCGTTTCATTGAAACCTCTCCCTGATAGTGGGAGTAGTATCTCGGGTTGTGTTTGTAGAGTCTAATTTCGTTAGGTTCCGGTAGTGGTTATACATCAAAAAAAAAAAAAAAAAAACCTCTCATTTAACAATGTTTTTTGTTCGGATAATCATGTTAAGTCGAGCCTTGGGTCCTAAAGGAGAGGTAGTGTAAAAAGTGGTGATCACATTTTTGAAACCCTAATTCTCATCTTGTTTCTCCCAACTTTTTTGAAACCCTAATTCTCTTAACTTGGATTTAACCGTAATAATTTTAAAAATGTATGTTAATTAATAAAATTATAATTCTCAAACCCTAAATTAAATTAATTGTAATATTCTTTTAAAAAAACATTAGTTAATTAAGAAAATTATAATTCTCAAACCCTAGACAAATATCCAAAAAGAACGGATAGGGCAAAATTGTAAAAGCACGGTCCCCTCCACTCACTATATAAATAATCCAAAACCCTAATTTGAAGTCTCGGCAGCCCTAGCAGGTAAGTAAGAGGCCGCAAGAAGAGAGAGAGAGAGAGAGGAGAAAAATGACAACCCGATTGAGGAAGAACAGGAAGAAGAGAGGCCACGTCAGCGCCGGTCATGGTCGTATCGGGAAGCACAGGAAGCATCCAGGTGGTCGCGGTAACGCCGGAGGTATGCATCACCACCGTATCCTCTTCGATAAGTATCATCCTGGTTATTTCGGCAAAGTCGGTATGAGGTACTTCCACAAACTGCGCAACAGGTTCTATAACCCCATCGTCAACATCGACAAGCTCTGGTCAATGGTCCCCAAGGATGTCATGGAAAAGGCCACCAAAGACAACGTTCCTTTGATCGATGTCACTCAGTTCGGTTACTTTAAGGTTCTCGGCAAAGGTTCTTTGCCCGGTGATCAACCTTTCGTCGTCAAGGCCAAGCTTGTCTCTAAAACTGCTGAGAAGAAGATTAAGGAGGCTGGTGGCGCTGTTGTGCTCACCGCTTAGTTTGTTTTACATTTCTTAAAAAATTTATGATGATACTCTTTTATTTTTAAGTTTTTAAGTTGTTGAGTATTGTTATAACTAGTTTTGGATATTCATGTTTTTGTTTTCAGTTTAATGGATTCAGACCATTTTGCATTTAAATATGATCTTTAAATTTATATTTTGGTCAGTGAAATGGATGTGATTGGTGAGAATTATAAGTGATTCAGAATCTTATGCTTGTGGAATATGATGTGTTATGAGCTTATATGTTTTGTGATTAGTTTGATAATTGGTTTGTTTTGTGTTTTGCGAGTAATTGTAATTTGTTAATTTGTATGATACTTTATTTGTATGTTCCAGGTTATGTTTATGGTTTTCAATATCACATTTTAGCTTTTAGTAGTATGAGATGAGAAGGGAATAGGAGTGATAGTCGGTCTTGGTTAGGTCGGTAGAGAATATGTAATCTCTTTGCTTTGGGGATGGTGTGTTTCTTTCCAAGTAATATTGCAAATGAAATGGTTGGCTATCTATGCCATTGAGTGTCTGCCATGGGTTAGAACTTATAACAACTTGGCGTTGCCATGCTTGCATATCCTCGTGAAATTTTCATTGTTGTATTACTCTTTTTGGGACTTCCTTTAACTGACTGATCCTCTAATTTTCCTCCTTTTCCCTCAATAACATCATTGTCTTGGTTGTTATTGTTCCAAACTTGTTTCTGTTAATTATGTGATGCGAGCTAGACAAAAAGGTAAATCTTAATCACCGATCTTTCCCACTTTTACTGTTATGGAATCAGGGGCCTTGGTAATAAAGATTAACTTCTTTGTTTTTTGGGTGCATCTCATTTTAATAGGTCTGAGCTCTGAAATGGAAATAGAAGTCGTTAATTTGGATGGTTTCTGAATATTTTTGCTCTTGTTAATATGGTAATTTTTAGGTTCATCATCTTTTTATATCCTAGGTTTGGAATTGGTATGTAATCACAAAATATGGTTCTTGGATTTAGCACAGTATTATGTTGAATCTAGAGGATGGATTATGTTTGGCAAAGCTTAGGATATGGATTGGGATTACAACTTTTATTGATTATTCACCATTTGAGGCTAGGTTGGGGAAATTGTAGTTTTTATTCATTGTCTAAGTTATGATGTGACCGTTGTAGCAGGATTTATATTCTGAGCCTGAGGTTTCACACTACGTGATTGCTTATCAGTTTTCCGGTCAGTGTATAATAGGGATAGTCTGAGCTGCAGACTGCCCTAACTGTTTAGTAAGAAGAATGTTAATGAGCATTAGCTGAGAATCCAAACAGTCTAGCATGTTTTAAGCATAGTAATTAAATATCTATCGTCTCCTCCAATTCAAAGGAGATTTATGAATGTTGTAGTGATATGGTTTGCAGTCGGCAGCATCCAGGCATGATTAACAAGCCTTGTGCACCATCTGATGCCCTTGTTTGGCCCTTTCTTGGGGAGTCACTGAAAGATATGGGAAGATTCATCATTTTAAAACACCACTGAGTACTTCATTGTTTTAGTTACCATTAGTTGGAGAAATGGTCAGGCTTGGTAGTCTCTTGTCGAACTTTTCCTGTTCCAGTTTGATGGGAAGATCCATGCTCAAGCTAGCAGCTTAAACTATGGATATGCTTGTTTGCATCAAACACTTGACTTATGCTTCGTATTTGGAATGGTTGAATTCATTGTCTATGATTCTGAAAAACATCTTAGAGGTAGTTTGTCAAGAAAATCACAAAGGAAAACAATGGTGATCAACTCATAACTGTGTGACTAGTACAATATCAAGGTTGTGATCAACTTTAGATTTTGTCAATGCTGTTTTTGTAGTGTGCCATACTAATGTATATCTAGTTTTTGGCAGATTTTTGGATGATTAGATTCTGCCACTAGCTTTGTGGTTGATGACGTATATTGAAAAATTTGTAAATTTGTAATTTCTGGTTGCGGTGGTCTACTTGTAGGAAATAATAGCATGTTATTTTTTAAAATTAAACTGGATATTATATTTCTTTTACCTGTTGATTCAATTTTGCAAATTGCAGTTTGTATAATTATTATTTTTAATCATTGTAAATGTGAAATTAAGTAATTATGATAAGTATGAATTGTCACAATCATATGCGTCGTATAAAGGAGGTTTCTGAGTTGCGAGATTCATGCACTACAGAATTCAATCGGTAACAATGTTACTTTTAGGTTATAGGTTAAGAGAGTTGATCACGTTCGGCAAAATGTGTAGAAATTCTGCACTTAGATAATTCTTATATATATAGATAGACTGCGGGTTGGGCTTGGGCTTCGGGATTGGGATTGAGCCACAATCACTACTTGACTAGAAGTCTAGACTACAATAACTTCACCTATTTGGTTTCAAATATATATACATACAAAGAAATAGACAAATCTAATATATTTTTGAAATCAAAATTCACTTTTAACTTTGTTTTCAAAATAAAACATATTCAATCAAAACTATTCAAACCTAACCTAAAAGTGACGAAAATGTCCATAGAGTTTTTTTCCTTCTCTTTCTTCCTTTACTCTTAGATCATCTCAAATGCTATTATGCATTTAGAGAAAATTGAGTGTCACATAGGATAGATATTAAAAAAATTAGAAAAACACTCTCCAATGCTATTATCTAAGTTGAATATGGAGATGATATGGCCAAAAAAAAGTTAGAGAATATGGAGTTGAGTTTCTAATTCTAGAAACTCTCCTAGAAATGCTGACTAGGATTTCTAACTCTTTCCACCAATAAGATTAAAGCTTTCAACTCTTTCCACTAATAAGATTAAACCTTATTTAATTGTAAAATAAAAGAAGAGGGAGAGTGTAATAATTGTTTTATTATGATTGGTCATAAAATGGATACATATTTGACTTTAGATAATTGCATTGGAGATATGAATATGCATTTCTCTAAAAAAAAAATTCAAAAGTGGGCCCATAATAAATAGAAATGATGATGTGGCACTATTTATAAACTTAAAAATGCATATTTGCATTGAAGATGCTCTTAGTTCTTCACTTTATCTCTCCAAAATCCATTTTTCTTCCTTCTAGTCACCGTTATGTGAGTTTTCAATGCTTTAAATACCTAAAAATTGTTTATATTGGTGTATATTTCATGAGTTTTGATACTATTTTAGATTACGTCGTGGTTTTCAAAATATATTTTGAAGTTTTCTAAAATTTTAGGTTTCTAGTGAACATTGCATGATATTTCATAATTCATCATGTAACATATTTCTTCAATTTCCGGGTTTATGATAAACATTACATGATAGCTTGATATGTAATATGTTTTCTGTTCATCATGTAACATATATAACATGTAATTCATTAAGGGTAACATAGTCTTTTTGCTAGCAAGGTTTGTTAAAAACAAAATTTTACTACAGTCCGGTTAGAATTGAATTTGAAGAATTTCATTTGATTAAAAAATTTATATATATAACTTCACCTATGTAGTGACTACAAGATCAAAAATAAGAGTAGGCAAACAAATTGAGTTAGAATTCTCCATCTCCTTTAGAATAATTAATAGAGCTTGAGAACAATAAAAATACACATGCGTGTGCAAGCCAGCGAGATTTAGATGAAAAATGATGACTAGGCCGGTGATAATAAATCTGTAATGTTGGTACCCGTACCCGATGAAAAGACAAACACACTTTCAAACTATTGTCTATTGAGTAAATGAAAAGGCAAACACACTCTCAAACCATTGACTATTGAGTGGGACTGAAGTCTCATCCGTAGGCCTCGGGACTGGTCTAAAGTTGCACGCAACAGTTCTTCATTTCTTTGGACCGAAGGAGTGGCAGAGAGAGAGAAAAGAGGAAAATGTCCTCAATTTGATAGCAACAAGCCAACAACAACATTTTGAAATGGAGCCGATATTGATACCTATAAATATGATAAGCACACTTATATTTTAATAAAAAATTTAATTACAAAAATATCACAATAGGAATTTACCAATAAGGACAAATTAGTTTAATTAAAAATAAACAAAATACTATTTACATCAATTAATTACACTCATATCTTCAACTATATCACTTTATTAAAAATAAATAAAAAATCAAACCCTAATTCCACTTTAATTATATATATATTTTTAAAGAACAAGAAGAACAAAAGCCTAACGGAGCCAAAATCTTCCATTATCATATAACAAAGTAATTAAACAAGAATTTACAGAGGACTCCGATCATACATAGGTACGTATTTATTTATTTATTTATTTTTGTTATGAATTTTATCAATGAAAAAAACAAACCATCAGCAAGTTTCATAATGTTGGCTTTGTGCACGGCAGTCACTTTTTTCCGGTTGTTTAGATATGCATACTACATTCAGAGCAAAATTTTGTAATCACCTAGCAAATGCAAAACCACTGGATGAGAATTAGAAAAACAACGCCAAAGCCCCACACAGTAATACTTCTAAAAGACATTGTCCATCCAATGTAATGTTGTAGCATTGTTTATGGAAAACATGAACATGGACGAAATACACACACCATAAGCTAAACATCAGAAACCTAAAGTTATCATATCAGTTCTTCTGAGGATTTAGAGCATTCCAAATTTACTACATGACGAAAAATCTGTAGCGTTTTTCGAATAAGTCATAACAAGCTTTTTTGATAAATTTACTTCCTTTCTTCAATCTCTCAAAACTATGAATTTGAATGTATGTAAGTTCTTTGACCAGAACATGTCTATTTCATGAGACTCTAACAAGTCCAATTCATTATAATTTAGCAATTTCAATAACGAAACAAGTAAATTTACAAGCTTTCTATTGAAATCGAATTCGAACAGTTCATACATACTTCAATTACAAAGTACAAACTAAACAATACAATTGTTCATACAAAATCAAATCTTGGAACAAAAAAAATTTGAATTTGAACTTGAAATTGAAATAACAGCTACCTACCTTAAGACTCTCAACGACTCCGGGTCTGGAGAATTAAAAAATTTATCATTTATAAAATTGGGTGTGTTAATAACTTATGAGAGTTTATAAATAAATTGTATTAAAATGAAAACATTTATTTGAATAAGGGTACTATTGGCATTAAGACGGGTGTTTATAGTAATGTTTTAATTTTAAATTTTAGACATGGGTGTACTTATAAATATGAGTGCACTTATCATTTTTTTTTATGGGTGTTGTTGACGGTGATTTTTGATGGTCACCAAGTTAATGATCTATTTTCGAATTACTATAGTTTATGAACGAGAACGATTTAAAATTAAGAAGAAATAACAAGCAATTACGTGGTAAAACTCCAATGGTTGGAGAAACATCCACGGATTGTTGCCTTAGCAACGAAGCCAAATTCACTATCAAGAATGGTTACAAGAATATTACACTTTAATCTCTCTCTCTCTCACTGTTTTTCACGTACCCCCTGTTTGTGCATAGAGGGGGTATTTATACATGTTGTTTTTAGGGTTTTAAGGTGGCCGCTAGGGTTTAGTGTTGTGGTGCCCAAGTCTCAAGCGGTTTCCTAGTCCTAATTAGATTATGTTTCTTCTTTTGGCTGAGTCCAGTTCTAGACGAGATTTTTTCTCCTTTATTCACGGGAGAATTGCTTGTTTCCTTGTTGAACTCTAATGGTCCACATCGTTGCTTATCGTGGACGTGCTGGTCGCTGATTATGATTGGCATATGAATGTTGGTGACTGTCTCATTGATTCCCGAGTATGCCCGAGTATGTATGCCTGAGTGTGCCCGAGTGTGCCCAAGTGAGATTTGCTGCCCGAGCTGATCGTCTTCGTTTGTGGTCGGACTACTTACTCTTTTTTCCGAGTAGGTTATTGTGGGAGGTTTCTGCTCCATAAGTTGACTTATCTTGACTCTTGCTTTCCTGGCTTTTCATGCTGATGACGTGTCTTTCACCACTAATTTTTACCTATAACAAGTGTCAATATCCATACCCTTTTGAAATATATATAAAGAGAGATGTTGCATCATCAATGGCAGAGTTAGAGAAAAAAAAAAAAAAGATTGACGGTAGAGGGGTGCATGAAAATAAGTGGAAATTGTTGGAAATAACCACATACAATATATAAATTTTGTTTGTAACCACAAACAAAAATTGGTTACAAACGAAAATTTAATTGTTAATAACCACTTTTTTGAGAAATCACTTGAATGCCCTCATATAAAAACCATCCTCAAACACTCTCTTTCTCTTTCTCTCTCCCCGATCCTCTATCTCTTTTCTCCTCTCCATCCCGTCAATCATCTTCGGAGGTCGTCAATCATCGCCGGAGATCGTCGCATGGGCGTCAATCATCGCCGGACGTCGTCGATGAGTTGCTTAGGCTGCGTGCGAACCAACGGTGCTGTGCTTCATGAAGCATGGCACTGCTGGTTTGCGTGCAACCTGAGCAGTGCATCGACGACGTCCGACGATGATTGACACCCAGACAACGACCTCTGGCAATGATTGACGACCTCCGATGATGATTGACGCCCATCTTGACGACGTCCGGCGATGATTGACGGCATAGAGAGGAGAAAACCCAAAAAAAAAAAAAAAAAAAAAAAAAAAAAAACTAATTTAGGGAATTTGGGGAAGAAGGGAAACATGTAATGATTTCAAGTTTCACATTTCAAGTTTTTAGTCATGATTTCAAATTTGCTCCAGATTTTAGTCGTGATTTCAAGTTTGCTTCCAGGTTTTTTTTTTTAAAAAAAAAAACCTAATTTCAGGGGTACTTTTGTAATTTATGGACATACACTGAATTTTTTTTTAAAAAAAAAAAAAAGTGGTTATTAACAATTAAATTTTTAAAAGTGGTTACAAACGAAAGTTTAATGTTTCCGATAGCTATTTTTTGTTTTCTCTTTGGAAATAAGGGGTAACTTCGAAAAAAGCGTTTCGATTAGGACATGTTTGAATCTCACCATAAATATTGTTTTCTCCTCATATTATGGGGGGAGCATATGTAGCGGTTGTTCTCGACAAATCTTTAAAAAAAAAAAAAAAAAAAAAAAAACACTCTTATAATATCGGTGTCGGATTTCAAAAAACTTGCATATAAAGTTAGTCCAATAATTCCAGTGGCCCCTAATAATGGGATGTCAAATGATCAGTCAGGGACCCCTTGTAGGACTGTATTTGATTTAAAAAATTCTTTTCATTTTACAACCACAGAAATAATATAATGATATGGACCATCAAGAAAAAAAGGTTGAAGTGTCAAGATCACGTTCACACAACAACAACTCACTTCATGTACCATCACCCCATGCTCATCTATAATCTCTATTTGAGAACTTAGCCAAATTTGGCAACACAGTACATATCCCCAGAATCCAGATTCAGAGATCACATGTCGTCAGAGTTCACGTGCACGCTCGGCTTTTTCGATGAGTTCAAATTTATACGTAAATCAGTAAATGCCATATTTACTTTGGATAAGTGGGTTGCATGTGTTGTTAATTATAATATATATTTAATTACTTTTATCTTTCTTTCTTTATCACCTTTTGTGGACTGTGGTGCGAATGAAATGATGTTTTCATGCCCGCCATACATTAATGTCATGAAGTCTCTTCAAACGTACGTAACACTATAGCTAGTGACTGCTTTTTCCTGTTGTTTGGTTGATTAAAAAGATTAATTGAGAGTGATATATTGTGTGGTGAAAATGAAATAGTGGCCGTAGGGTCGAGACTGTCGTTTGAATATATAATATATATATATAATTGAAATTGGTTATCAGTGCGTGGACATCATGCATAATGCCAATATGCCATAATGCAATCCCCATCTGAAAGCTCTCTCTCATGTCATTACGTCCATTTCTTTTTGCCTAATTACTCAACAAAACACTTGGCTTCTCCATCACGTCCAACAAGAAAATTAATTTCTCGAAAACGAAATGCAACCGTCCAATATAGTTTAGTGGCCTAAAAGACACTCATTCAACATAATAATATCTGGCCTCCAAAGACATAGATCAGTTAGTAGATGGACGGGTTTGGGGTTCTGGATAAATGACTCCCAAGTCAACGATTCGAATCCTATCAATGACAAAAACTTCAAAAAAAAAAAAATACATAGTGGTCGATCTAGGTAGATATTTCAAAAAAAAAAAAAAAAAACATAATAATGTCTTATATTCGAGTCGTATGCATGCTAAATGAGAGAAAAAAAAAAAGTGTGCATGTATGTTGTTTTAAAGTTGAAATATCTAAATTCATATTATAATTAAATACGTTAGATTGGAAATTTTCTTATTAAATTCTATTTTTATAGAATTTTTGTTAAAACAATGAGTTTTGTTTATGTTTTTTTTTTTTTTTTTTTTTTTTTTTTTTTGATTTACAATGGGTTATGTTAAGGTGTGAATAAAGTATTGACGAAATGAGGCTGGTCCGGTGGTAAACCCCTCACACTTACGTCATAAGGTCGTGGGTTCGAGCCATCTCCCTTTCTAAAAAAATCCCGAATTTATGTAATATTTAAAATAAATAAATAAATAAAAGAAGAAGAAGGTGTGAATAAAGCATTAAATTGTTCGTTACAATATATGAATTATTTCTTGAAATCCTAATATCAAGGTGTAACCTCTATATTATTTACACACGATTTCATGATCTACATCACTACATGGAAGTCACAAATTAATTTATCATTTTTTATGATAAAGTAGATCTTTGTTAATCTATTATGATATTAGAGGAAGGAGCATGATTCAGATCCACACAACCTCTCGTTACTTATGTAATGTTTAATTTTGAAGGGTAGTATCAGATCACTCAATCGTGTCATTCTTTATATATTTATATAATAAGTAACGGCTGTCATTAACAACAGTTTTGTATGTAAAGAATTAAATAAATAAAAAAAATCCACACAAACTCTAGTATATGACTACATTGTGTACAAATTTATTCATATGGTATACGTTAATTGGATCCTAAGAAAAAAATATAAAGAATTGTAGTATATACATAATTGAATAATATTGTAATGGTGGAAATGTGGAATGCGGAGGTAGGTGTGGGGAGATGAGTCAGCTTCAATTAAAAAAATAAGCATCACTCATTTGTCCAGTGGATGTCTATTAGGTTCCACACACTATGGATGGTATTCGATAGGAACGAATATTCTTCTCTCGTAATTTTAGAGAAGAAGATACGACTCAAACCCATAATTTTACAATATGGTTATACGAGGTATAGTACTACCGGACAGATTTTATATTGTCAAATCTATTACGCTATTAATTAAGATAAACATTGTGTAAGAATTGTTCTAAGTTAGTGAGTAACATAATCCATTATGTTTTGAACGTAGGGAAACTGAATTGATTTGAATGTTATTTATTAGAGAGTTGACCGGATAAACCCATTATTGTTTGTGATCAATGTTGTTCTGGGTTTAGTATGTGTACCTTATCTACATATTTGGTATGAACTATTTTATACGTGTGAGTTTAATTAGTTATAATCCGACTAGGATTATGGATCCTTTTGGAGTTTAATTCCCATTAGGATTGTGAATCCTTTAACGGTTATGATTCATATAAATAACAATATATATAAAGGGGTCTCTACTCGTTATTGTTGTTTATGTTTTGTTTTCAGATTATGGCATAGTAGTTTTCGCTACATTTTCAGGTACGTTTATTCATACTTATATATTTCGATACGGATTATTATATAATGCTTACACATTGAACTATTTCAATGAATTAATATAAGTAATTGACATTGTGCATTAATTAGTTTTATGAACTGTGAGGTGTTGACATCGTTCTATCAAGTTTCATAGTTTGACAACTTGTATAAAAATCTTTATATTTTAACGTTTGTGAATATTTTGTGCAATTGTTCTTATGTGGCGTGTATATATATAACACAGACAATACGTTGTTATCGTCAAACCGGCCCAAGTACATTGCCTCGGAAAAACAAAAACACTTCTTGACAATTACAATTACAATAGTTTGTAAATACTTATAGCCGCTCCGCCAAAACAGTTCATCTCTCTATATGTCCCTCATAATTTGTTATATTTCCTTTTATAACAACCTAAAAGAAAGTAACAACTAACGACTAATAATTTCGTGAGAGTGCTAAAATAAATAATATTTGAAACCATTCGAGTGTCAAGAGTCTTAAAACTCGTTGAGATAAAGACACTATATGCACAGTCCATATCCACCTATACATCTATATCCACAATACATTGATAATTTTACACGCACATCCCGTGACAACTACATATCGCAACAGACTCATAATCATTGATGATAATTATCAATTATAGCACTTTAATTCTCAATTTTGAATTTAGATTATCTGTTATAAACCAACCAAATAATTATTTATCCCCCGTAACTATTGCTCATGTATAGCAATTAACCCTCCTTCCAACTATTTGTAACAATAACAAAATTTATAGTATCTATTACATGTCTAGTACAAGATGTTATTCAATAGCTTCCAATTTAGTATATTGAAATAAATCACATAATTTACGACATATATGACAATAATTTATTCAATGAATATACTATTAACATGATGTCACAGTTTCTCCAAAGGCAGTGGTGTTAGCTTTCAATACTTTGGTAATAGAAAAAGGAAAAACAAAAGAAAAACAAAAGAAGAGTCCTTATAAGCAAATAGGTAAAATGTAAAGGGCATGTAGTGGTAATATCACATAAAAATAGTTTTGGAGGTTAAAACGAAACGACGGTCCATTAGCAAAAGCAGAACCTCCTATCAATTTCCCATTGTACTTATCTTATTACAGGTCCCATTGAATCATTGATAAGCCCCTCGTTTTATAAAATAAAGCAATTAAAAGTAAAACCGGATTTTGACTTTAAAAAATCATAATTAAAAATAAAAATAAAAATAAAAATATCTCTATCCAAATATTTTTATTAGTACAATACAAGTGGGTGATTTGCACGCGGCTTCCCCGTTGTGCTCAGTTTATATATGTCCTCAACTGCTCTGTATTGCTTTGTCTATGCGCATTTTTTAGCTCTCTCTTTCTTTTTATCTGAGAGTTTCAGTTTCTTGTGTTTTGCTTCTTTTACGAGAGTCCAGAGTCGAGAGCTGAGCTGGGTTCTTTGAAACGAGAGTTGGGTTTTTGCTGTATGTCAAAAGGCTGTGAAGGGGCTTATTACAGTGCTGGATTTGGAGAGCTCACGAACCCACTACAATGGCCTCAGCTTCGAAAAAGACGACGCTTTCTTCCTCTTGTTGCTCCTCACCCGCTATTGATTCTTCCACTGACCTTCCAAGAAAAGCGGGACCTGTCACTCTTGTGCAAGATTGGAGCCTGCCCTCCACTGATCAGCCACCACCACCACTCCCCAAGACCCTGATTCAATCTGTTGATTCCGTTTCTGGAATTTCATCGAACCCTTCATCTAAAGGTACATTCTCTATCTTTTGGATGATTTTTATGTTGGTTTTGCTTTTTTAGTCATTGTTTTATCTGTTTGTGTTGTTTAATTTTTTGGATTCATGCGTGACATATATATGATAAAATGTTTGTTTTTTTTTTTTTTGTTTTTTGTTTTTTTTTTTGTTTCTTGGAACGATCAGTTTTAAGGATCATACTAGGAATCACCGATCTTTTTGATTCAATTCTTATGACCTTTAGGTCTTTGATGAGGCAAACCAGTGAGGATGACCTTGTTGATGCTTTATTTGACCTTTCAGATATTGTCTCTACTTGTTTGCTGATGTTGTTTAAGTTTTGCTTGAAATGCAAAAGTGAAATGTGAAAGGACGTCGTGTATATTATTGGATTGTCTACTTGATTGATAAATGCATTTGTTAGTGCAGGTTGATCTGTTTTGCACTTGATTAAAATTTTTAATAAGAGTCAAAAAGTTCTAATAGCTCCCTCCATTTCACTTCTAGCAGAAGTTACATACTTTGTTCACTTACACTTGGTTGATTGATAAGTTGATTAAGTTCTGTTGCTGCTTTGGATGTATGTGCAGGAATAGCAGCCATGGCAAGGCCTCAATCCAGCCATCCTTTGGACCCTTTATCTCCTGCTGAAATTACTATTGCAGTGACAACTGTCAGGGCAGCTGGAGCCACTCCAGAGGTTAATTATATCTTAACTTTCTTTGAAGATATGTTTCTATGAAGAACAAGTTCTTAAGATTGGTTTCCTGGGCACTCAAGTTAGCTAACCACTGCTCGTCATTGCAGGTCCGAGATGGCATGCGCTTTATTGAAGTGGTTCTGTTGGAACCAGACAAACAAGTTGTTGCATTAGCAGATGCGTATTTCTTCCCCCCATTCCAACCATCATTAATTCCCAGAAGCAAAGGTGGACCTTTTATTCCAAGCAAACTTCCACCTAGGCGAGCTAAACTTGTAGTATACAACAAAAAGTCAAATGAGACAAGTGTATGGGTTGTTGAATTATCACAAGTACATGCAGTCACTCGAGGTGGGCATCATAGAGGAAAAGTTGTATCATCGCGTGTTGTTCCTGATGTTCAGCCTCCAATGGTTGGTACTTCTTCTAGGCATTTGTTCTGAATTTGATTCTTTTTCTATCACCTGAGGCATAGCTTTCTTCTGAAGATTGCAATTCTGGATTAACTGATGTCACAGTGGACTTTCTCTTGCTGTACGATTTATACAGAATCAGAGAGCAAAAGAATTATAAATGATATTCTGAACATCATTGTTAAATTAATTGTTTTACTAACCTAGGCAGCCGGTATTCTTTTATTGGTGGGGGCGGGGGGTAATGAGGTCGAAGGAAAAATCAAAATAGTTTTGTATTCTGTTGCTTTTTGTATAATTTCCCTTTCAATTTCAGGATGCTGAGGAATATGCTCAATGTGAAGCTGCCGTGAAAGACTTTCCTCCATTTAATGAGGCAATGAAGAGAAGGGGTATAGAAGACATGGATCTCGTTATGGTTGATGCTTGGTAAGTAAAATTATACCCCAGTGGTTTCAATGATTATTTGCACCATGTTATTTCATTTATGATTTGTGCTTCACTTGTTTCTCAGGTGTGTCGGTTATTATAGTGAGGCTGATGCTCCTAGCCGAAGACTTGCTAAACCTCTTATATTCTGTAGAACTGAGAGTGACTGTCCAATGGAAAATGGTTATGCCCGCCCAGTTGAGGGCATCTATATAGTTGTTGATATGCAAAACATGGTGGTGATTGAATTTGAAGACCGTAAACTTGTTCCTCTGCCTCCAGCTGATCCGCTTAGGAACTACACTCGTGGTGAAACAAGAGGTGGTGTTGACCGAAGTGATGTGAAACCTTTAAAAATTGTTCAGCCTGAAGGTCCAAGCTTTCGTGTGAATGGTTGCTTTATACAATGGCAGAAGGTGCCTTGATTTTGTCAAATTAGTTTGTTAATATATATTTTACTAAATAACTCTCAGCTGTCTCATTATCCCATTTCTGTTGCCAGTGGAATTTCCGTATAGGTTTCACTCCCAGGGAGGGTTTGGTTATACATTCTATTGCATACGTTGATGGTAGCCGGGGCAGAAGATCTGTTGCCCATAGGTTGAGCTTTGTTGAGATGGTTGTGCCATATGGAGATCCCAATGAGCCACATTACAGGAAAAATGCTTTTGATGCAGGGGAAGATGGTCTTGGGAAAAATGCACATTCTCTAAAAAGGGTAAGACAATTTTTTTTATTTTTTTATTTTTAGTAAGACAATTATTTTTATATTTTCCTTGGTTTGTGGCATTTTTCTTTTTTCACTGATTGGGTCCAAATTGGTGCTGAACAAAACTGCTTTTTCAGGGATGTGATTGTTTGGGTTATATCAAATATTTTGATGCTCACTTTACAAATTATACTGGTGGAGTTGAAACAATTGAAAATTGTGTATGTTTGCATGAAGAGGATCATGGGATTTTATGGAAGCATCAAGATTGGAGAACTGGCTTAGCTGAAGTTCGAAGGTCACGACGGCTAACTGTGTCTTTTATATGTACAGTGGCTAACTATGAATATGGATTCTATTGGCACTTTTATCAGGCAAGTTGAAAATGACATCATTTGTATGTGAATTTCATTTTCTTGTGATACAATTGCCAATTACCCTGGTATGTCATTCCTGAAATGAAACAAGGTTTCTGTTGAAAAAAAGTCAGCCATAATTAGTGCAACATCATAAATTCAGCAATGATTTTGTGTATTTATAATATCATGACAATATCAACATATTTACCTTTGTATAGTTTGACTGCTAGATCATAGTTGGCTTTATTGCCATCTGAAAGGGAGTTTTATGATGTTCATGAAATCTTTACCCGGTCTGATTTTATTGAGCTTCTTTCATCCTTGTCTATTATTTTTTTCATCTTCCTTTGCTACTAAACTTGTAGCCAGCGTTTGCCATGCCATGTTTGTTGCATTTGGCATCCTCAAAAATTTAAGATGACATGTCAGTTATTTGCTGTTACAGGATGGAAAAATTGAAGCTGAAGTTAAACTTACAGGTGTTCTCAGCTTAGGTGCATTGCAACCTGGAGAATCGCGAAAATATGGTACAATGATTGCGCCAGGTTTGTATGCACCAGTTCATCAGCATTTCTTTGTTGCTCGTATGGACATGGCTGTAGACTGTAAACCTGGTGAAGCATTCAACCAGGTAACACTGCTTTGAACTATGTATTACCTGCTGTTTATTTATTTTTATTTTTTTGATCAATTACTATAGTTAACTAGTTTGTTAATTGATTATTGGTGGGACCTGCTCACCTGGGAGTCTGGGACTCAATTTTTATTGGAGAAGTATTTAGATATTGTAGTTTCTTGCCGTTTACTACAACCTCTCCCATTCAACTATATGCTACTTGGATTTTCATCTCTTTTTACATGAAGAAAACGTTTGTAACATCTGAAATCTTGTAGCTTTGATGATGACAGTAATAGAAGAGAGGAAATAAGTAGGGAGCATCTCCTTACAAGGGTGAGTTTTACACCGTTGGAGAGATACATTGATCCTGGAAACATGTTTCTGTTGATATTTTCAACTATTATATTCAACAGTAATTCTTCGTTAAGATGCCTTAATTGAATTTTATGCAAGTAAATAGTAATTACTCTCTTTGAAGTCCTGATTTTCAGGGTAACTCTTCAATATCAAGATTACATGTACAACCAACAATCAGTTAGAAAATTGTTAGAAGGTTTTGTATCCTTTTGAAATATTTCAAGGCACGTTGATAGTATAATTATGTTTTCGTCTTCATCTGGGGACAGAACTGATAGACTGGTTGTAGAATCTGTTAAAATTCCTTTGAACTTTCTTTCTCAGCTCACTCCAGAAGCTGACATATGGAATAATTGGTACAAAGTAGAGAGTAATGAACAGAGAGGATCCCACTGCTTAATTTCTTTGAAGGTTCCAAGAAACCTTAAATGACACTATTGAAAAATTAGAGAATGATTAAGACCTATAATCTGGGTTTATCACCTCTAATTGGTGTTTCACCCGCGTTTATCTGTCTTATCAATAAATCTGATATAATGCTTGCCGGTTTCTTGTAAGCTATGACCAAAGCAGTTTATTTCATAGCTGTTACTTGATCATTTTGAAGATGTGGATTGATAAACTTGATGCCCCTTCCATTCTTGGGGCTTTTTATTTTTCAAACCCTCTAGTTAGTTGGGGATGCTTAACTTTAAGGAAATAACTGTAGCGGTAAATTACAGTGTGCTTTTAATTATATTTATGCAATCTTATCCTTTGGAAATGTTTTTGATGCTGATGACATGCATAGTTGCTTTTCCTACACTATGATATATTGATATTAGATCAAACCATACTTATTAACTACCACACCTCTTCTGATCCCCCCCTTTCGCTACTGTTATGCAGGTTGTTGAGGTAGATGTTAAAGTTGAGGAACCTGGGGGCAATAATGTTCACAATAATGCTTTCTATGCTGAAGAGATGCTGCTTAGATCTGAAATGCAAGCAATGCGTGATTGCAATCCTCTGGCTGCTCGACACTGGATTGTAAGGCTTTCTTATCCTCATTGTTAGGACATTGTATAATTTTTTTATATTAGTCTGTTTATTTGTACACTGTTGTATGTCTAGCCTTTCTGCGATAATTTTACAGTTATTTACTTGGTTGTTTAGACTGACAATGCATGCCATATTATTATAATCTAGGTGAGAAACACAAGAACTGTAAACAGGACTGGTCAGCTAACAGGCTACAAGCTGGTACCTGGTTCGAACTGTTTGCCATTAGCTGGTTCTGATGCCACAATTTTACGGAGAGCTTCTTTTCTGAAACATAACCTTTGGGTTACACCATACGCTCGTGATGAGATGTATCCAGGAGGAGAATTTCCTAATCAAAATCCACGAATTGGTGAAGGACTGCCTTCATGGGTGAAACAGAATCGACCTCTTGAAGAAACGGATATAGTTCTTTGGTTAGTTGAAAATCTTTTTTCCTTTTTTCCTTTCTGAATTTATTACACAATAAGCTATTTCTATGTAAAAGTAACATAACATCTTCTAATACCTAACCATATGTTGTCCTTGAACTCACTTGATAATAGAAAGTGAGGACTATTATTCTCTTGTTGAAGATGGAAATCGGCATTTGGTAATAAATAGTATTATCTTCTTCTCAGAATCATCATAATTGTGATGGTACCAACTTTTATGTCATGAATGGTCCTCATATATTTTCAATGGTTTCACGTAATTGAAGATCTATGCTTCCTTTTCTTTTTCCCTTCTTCCATTATTTGATCTTAACCTGCTCGTTAATAATAAATTGAGTTGATTACAGGTATGTATTTGGAATCACACATGTTCCTCGGCTGGAAGATTGGCCTGTTATGCCAGTGGAGCGCATTGGTTTCATGCTTATGGTAAATGCTTAGTTAATTTTCCATCTGTTATCTGCAATGCCTTTGATTAATCCTAATGCATGCATTTAGTTGAATATTCGTTTTACATATATAGCTCATTGGTTTCTGAAATTAGTATTAGATAAGCAGGTTTAATTTTAATTCTGCATATGAAATCTCTTGGATTAGTGATGGACTTCTATTTCTAACCTTGTCAAGTGATGATGCTGATGATATTTGTGTGTGCAGCCACACGGGTTCTTTAATTCATCTCCAGCGGTTGATGTCCCGCCCAATGCTTGTGAATTGGATGCAAAAGACAGCGATGTAAAGGAAAATGGCGTGGCAAAGCCAGTGCGGGATGGGCTGCTAGCTAAGCTCTGATGAGAAGTTAGTTTCAATATCATTCTGGTCTTTTGCTCTTTTAGCAGACTAGTTCTTTTAGTCTTATTATTAGTTGTCTTAGCTTTCAGATTCAAATATTCAATAATGCTTTTGCTGAAGCACTCTCTGCTACATTTTGTATATCATTAGTGATTTTTCTGGTGAAAGCAACTTTATTCTGGAAGTTTTCATGACACTTGTTCATATATCTTGATAGCTAGTTTGAATGTGGTTGATCAATGCGTGTCTTGTTTGTTGATATTTGAGTGCTTGAAATCCAAATACATTACACTAAAATAAAATGAAAATATTTAATTGAAAGATTAAATATAAATTATCTATTCTGTTTTAACTCAATTAGAAATTAGATCTTAATTTCTTTTTTTACTTGAACAAATTGTGGATTTTGTATTTTAATAGTTGGAACTCCCCAACCTCTAAAAGAGTGTTTTACCATCAACAGAGTTTGTTTTCAGTTTGACAACATTCACTTTCTTTGACTCCAACTCATAGACAAAGTGACTTGCAACTTCACGCACGCGCACACTAGTATTATTATTTTAATAATAATAATAATTTGATTTCTTTTAATGATTTTTTTGTCTAATTAACTTTTAATAATTCGAGTTTTAATAGTATCAAAAACATGTTTTCATGAATCAATATATCCTTCAAACACAATCACAAAACAAGTCCTCACATTTTTCAAGCTTTTGATTAGGATTTTTAAGTTTTTGATCTTTAAAGTTAAAGTACGTAAATTCTTAATTATAAGAGCAACTCTAACCCTGTGGCAAATAGCCAATTTGCAGCAAACCTTGCTCCAACCCAGCGCCAAAGGTTGCGCAATCTTTGCTCCAATGAACAGTGTCGCACAATATATTGTGTGACACTGTTCACTTGGTACAACTGTTGTGCGATCTTTCCTATTTTTTTTTAATTGCAAAGTGAGTTTTGATTGGTTGGAAAGAGTAGTCGTTGATAAATAATAATAACAAAAGAGGAAATAGCCTTTTTTAACCAAAAATTAAGGGTGTTGATTGTTTTTAGCCCAAATTAGTAAACTGATTGTATTTGTCATATAATCCACCTTTTGGACAAAAACACCCCTCATTATTTTTCAAAACCACTTCTCTCTCCTTATCTCTCTCATTATTTCAGCACACTCTTTTTTTTATCTCTCTCTCTCACATTTCTCACGAGTTCTTCTTCTTCTTCCTTTCTTCTTCTTCTCCTCCATCTACTTCTTCTTCTCCTCCGTCTTCCTCTTCTCTTCTTCTACTTCTTCTTCTTCTTCTCTCCTTCTTCTTTTTCTGTTTCTCCAATTTTTTTTTTTTTAAAACCAGAATTTTTTAGAAACAAAAATTTTCAGATCTTGTTTTTTTTTCAAAGAAAATTTTCGATGGGTTTTTTGTGCGATGGGTTTTCCGATTTGACCATGATTTGGTCCAGATCGAGCGACCCAAACCCATATTTGAAAAAAAAAAAATCAGTTTTTTTTTGTTGAAAATTTTCAGATATTTCTCGTTTTTTCCATATATACTTTTTTTAATTTCAGTTTTTTTTTTTGAGTTTTGGTTGTGGTTGATTTGAGTTTGGGTTGTGGTTGTGGTATATTTTTCGGATTTAAAGCATGGGTTGTGGTTGTGGTTGAGTTTGGGTTTCCAGATTTTTTTTTTTTTTTTTTTTTTTTTTTTTTTTTTTTTTTTTTTTTTTCCAGACTAAACACACCAGACTAGTTGTAATCCACTAAACACACCGGACTAACTAAACACACCAGTTGTAATCAACTAAACACACCAGTTGTAATCAACTAAACACACCGGACTAACTAAACACACCAGTTGTAATCAACTAAACACACCGAACTAACTAAACACATCAGTGCAAACCAATTAAACACCCTAGCCCGACTAAACACACCATATTTCGTTTTTTTTTTTCAAAATTTATAAGTGTGGTGGTTGTTTTTATGAATGATGGGAGTTGTTTTTTTTTTTTTTTTTTTTTTTTTCAGATTTTCGTGTTGAAGTTGAAAATTTCAAATCATGTTTGAATTTTTTTTTTCTAGATTTTATTCAATTAAACACACCAGACAAAAACGACTAAACACACCAGGCAAAAATGATTAAACACACCAGGTAAAAAGGATTAAACACACCAGGCAAAAACGACTAAACACACTAGGCCAAAATGACTAAACACATCAGGCCAAAACAACTAAACACATCAAGCCAAAACGACTAAACACACTAGGCAAAAAAGAATTAAACGCACTAGGCAAAATTTTTGAATGAAGGGTATTTTTGTCCGAAAAGTGGATTTTTTGACAAAAACAATCAAAATACTAATTCAGGCCAAAAACAATAAACCTCCTTAATTTTTGGTTAGTTTCCATTTTCACCCATAAAAAAAGGGAATAGGGTAAGATTTGGTGTAATGGGTTGGAGATGGAACAGTAAAATAGTGTGAAAGTTGCACTATCTTAATGTAAAAGTTGCACCAAAAATATTATTTAGGTTGGAGTTGGTCTAAATATACAAAAAGTGATTATAAATACGTAAATTCTTTCGTTAATTTTTTTATGCGGCATCCGATTATCATCACCGGTACAATATTTCAGGATGTCCATGCAGACTCCAGCCGTCCTTGCCGGCCCTGTTTTTTTTTTTTTTTAATAAGGTATATCATTAATCGGCTTGGCTTTTTTAGGAGGGAAGAACTCGAATCCGTAATCTCATTCTCGTTATGCAAAGGGTTTACCGTTTTCGTCGTCCTTGCCTTTATTTAAAGTTAAAACATTCACGCGCTCTTTCACCTTTAAATAATCTTACGTGTTATCTTTTTCTAATGTCACAACACGAAACACGTATACATCGCCAAAATATAACCGAAAATTGACGATCATCATCGTTCATATCCATTTCCAGTAATAATAAAAAAAATGGCAACTACTGCTACAGTGACTGTGACACCCACAGCCACTACTGTGACGGAATACGAAAAATCGCTGCAAGAAGGCTTGTCACTGCCGATTCTACTGGCCGATCGAGTCATTAAAGCCGCCCAAGAAGCCGAGTCCTCCAAATCGGAGTGCGCCGACCTCGTCAGGCAAGTCGAGCACCTCTCCCAGATGCTCCGCTCCTGCGTCCGCCTCGCCGCCTCTACACAGTCACTCTACGACCGCCCCGTCCGCCGTGTCGTCGCTGACGTTACTAAGAACCTCGACCGTGCCCTAACCCTAGTCCGCAAGTGCAAGCACACCGGTGTCCTCCGCCACGTGTTCTCTATCACCACCAGTGCCGATTTCAGGAAAGTCTCGTGCCTTCTGGAGTCTTCAATTGGAGATATGCGATGGCTTTTGACCATCTTTGACTCCGAAGAGACCAACCTCTCTCTGCCTCCAATCGCTAGCAACGACCCCATCCTCGCTTGGGTCTGGTCTTTAATCTCCACCGTCCAGATGGGCCAGATCAAGGACCGTATCGACGCCGCTAACCAACTCGCTTCTTTGGCGCGTGACAACAATCGCAACAAGAAAATGATCGTTGAAGAAGCCGGAATTCTTCCTCTACTCAAGCTTCTCAAGGAAAGCACTTCTCCTGACGCACAAATCGCGGCGGCAAATGCGCTCTTCAATATCGGTAACGACACCGAGACTGTTAGATTGATCGTAGACGTTTCTGGGGTTCCAATCATTGTTGGGGTTTTAGGGGAGTCTTCGATGAAGGTTCAAACTGCGGTTGCGAATTTGGTGGCGCGAATGGCGGATGTTGATTCAATTGCCCAGGAGGACTTTGTGAGAGAGAATGTAACGAGGCCGTTAATTTCATTGTTGTGTACTGATATGGTTCTCGAGTTACCTAAAGCTCCGTCTACTACCAAAACTAGTATTCTCTCAATTGTTCAAATGAATAAAGAAATGACTGAGAAGTCGACAAGCAAGTATCACAACCAAGTGAGTTCGAATTCAGATGGGAGTAGTCGTGTTGGTGGGCATTCTAAGAAGGAGAGAGACGTTGAGGCACCCGAAGTGAAGCTCAAGGTTCAGATTGCTTATGCTGAGGCTCTGTGGAAGCTATCTAAGGGAAGTTTATTGTGTTGTAGAAAGATTACAGAAACGAAAGGGTTGATTGGTTTGGCCAAGATTATTGAGACTGAAAGAGGGGACTTGCAGTTTAATTGTTTGATGACTGTTATGGAGATTACAGAGGTGGCAGAGTCCAATGCCGAGCTTAGAAGGGCAGCTTTCAAGACGAATTCTCCTGCTGCAAAGGCTGTTTTGGATCAGCTGTTGAGAGTCATTCAGGAAGAAAGCGATTCAAAGTTGCAAATTCCTGCTATTAGGTCGATTGGTTGCTTGGCCAGAACTTTTCCTGCAAAGGAAAAGCGAATGATCGGTCCTTTAGTTGGCCTGCTTAGTAACAGGAATGTGAATGTGGCAACAGAAGCGGCTGTTGCTCTGGGAAAATTCGTGTCCCCAGAAAATTTTAATTGTGCGGAGCATTCCAAGGCAATAATTGAGTTTGATGGGGTTCCGCCTTTGATGAGATTGTTGAAGATTAACGATCAAGCACAATTTCATGGACTTGTATTGTTATGTTACCTTGCACTCAGTGCTGGCAATAGTAAGGCTCTTGAACAAGCAAGAGCATTGCATGCTATCGAGGGGGCAGCTCGTTCTGTAGGACCTCAACATCCTCAATTGAAGGATCTGATTACCAAAGCCGTAAACCACCTCACTCTTTATCAGGCTGCAGCGCACCCGCATAGACAGTCTTATGCACCGTAAATGGCTTGTTCTAGCAGTTGGAATAATCCATCCATCCGTAAATGCAGTGCTTGTCTTGTAAGTTGTAACTTGTAACTTGTAACTTGTAACATACAAACAAAACATTGATACGTTCATTACATTGTAAACAAAAGACATCTAGGGTACGATTATATTAGAGATGCCATTGCAATAATGTTTGAGCATTCAATCGATGATCATGTTAATCAGTTGTCTTGAACTAGATGAGTTTTGTATTTGTAAAGATGTATTTGTAATTGGTTGCTCATAATTTAACTGGATTTTCTATTTGTAATGTTGAACAAATAACATTTGATTGCTTTTAGAGCCCTAGGAGAGCTATCTCTGAGTTGAATTTACTTTCTTTTGTGGATGGAAATATACAGGTGAATGATTGTGATCAAATAAGTTTGTAAGTGTCCTAGTGTTTGCTCATTGTTGACTGATTTGAGTGGTTTACTTCGTTCTAGCCAAGCTCCCTGTGCCCATGGTATCTTTGTCACGTCCCTGAGTCTGAATGAATTTTTGAAGCTAGCCGTGTACACTCGAGCTTCAGTAGAAAACAATTATTTGTCCTGTGCTTAAGCTTATGCATTGTCATTCATTTTGATAACGATTAATATTGAGTAGATTGCTTTTTCTCATCGTATGAATTAAAGTTTTGTGAATGACATTTAGTACTCTGTTTCAAGGATATACAATAATATATCTGCTGATAAACTGATATGCCTTCCTCAAATCATTTCATACTTTTTTTTAGATTGTTGCTGACGACAAAACCACACACTGTTATTCATTTTCATCTATCTTAAAAGTCTACTACGGAAGGAGGTTTGGGAGTGAGAGATTTACAGGAAGTTCAGAATTCTCTCCACATGAAATTTGCTTACAGGCTTCTGACGTCTGAAGGCTTGTGGGCAGAATTTTTTAAAGCCAAATATCTGAGAGACAGCCATCTTATGTCTTGCACTATGCAGGCTTCTGTTTCACGTTTTTGGAGATCAGTTGTGGCTAGTGTTCCAGAAGTCATGGAGAATGTCCAGGTTCTGTTGGGGGGTGGGAATTCTTACTTTTGGTATGATAGATGGTTGGCGTCAGGACCGCTCTCAGTTAGGATTACTGATATTCCTAATAAGAAACTTCGAATTAAAGACTGTTGGGTGGATAAAGCCTGGAATATTGAGATTTTGAAGGGTCTTGTGGGGAATAAGGTCATGGAAGAAATTATCCAGACCAGAATTAGTGGGCGTGGTGGTTCGGACATTTGTGTTTGGAAGCCATCTCCTGATGATAATTTCACTACGGCTTCCGCTTGGTAGGTTTTTCGGCAAAAACAGGATATAATGCCGTGGCATGACTGGTTCTGGAATAGGTTTTTGCCAAAAAAAAAAAAAATCTATATGTAATTGGAGAGCTTGGTTCAATAGCCTTGCGGTGGATGAGAGAGTGCAAAATAAGGGTATATCGCTTGTTTCGGCGTGTGACTGCTGTAGTCCGCAAGTCAGGGAGTCCATTGATCATGTCTTAGTTACGGGTCATATTGCAGCTCAGATATGGGAGCATGCTTTTTGAATGTGCCATGTTTGCTTTTTGATACTTGGAAGACAAGAATCCCGGCATGGATGATTTCGGCTAAGAAGGTTTCTTTATCTAGTAATCTAACTGGTATGCTTCCGTGCATCATTACTTGGTGTTTATGGAACCGCAGATGCAAAGCTAGGATGGAGGGGTTGAAAGCTAGTACAGAGCAAGTGTGGAGATCGGTCAAAACGTGGCTTAAAATTCTGGCAACAGAATTGAAAGTGCATAAAAAGTTGACTGCTCAGGACACTCATCTGTTGAATGAACTTAACTTGGAGCCGCCCAGCGTTGCTGTCCAGAAATGCATGTAACCTCCTTGTGGATGGGTTAAACTTAATTGTGATGGGAGTGCTCGCAATAATCCAGGTTCTTCAAGGGGTGGTGGTATTTTGAGGGATGCTAATGGTTATTTCAAAGGAGCTTTCACGAGTCACTACAGTGTTGGCTCTAACAATAGAGCAGAATTAAAGGCTTTGTTTGATGGAATTCGGCTTTGCAAGAGGTTATCTTACTCTAGTGTTATTATTGTGAGTGACTCCAAAATTGTTGTGGACTGGTTTCGAGTAGGTAAATGCACTCTATGGTATTTATGGGACTTTTGGGATGGATGTATTAAAGAGATGCAAGGGATGAATGTTCGGATTGTTCATCAATCTCGTGAGGGGAACCAAGCGGCAGATTTCTTGGCTAAGCTAGGCGAAAGCGGCAGTAATGTTATTTATGAAGAATTCCAAGAGTTACCGAGATTACTACAGGGTATTGTTCGTATTGATAGGTCGGGACTTCCGGCTATTAGACATTAACTTTGGTCGGTTTTTCTGGGCTGGTTGGTTTTTTAGGCTTGTTTAGTGGTTTTTGGTTTTTTTATTTTTATTTTGGCCTGTTTAGTATTGCTTTTTTTATTTTTTATTTTATTTATTTATTTATTTATTTATTTATTTATTTTTAAGGCTTGTTTAGTTGGTTTTCCTGTTTTTTGTTTGTGGGTTTGTTTTTGGGAGGGTTTTTTTTTATTTTTTTATTTTTTTATTTTCTCCCAGTTGTTTCGCTTGTGTCCACAGTTTTCCTCCGCCTTTAGTGAGGGTTTTTGTTATAAAAAAATAAAATAAAATAAATCTATCTTAAAAGTCATTCTTCTCACTGGATTTAAAAATGCTGTAGTTGAATCTCTAGTTGACACTAGTACTCATTTTAGATGTGTTTACATAACATTGCTTTTGAGTAGTGATAGGCAAAACTTGGATCAAATTCACCCTATTTTGCAAATTGAAGCTTTAAATTTGTAAGGCACATAATTATTATCATATATAGCATCCTAGATAAGATGTCTCTACTTCTTTTCATGGCTGACTACTGAAAAGAAGTCTTCTAATGCGAAGGTACGCCATTTACTTGTTAAATATTTGTCTGGAAAATCTTCAGCATTTTGATTGCCATGACAGGTTTGCTACAAGATTGATGTTCTATTTAAGCTTTTAAATGAAATATGAACTATCAATGATACTAAAGTTTTCCATCTATGGTTTTTGGCAACATGATACTAAGGATGCAAGATTTTAGAGATGGCCGGAGGCTATCTGCCCTGTATCTGATAGGGTCAGGTTTGCCTTGGCGCCTTTTCCGATTGGGTTGCAGAAATGTCTTCTAATATTTTGATTTACATGCTCAAATCATGGTAACTTCAATTTCTTTCCTTTCTTTGCAGTGAAGACATGGTAGTATATAGGAGTTGCCCGGGAAAAATTCATTATGCCTTCCAAATCAGCCAGTAATGGGAGGCTATTTTGGTACTGTATATGGATATCATATTTGTTAAAAAAATTTTTTTTTTTTTTTTGGTGTAAAGCAATGATACAGAATTTGTAAAAGCCACTCATTTTTAGTGGCCACCTTCATCCATTGGCCATTTCATTGTTGCTACTTTGTACCACTACCAAAACCAAGTTGTCTATATTCTCAGAGAGAGAGAGAGAAGCATATGTTTTAAAATAACCAATTTTTCTGAGACTTGTCAAAATCAAACACTACTATCGCGGTTCAGACGGTTACTCTCATAAGAAAAAAAAAAATCTGAGTAAATTGAGACTCAAATCTCATCACTAGTATGAAAAGAAGGTGCACAGTTAATCAACTAAAAATGAATATGATGTAAAAAGCATAGAACCAAATACTATGCCATAATCATTTTAAAGGAATCAATTAAGCTTAAACGAATGTACTAGAAATCTTATATTCTGGTAATTTTAGTAATTAATGGGTCATGGACCATAACTTTCTATCCTGGGCTGGGCTAGGATGAGCTTGTCATAGTCTAAACTTTCGGCTGGCAGGATTACGACTCTGGGCTGGGCTAGGATGAGCTTGTCATAGTCTAAACTTTCGGCTGGCAGGATTACGACTCGACCCAAGTCAATAGCTTTTCAGATTTTGTGTTTACATGTTTTTTTAGTGATGATAATGACCTCTTAAAAACTATATCTACACCATTTTCGTAATCATACCCATCAAAATTTTAAAAAAAAAATCACTAATTTGTAAATAAACCCCACTAAATGTCAAAAATACCCTTTATTTAATTATACTTATTGTATTTTTATAAGTACACGCCACCTATGACTATTATTATATTATTTAATCAACTTTATTATTATTTTAAAAAAATTTGTTACCTTTAATTCTCTTACTATTCTTTATCTTCCCTACTTTTTTTTCTCTTCTTGTTTTTTTTCAAAATCAAACTCCATTTTTCGTTAAAAATCCATTTTAAGATTTTTTTTAATTTTTTTAATTTTTTATATTAGAGAACCACTTTCTGTCTGAGAGAGTTGTAGGAATACAAAATTTGTATTCGATGAAATTGAAGAACGTCTATTTTTTTTTTTTTTTTTAACAAGAAAGAACATATAATATTGACAAATAAATAAAAAGTATGAAGTGTGTTTGAAAGAAATAAAATATATATATATATATAATATAGTTAATTTAAAAGTCTGTTTATATAAATAATGATTTTGTTCTTCTAATAAAAATTAATTTAAAACTTTACTTTTTCATATCTAAATTTGTCTCATAATTTTGATTCATTCTCCATACTTAACAATCAATTTGTATTTTCTTAAAACAGATTGATAATATATTTAAAAGAGAATCTAAGGTTTATTAAAATAGAAAGAGTTTTTATGATATATATTAATATCAAACCATTAATAGGAAAAAAAAATACAAAAGATTAAAATAGGAAACTAATTAATAATTACTGGTGGGTGTACTAACAAACAATTAGTCCTTTTAGTAATTTTACTCTCAAGGATACTATTGGATTTTTAAAAAAACATACTAATTTGGGGTGTACATACGATTTTTAAGGAGTGCAAATATTGTCACTTTTTTTTTTTTTTTAAGGGAGGATTCGAATCCACAACCTCGTAGTGTAGGTGTGAGGGGGTTTCATCACCTAACCAACCTCATCTTGTCTATTTACAAATGTCATGACTCTTGGTTTTGTATGTATACTGTTGTTAGAAAGTCCCATTCAAATCTTTGACTAAAGAAACAAATATCAAGGAGACAGCTAAAACCTAAAGTGACAAGTCATATGTTAATAGATTTTTGTTTATGTTTTAAATTTCCAATTATCATCAAAATGAAAAAGAAAAAGTAAAAAAACAATATAGAAGTTGTAGTTCCACCAAACTCCTTATTGAATCAATTAGCAAACTATAGGGATCTTAATTATAGAAGAAGAAACCGATTCCCACAACTTATTATTATTATTATATATATATATATATTTATAAACAGACAAATCATGAAACATGTAATTTCAAGTTTTCTGGTGTGTTGAAATATGGAAATGGGACAATAGAAAATGACACGAAAAAACACATTTTTTATGACTTGTCATTGGACAGTTAAATTATCTTTAATCAGAAGCCATAACCAAAACTTTAAACTCAAGAAACCACTTATATGTTTTATAATTTTAAATGTAATATCTAAGGTTCCTTGCTCTTTCATGTTTAAAGTCATTATTACTGTTGAACCAAACCGCTAAAATTAGCTGGCGTAATTATGCTGGAAATATATATATGAAGTAAATATATAGAGTACAAGCTAGGGCACGTTTTTTATGTACAAGATTTGTAAGTTTGGAGCTTTAATTCTTCTTGAAGCATTTTAGAGCAATCGTTTTCGGTTTTCGTGAGGACCCATCTGATTCTTTTAGAAGCAAACACAGATTAGATCGAATCTATATATAATACATGCAATAGAATGAGTTTGCTTTGAAGAAGAGTCACTTTCATGATCATTGATGTGTGGTTGCATTTGCATATTATATAATGTATAGCAATCTAGCTATGTTTGCTAGCTTGTCTGCCCACCAGGTGCCCAGCAGCGAGATTGTTTGTTTAATTAATTAGCAGATCGAGACTATAAACAAGCCATAGCTTATAAGTGTAGCAGTTACTATGAGTTGAAGATGCTTAAACTTTGTTAATTAGCTATTTAGTATTTGAGCTAGCTAGCTTCCAATATTAAAACCCACGTTTGGTATTTAATTATTAATTTTTGCTCACTTGCGATATGATCATCATCATCTTCTTCTCTTACTTACAAACTATCTTTGGAAATTGTTAGCGCATGTAACTTTCAAATATGATAGTCGCATAGCTATATATAGGTATTTAGGTAGTATCTTCCTCCTTAAAAATTAAGTTTAAATTGCGTGTTACATAGATGATTAGCAACAATCACACTTATGATGGATACGATTAAAAAAATGCGATTAATTTACTCTATTTCTAAAAAAGGTATTTCCTTCTTCTTCATTTTTTTCTATCAAATGATATACTAATTGATATAGATTATGGAAATTATCATATAGAAAGTAAATAATATAATAAAATGCTCTAAGATATATATATATATATATATATATAAATGTAGTGTTACACTCTTCTTCTTGATCTCAAAATAAATCAAACCATAGCAAGACATGCACCGCCATATGAGAAAATAAATTAGTGGGGTTTCCACCAAACAAAACTCAAAACGGATTTTAATTTAATATTGAATATATGATACCCAATTTTTATATTTATTTTTTTAGTTTCTTTCTTAGATACTTAATCATTGTGTCTTTTCCAAAAAAAAAAAAAAAAAAGAATATTGTGTGCGTGAGATTATTAGGTAGTCTGTAAAAATGATATGTGACATATATAAAGTGTGTCCAATAATTTTAAAGGGTAAACAAAAAAGCTCATGTACGGTGGCTTGTTATAGTTTTTCAAGGCTTTTTTATTTTTTTTATTTTTTTTTTATTTTTAACAAGTACAAATAAATCAAGTTTAAAGAGTTAGACATAACTCAAGTTCACAAATCACGATGCAAGTATTATCAAAAATATATAATTGTGAAATAATTTTCTGATAATTTTATTTATTGTGTTTCTACAATATATAGAATATATACAAGAGTCATTTACAAGGAAAGAATCAAGCTACAATCAAACAAATCAATTTATAGTCAACTATAATAATAAAACAAATCAATCTATAGTCAACTATACAATCTCAATCATAATTGAAAATATCATATAATTAAGAGGAGAATAAAGACAAACGTTGACTAAGAATAATGCCCAATTTAATCCCATAATTCTTGCACAATTCAATCCCATAATTCTAGCAAGTATAAAGTGCCATACAACTTGACACCTCTCATCTCAATATATATATATCACATCTAGCTTTTCTACTTAATGACAATATTTACTTAATAATTCAATTAATTAATAGGATAATTACACATGCATACCCATATATATATATATATATATATATATGAGATGAGTGGGAGGTGCGGCATTGGAACACTTTTTTTTTTTTTTTGATATTATCTCTATCCACTTATCTAGATCAGATTTTTTTTTTTTTTTTGAAGTTTTTATTATTGGTAGGATTTGAATAACTTGGGAGTTCTTTACCCAAACCCCAAACTCAACTATCTACCAGCTGAACTACGCTCCTAGAGACGGCATTGGAATGTTTGAATGTGCTAGTAATTATCATTAGCTAAAGCATGCCAATAGCAGTTTGTCGGAGACATTGTTGTTATTTGACCAAATTAAAAGTTGCAATTTATAATATTACTTATAAAAGTATTTCCACATCCATGATCTTTTGCTTTTCTGACCTCCATCTATTTCTGTTCTGTTAAATAACAACTCTTTTTTAACTTCAATTTCTTTTTACTATTACTTTAATTAAAAGTTCAACACCTTTTCATATATATTGTCGGCATGTTTGGATTCTCTAATCTCAATATCTCCAACCTTTTCTTTTTTTTTTTGTTCCCCAAATTTCACTATTCCTTTTTATCTCTATCTCTTGTGTTACAATCATTTAAAGGTAATTAAATATCCATGATAAGTTTATAAAGTTGACCGTAAAATCTATTAATTTGTATAAATATCAAAATTTTGATTAGGGCAACATACCTGCAGTCTTAAATTCTTAAAAGTATGTCAGGGGGACCTTAACATAACCTTAATTAAGAGTTAACCTAAAAATTAAATTGTTTTTGTTTTGAAACTTGTAGTTATACGTGCAAAATTATTTATATGTATTATTAAAGAAAAAGAAAAAGGAAAGAGTCCAGAATCTTATACGACATGCAATGGTTTTGCATTATTGACTTGTCCATGTGTGACCAAGAAATGAATCGAGCCCACATTTTCCACCAAAAAGCATATATATAAATTATTTGTATTACAATGGGAATGATAATTCTCTAATTGTAGATTTTGACAAAACACTGAGTGTGAGTGAACCGTCGATTTAGGAAGTTAATTTTTGGACCATTTGGTTGAAAATTAAGTGAAAGAGATAGGGTTAACGTTAACACACCTGGATTGTGACAATTCAATTTGTTGGAGGTCACCATCCATGGTTATCGCATTCTAACTTTATAGTATGCGCAAAAACCTATAATGTTGAACAAGAGGCCCGTCACCAACTACATATATGATCATCACTACTGTAAAGAGAGCAGCTGATGATCGATCAGGTACCGTTAATTAATTAAAGATATATATTTAGTACTAGTACTGTACTATATGGATAGATCATGATCATCATCAGTGTCCAGCTAAGGATTTTCTCCATTTCTTGGACAAACAAAAGCTCCATAATATATTTTCAATCTCTCTAGATATGGTGGGTTTTGTTTTGTTAGGTACATATATATATCTATGGAGTACATTCATCAAGTACCCCAATTGATTTCCAGAGACCTTAAACTCAATCGATAATGACTTTCATGATCAAGTCTTTCATGTAATCATCATTTCAGGAAACCAAACGGTTGAAATTTGTTAGGGTTTTGACTTTTGATCATGATCATGGTGATGATCCAAATATAGATGAGAGAGCAATTTCTTGGCTTTTTTTTTTTTGGTACAAAATTTGGAGCAGCTTTTTTATGATTTAAAATGACCCACCTAACCGGCTGGTTAATTCCTAGTACATTTATAGGCACATAGAGTGTTGTACGTGCAGTGAAAAGTACTACAACTTTGCATGGATGTCGGTACATGCAACTTCTTCGATCTTGTTAATTTATCAAGTGTTGAAATTATTGTAGAAAATTTTTCAACACTAGTCCCACCCAGTTGAATTTTGAAAATATATACGACGCTGTGGTTGGTTTGGTTTGTGATCGAACGACTAAAACTTGGGTGTAGCATGATGTACCATGCATCTCCCATCCTGATGTGGCAGAATCAGGGTGGGAGATGCATGGTGCATCTGCACCCAAGACCCTCTTGTGATTGAACAATCCAAAAGCTAGCTTATTGGAAATATTGATCATGATTGAACAGTGGTACTTGTGGAATATCACATCAATTATGTATATTATTTACTTTCTCTCTTCCTGTCTGTCTTTCTGTCTCTGTGTCTCTATCTCTTCAATAATGGAGAGAGGCCAGCCAGCCAATTTCAGGCTTTTGGAGGGACTTGAAATGCATGTCTGGAACTAGCAGTTATTATTTGGATCAAATGCCAGAAAAATCAACTTCTTGGATTGGATTGGATACGAACCCAGATAATCTTGTTATATATTTATAACTCAATATAATGCCACTGCCAGCCCTTCAAATTAAAATATCACAATCTAATAAAACTACCCCACCTCTATCTAATTATTTGCACATTTAATACACTGACCCCAATTGTATATAACTATACTTTCTATAAAATAATAATAAAAATTAATAGTTCAAAAAAATAAAAAATAAAAAATCCAAGTGTTTGGTACGTAGATGTTGATTCGGATCAATCTTGTCTGCTGTGAAAATGAAAAAGCAGTTAATTTATCATAGTTAATCAGGAAAAGGACACCCATGAAAGCAGCACTGTAACGTACAACAACATATGATAATTATGATCTGATTAGTTAGATTTGCACCATAAAAATTAACTGTAATTAATTTTAATTAACAACATTAATTATTGATTTCAACCCCATGCTCAAACAATTACAGCGGAATTAACAAGAAAATTACAGAGAAAATCAAGAAAAGACAGAAAGCTGATCAGCTAAAAAAAAAAAAAAAAAAACTCTCAAACTTTTCAAAGTAGGAAATTCCTGTACTATCAACAACTGTGTTGTGTTGTGTGTGTATTTTTATCTAGAACGGCAAAGAAAAGAAAAGAAAAGAAAAGAAATATTGAATTTACAGTTTCATGATATGTGGTGGAAGACATGATCAAAACTTGGCACGGTAAGATCTTCTGAAAGTGACGTTATAAGGGTAGGATAGCTACCGATAAAATCTACAGAATTATTCTGAGAATGAAGAAGCTGTCCTTCTTCATGCCAGCAGCTAGAACTTATTGGTGTCGACATTTCTTCGGATTTGATCATCCCATTCACCTGTTGAAACTGAAACATTGAATTCAACTTGTTTTGATCATCAGAAATATCCCACGAAAAAGCTGCATTCTCCACCATCAAATTGTTCATCTGATTAAATCCTGTACTACTGTAATTGCTCATGTTTGAAGTGCTGTTGCTAGAGCTTTCCTTGGTGGCAGCCTGATCATTCAAGAGAAAATTACAACTTACCCTTGAAGCTGCAGAGTTGTCGGAGAAATCTGCCCCCGACACGTTCCCTTGATCGAAAGAGAATGCCAAGTTTGAATTTGTCTCAAACTGGAGAGAAGGGTTGTGATGGTGATATTGAGATACTATAAGATTTGAATTATTATTATTAGTGTATCCACCGCTTTGATCAGAACCTGAAGCTTGGAACTCGAAATACGAAAAGGGATCGTAGACTAGTTGTTTGTTCAAGAAAATCTCTTTCGAATTATTAGCGTCTGCTAATAATCCACCATTAATGCTGTAGTTATCATGATCATTAAGCAGAAATGTTGGCTCCTGAGCAGTGAAGGTTGATTGCTGCAAATTATTTGCCTTGTTTTCTGTACTATTCTTCTTCTTCTCTTGATCATCAACATCATGATCACTACCTATCATAATCGGCTTGTGGGTGGTGGGGTCAATGCCTTGTTTCATCAGCTTCTTCTTCAAACATGAGTTCCAGAAATTCTTTATCTCATTGTCTGTTCGTCCTGGTAACTGTGCTGCAATTTGAGCCCACCTGGAAAAATAATTAAATTCCATATTAAACAAAAGAATAGAGAAAAACATATATATATATATATATACAAGCACCCATTTTTTTCAATTCTTTGTATATACTGAAATTAATAAAATCGCAGTACTTGTACCTGTTCCCCAGAACCTCATGAAGACTGAGTATGTGATCCTCTTCTTGTTGTGAAAACATTCCTCTTTTGAGATCAGGTCTCAAGTAATTTATCCATCTCAATCTGCAACTCTTTCCACACCTCTGCAAACCTACGTATACGTATATATAACAAGAATATGATATAATGATCAGATTATAAAATTTCACACAAGGATATGGGAAAATGAAATGATGATTGATGAACAAATATGTATATAAATATACCAGCAAGCTTGGGAACAGAACTCCAGCAACCCACGCCAAATCTTGTAATGTGATTGTAGAGTTTCTCATCTTCTTCAGGTGACCACAACCCTTTTCTTAACTTTTGCTTTACACAACACGAATGGCGTCCCATTCTTGCAAGCTAGCTAGTGTGATCACTCCAAATGATTCAGAGTTCAGACATATATATGGACTAAAAGAAAAAGCTACATATGAGATGGGTTTGCTTCACTTGCTTAAGCTGTTTAATGAGTGTGTGAAAATAAATGAAGAATATTTTTTGATGATTTAAAGACGAAGGCCGACTAAATCATACTTAGAATTCAAGTTATAGAGAGAGAGAGAGAGAACTGAGGAGGAAGGTGAAGCAATCAAGTGGGTTTTACGCAAATCTGGTGCTATGCTTTTGCATATTGGACTGGATTGGTTTTTAAGATATCTCTATTGATCTCTAGAAAAATAATAATAATAATAATAATTTAATTAAGAGAAAAAAAAAGTGAATTACATTAGAACAACTCCATAAACGTGTACAATTATGAGTAACAATACAGTCAGGAGGAGTCTGATTTCTACAGAAATAATTAATTAATTAATTAATTATATGCAGTAGAAAATATGAAGAATTATTTCTTGTGTTTAATTTACAGCCATTTAATTACAAAATTAAAATGAAGTCTTGTCAAAGCAACATTTAATTAACATTTTTTTTTTTCTTTATCTAAATATTTTGCAAATCTGAGCCCCTTTGGTAACCAACTCCAATGGCAGGATCATTAATTGGTTATTAATTAAATGGGCCAATTAATCAAAAATGAAAGTGACTAATAAAAAACTAATTAAACAAATTAACACACATGTTACTAATTTACTCCAAACTTTAGTAGTGCATGTGTTTGATATAATTTTTCAATTAACAAGGGTGTAACCTAACATGTTACATCGTATTTTTTTTTTTATTTTTTTTTGAAGGAAAGTTACATCGTATTTTGGTTTGGTATAACTTATACCGTTTATAATTCGAAAACGTATCGGGTAGCATGTTATTGTATGAAAATCAATTAGGTCACTTTCCTCGTGACTCGTGAGGAATTTTTCCTAACTTAATTATACCGTTTATAATTCGAAAACGTACCAGGTAGCATGTTATTATATGAAAATCAATTAGGTCACTTTCCTCCTGACTCGTGAGGAATTTTTCTGGGAAAATTTTAAAGTTGAGTTGAAACTTTTGAAAAGCTTCAATCAATTGGTTTTTATTTTTTTTCTGCTTTTAATTACTTGTTGCCTTGCTTGGCAGCTACTGTTCCAAATGTAACGCATCGAACATTTGATTATATTTATGTAGCCATGTAAAATGTGTTGTACTTCGCTTTCCAGGAAAAGGAAAATCGTGGACTTGATAAAAAAAAAAAAAAAAATCTTATGAATATTTTAAATTAATAATGTATAATAAATCATAAAGTCGACCGACACCAGTGAATCAACAAATGTGGGCTCCATCCATATATATTTTGTTCAATTATATTGTATTGAATTTATATGAATTTATTATACTAAAATCTTTAATTATTTTTCTTTTTTGGAGTTCCATATAAGGTAAAACACAACAAGCAGAAAAGAGCCTTCAACAAGTGACAAAAAATGTTGAATAAAATGACTAAACAACCTTCATCTTTAAATATAAAATCACAATATGCTTAGAAAAGGCTTGGTTGCAAATACACATTGTCAAATGGAAGAAAATTTTCGGTGCAACGGATGCACTATGCGTCCCACATTGAAACCTTGTCGTATGGCAAAATTTACCACATAGCAAGATTGCTACTAGATATTATAGCTTTTGACATCAAATTGATATGTCATTGCTCGTAAAATGACACACGTGTATTCCTTTTAGTTTAAAAAAAATAAAAATAAATAAAATAAATATATGAAGAAAAATAACCATTCTATTTGTTAATGTCTTAAACCTCATCGAAGAGAGTCAAGATTTTCGGTGCACCAATTGTATTGTTGATTGATGTATATATCTAGTCATTTAAAATGTGATATATAATGACGAGATAAAATTGGTTTAGTGGTATAAACTCTAACACTTACACCACGAGGTTGTGCGTTCGAATTTTACTTTGTAAAAGAAAGTGAGGTCGTGATTAAGTCCACGTGGCAACATCAAATGAATTATAGTTCGATCAATATCGCATTCAAGTAAAGGAGAAAAACTTGTATGAGACGATCTCTTTGTCTCGTGGTAAAACTGTCCAATGAAAATGCACCATTTATATTGGAAACATAAAAGTATAAGGATAATACTTGGGTGCTGAGTACCCAAAATACTGACCCAGTGATGTGGCTCAATTGAACCGTAACACATGTTGTTTTTTTCTTTTTCTCATTCCAAGACTTCTTGTACTCCAAAACTTTTACTGTATAAAAACATAAAATCCCAATAAAACTGAAATTCATATGACTACAAATAGGTGAAAGAAAAAATGACATGTATTACAGTTCAATTGGACCACATCAACGAATTAGTATTTTAGATGCTGGTCGGTCAACACCAGAATATTATCCAAAATATAATTTTAAAGTTCCACACGGCATATTTTTATTGGACATGTAAGTTTCTCTCCGAGTAAAGCCCCCATCTTCAATGATTGGAGAGTTGATACACGTTTCGATGACCGACATTACACGTAGGATGATATAAATGCAAGAAAAAATATCTTGAAAAATACGCAGCCAGCGGTACACACTAGTACACTACATAACTTTATTATTGGCTTACAGCACTGATTCTATGCACCGCCGCCCCACCAACCTCCGTGAATTTTCTAGCCATTGACCTGATTTGACTCAAACGTAGTTTGATCACACGGCAGGGATTGATTATTCTCAATTCAATATTTTAGAAAATTAAAAATTATAAATAATTTCGGGCCATGAAGATCTCGACTCATAGTCTCATACACACGTGAAGAATTACTTGTCTGGATGTGAAGAAAAAAAAACATCATATCGTCAGCGTTGGCACTAAATTATATAATTATCATATCCATATAAATTGATGTTAATAAATTAGTTATTTAAACAAAAATAATAATTATATATGGCGGTGCACACTTGCTTTACATTTATAATACTATAAAGGGAAATTATTATTCTCCCCCTGTAGTTTGCCATATTCTCCAGTCTCCCCCCTGTAGTTTTAAAATTCTCCAATTTCCTCCCTCCCATGTCTATTTTTATATGGTGAGATTAGGCATGAGAAGGGGGAAATTAGAAATAGGTATGAGAGGGGGGAAATTAAAGAATTTTAAAACTACAGGGGGGAGACTGAAGAATACAGCAAACTATAGGGGAGAGAATGATAATTTCCCTACTATAAAATGTTATCTCATTTGAAAATTTTATTTTTCTTATGTGAAATTATGCACTCAAATTTACTTATGAATATTAATTTTTAGGTTTCAAAGTTTCACGTTAAATCATAAAAGGGTGGATTATTTTGTTTAAATGGTGCTACACATTGACTAAATATTTCTCATAATGTACTAAAAAAACAACAAATTAACATCATTACTAAGTAATCGTCAAAAAAATAAAATAAAAAAATCATTACTAAGTATAGACGTATATGATCAAATTTTTTTCAACTTCGATCAAATCAATCTTGTCTATCTAATTTTGGCTAAATAAAAACTATCAAAATAAACCAAAATTTTATGACACCTTTGCATTTCTTGTCTTAAATATTTAACATTATTAAATCCCTCAAATTGGTATAAAATGTAAAAAAAAAAAAAAAAAAAAAAAAAAATCTTATTGTAATCATGTTAATGCCTGTGTGTTGAGAGCTTACTCTAATTAAATCTACCGAATAATTATATAGGTCTATTGATTTTAATTAAGGTTTAGTCCCCATAAATATTATTAGTAAAATCAACAAAACGATGATAAAGCTAGAAAATGACCAAGCATAAGTGCGTAAACATTTCTTTTGATAATAATCCTCCAACCTAGTTTCATGAAATTAAAGTTAATTATGTAAAATTATACACTCAAATTTGCTTAATAATATTATTGTTTTTTTTTTGTACAAATTACAAATATATCAACACTACACGTTTGATTTAAAAGTTTGACGTCAAATCATAAAGGGCGAATTATTTTGTTTAAATGGTGCTACACATTGACTAAATATTTCTTATAATTTACTAATAAAACAACAAATTAACATCATTACCAAGTATAGATGTATATATGATCAATTTTTTTCAACTTCGATCAAATCAATCTTGTCGATCTAATTTTGGCTATAAAAAAAATCCTACCAAAATTTTATGACACCCTTACATTTCTTGTCCTTAAATATCTAACATTATTAAATCCCAATCCGTATAAAACGTAAATATGAAACAAATAAATAAATCTTATTATAATCATGTATCAATGCCCACGTGTTGAGAGCTCACTCTAATTAAATCTACCGAATAATTATATAGATCTAGTGATTTTAATTAAGGTTTAGTCACCACTTCTAAAGTCAACAAAGCGATGATAAAGTTAGGAACCGATCAAGCGTAAGTGCGTAACCATTTATTTTGATAATAACCCTCCAACCTCGTTTCATGAAATTAAAGTTAATTATGTAAAATCATGCACTCAAATTTGTTTATTAATATTATTTTTTTGAGTGGTGCTATTGGCATCCACTACTGAACTATTTATATCTCATTTTTTAAAATTTTAATTTAACTATATAAAATTAAATGATTTTATTAATTTTTTTTATTTATATCCAAGGTTACCCTTTTACATATTTTTCAAACTTAATACACTTATACATCCCATATCTTTTTCAAAAATATATAAATAAAAATACATTTCATCTCTAACCTTTATATATGGTTTTTTCACATCCATTCGCATGACTTGATTTTTTTTTTTTTTTTCATATTTCATGGTGAAACCATCCTTATTAGATGCGATTTTTTTTTCTATAGTCGATTGGATTTTTGGTGGTAGATTGTGAGTATGATATTGATTGTCTGATGTTTTTTTTGAGCGATTAAGTTAGAGTTTTTGTGTGGTTTCGTTTCATCAAAGATTAGGTTTTTTTTGTTGTGATTTCGTCGTTTTTTTTATTTTTATTTTTTATTTTTTATAAATAACATTGAACTAACTTTGGAAGATTCGGAATAAAATCTACAAAAGAATTGATATAAATCATATAATGCCTGAAAGATCTGAAAGAAAATAAACCAAGAGAAAAAAAAAATAGCAAACATTAATCTATAATTTGAAGAGAAGTTCAAAACAAACATGTGAAACAATAAAATCAATAAATACTAAGCATGGAAAACATGAGATCGAGATCTGAAAGAAAATATCCAGTGATTTGAAATAATCTATATCATTAGGGTTTTGGAATAAGAAAAAAGTGAGGTTTCATTAGTTTTACTTTGTATATGATTTTCTTAATAAAATTTGTATACCTCTTTAAGTAATTTGATAAAGGAAAAAAAAAAATACAAAATAATTTTAAAAGTGAGGTATAAATAGTTCAGCAGTGGGTGTGCCAATAGCATCATTTTTTATTTTATTTTATTTTTTGTACAAATTACAAATATATCAACACTATATGTTTGATTTTAAAGTTTCTTTTTCAAACCATAAAGTGTGAATTATTTTGTTTAAATGATAATACACGTTGACTAAATATTTTTTATAATATACTAATAAAACAACAAATTAACATCATTACCAAGTATAAACGTGTATATGATTATTATTTTTTTCAACTTCGATCAAATCATTATTTTCGATCTAAATTTGGCTAAATAAAAATTACCAAAATAAACCAAAATTTTATGACACCTTTACATTTCTTGTCCTTAAATATTTAACATTATTAAATCTCTCAAATTGGTACAAAACCTAAAAATTAAATAAATAAAGAACCTTATTATAATCATGTATTAATACCCATGTGTTGAGAGCTCACTCTAATTAAATCTACCAATTAATTATATAAGTCAATTGCTTTTAATTATGGTTTAGTCACCACAAATATTATTAGTAAAGGCACCAAAACGATGATAAAGCTAGAAAATGACTAAACGTAAATGGTTACTTATTTTGATAATAATCCTCCAACCCAATTTCGTGAAATCAAAGTTAATTAATTAAGAAAATGCAACCTAAACCAGAACTTGTATTTAATTTCCCGGATAATTAGTTGGTGATGATTATTGATTAGTTATGATGCAAAATAGTGACCGGCAAGTCAGCAAAAGCAGACAATAGAAGTCTTACGTGTCGCGATCATGGAACATGATGTGTACTGGATATAATACTCTATATTCTTATTCTTCACAGCTAGCTATATAGTTTCACTGTCATGCAAAATCAGTCTGGAAAACAATATATTAATAGTTTAAAAAAGAAACAAGCGTACGTGTGAACGGTCATGAAATAAAGTCTAGAAATGTGTGCAATATAAGAGAAGAGTCTTTCGAATGTCAACGTCAGAGAGACTTTAACAGCGGAAAAAAACTTACATGGGACGGTTTCATTACTATAAATAAGACCGTTTAATGAAAATATGTCATTTATATTAATAACATAAAAATATATTTTTACAGTATTAGTCTGTACATTTTCATTGGACAGTCTCGTTGTCACATAAATGAAACTGTCCCATATAAGTTTTTCTCCTAATGGCCCATACTATGAATTGTTGTGCCATGTAAGCCCTCGAGACCTCGTGTGGCTACATCCTCAATCCCCGACACAACCCATCTCCAACATGGTCCACTATATGTCAACTTGTCTCTCTCTTTATATCTATATTTCTCTCTGGATTTTTTTGGGGTCAAAATATGTACTACTACTGTGCATAAATGTGCAGTGTCATGAATATCTAAAGTTGTGAAATCTTTTTATATATATATATATAGAGAGAGAGAGAGAGTATTATGATTTATGAGGGCATATGGAATTTGTAAAATATAGAATTGGAAAAAAGATTTAACTTAAATAGATATTAAGATTTAAGTGTATGGAATGCAGAAGAGGCTATGTATAGATATTTTTTTTGACAGAGAGGCTATGTATAGAATTAATTATTAATGGAGCTAATAAGCAGCAGAAATGGAAAAAAGTTTAGATGAGCAGAAATTGAGAGAGGTACATCTGAACTAAAGCTTTTTAATTAGGTCAACTCAATTATAATTGTAAAAGTCGTGATTAGATTTTGTCCAATAAAGCACTAGAGAAAAAAGAAAAAAGATAAAACATTTTGATAACATAATATTATTTTTCTTTTTAGAAAAAAAATAAAAGATTTGTAGCTTAATTATAGACGTTTGACAGATGGGTTTTTAATTTCCTCACTCATAGATTTATTAGAAAAAGAGATCGAAAAAAGAAAAAAAAAAGAAGAAAAAAAAGCTTTCGAACAACTCCAATAATGACTAGTATCCTTAAATACATTCAAATATTCAATATGTATTACCTTTTAGAAAACCAAAAGAAAATACACTTTTGTACATCACAAAAAAAGGAGGAATTTTTTTATTGAAACTTTTTTTTTTTTTTGTCTTTGGCATAAAAGATGATGTAGAATGTAATGAATAAATTTTGAATTTTATCAAGTTTTGATGTGGAATCAATGCTTATGTGGGCATGCATGAAGCTTTTTGTAGTGATGTTTACAATATTTTCTGAATATGTGTATGAAATATTAGCTGAGGGGAGTTATATATATATTCTGTGGTCCTGATCTTATATATATATGTATAATTAATAATATATATACAACGAATGTAGGGTAGTGAGAATTAATTAAAGCATATAGAAATAGAAATATGTATAGCTAGCACTTTCCACATTGTCCAATCAAGCCAACAATAAAGCTTCCTTTTCAAGAGATGATCATCACAAAATGATAGTGAAAGTAAAGCTTTGGAAAAACCTCATTTCTTTCCCTTCATCCTTCCCCCAAATGATTTGGTCCTTTGCCTCCTTCTAAAACCTTTTTTTCTTGTCTCCATGGAAAATAATACAATAGTTCTGTACTTCTGTCCCTTAATACAATCTCTTACTTCACCATCAATGGCATCAAACTTTCCATGCTACCATCTACCGTATAATACACCAAGTCAAGCCATCAAGATTGATGTTATGGACAATTTATGAACAATGTTTTCCTGCTCAAATCTTTGTTTAAATGATGTAGTTAATTGATCTGTAGAGACCATTTTGATTATGAGATAATGTGTTTTTAAATTGTAAGTTACAAATTAATTTATTACGTCTTTTGTACGGTGTAACATTACTCTAATTTTAATAGTCATCTATACCAATTTTATTAGCCTTTTTTATAGAGGACTATGAAGTTCTTTAAAAAAAAAAAAAAAAAAAAAAAAAAAAACAAATATGATAACTTGTTTATAAGATTTTTGATAAATTATTAGAATTTGTGAGAAACTTTTAATAGAGATCAAAATCAATATGAAAAATTAATAATAATGGGTGGTTGTTGTTTTAGTGGGATATATCCTATCACATAATTGCATTAGTTAACTTGAGTTTTGGGTTATTAGCTCTTGGCTATATTTTTTTCGAGTCCCTTTATTGTTTATGAAATATGAAAATTATGGATTCCTTTCTATGGTCCCCCATGAGTCCATCCATACACCCAATCCACTAGCATTGAGGTCAAAAGTAGCAATTAGAGTGCCTTGAGAAGAAAACCCTTCAATGTCTAATCATAAAGCTAAGGAGATAACCCTTTGATTAAAGGTTCTGGTCCCCAATTGATAACAAATTCTTGATTTGACACCAATAATAAAAAAAGAAAAACCATCTAATTAATGGGCAAAAGCTAGAATGCAATGGTATGCATCATACATCCCTCACAACGATATTTCCATTCGATAAATTTTACCGTGTGGCATGATCTCAATGAGAGAAGCATGGTGCACCCGCTATACGGACCCAACGTTTTCTCTTTTAATATTTGCAAACTGGTCCACATATACTATTGCTCTATACATTCTGATCCCAAATTTCATGAAATTAAAGGTCCAAGATTGCAAGCCGACGCTTAACAAAAAGTTTATTCAAACTTTGAAATTTCTATGATATTTCATTGGAGTTTCTTTTCATGTCCCAAATTTCATGAAATTAAAGGTCCAAAATTGCAAGCCGACGCTTAACAAAAAGTTTATTCAAACTTTGAAATTTCTATGATATTTCATTGGAGTTTCTTTTCATGACTCTAGCTCTAGCTTTGCTGCCTCTATAATCTTAGGATGAGAAGCACGTACTGCCGGCCATTGATGTTATCCCACGGCACACGCCGACATATATATAACTTTGCACTATGTTATTCTTTAGTGGTGATCATTTGCATTATTACATTAAAGCAATTCAAAGATATCAGAATATTTTCTTGTCTGCAAAATTATTTTCGACTAGGAGAGTAATCAATCTAGCTAGTTATAAATTACTGTAATGGTTTTTTCATCATCATCATCACAAGTTTGTAAATTATTATGTCATCTTTACACCGTTAGGACATGAAAAATGTGCATAAATTATCATTTGATTTGCCGACTACAATCCTGTCAATTTTTCTTGTTCAGTGCATGATCATTCTATTTTCTCTTTCGGATTAAAGGAAAAGGAAAAAATTAAAGGAAATGTTGTTTTCTTTTCGTTTTTGGTTGTATTTTTGCTTTCCAGATGTTGAATAGTCTACAAAATTCATGATTTCTTTTAGATTTGTGGAGTAAAGAGTAATGATGATAGATTCAATAATTAAAAAAAAGAGTAATGATGACCGAGCACCAATTATGGTCCAAAATTAGAAATAAGTCCAGGAGGATTAATACTCGTTGAAGGGCTTTTTTTGAAAAGTTGAGTTTGGGCCAAACGTGTTGAAGGGGATGAGGCCCTTTTGCTTACTATGATTTTGTAGGGACGGATTCTAGAAATAGAAACAAACGAAATTGTGTTTCTTTGGTCAAGACGGCCCGGAAAAAATAAAATCTAGGGTCTTTGTTTTACGACATTGAAGAACTCTGTAATATAAAAAAATTCAGGATCTTTGTTTTCCGACGTTAAAGAACTCTGTAATATAAAAAAAAATCAGGATCTTTGTTTTCCAGCATTAAAGAACTCTATAATATTTATTCTTACAAAGTTACTGGCTAGAAAATATTATTAACCAAAGAAATATATATCCAAATAATGTGGCCTATCAATAAAACATGATTTAAGATTTAAAATTACACTTGAGTTTGTAAACTTCAGCATTCGAGAATTTACTCTCAGACAAAAAAAATGTTTACCGTTGGATGATGATTAAGGCATTAATTAGCATGTCATTGCCCCCTTGTGAATGGACTAATCATCTGGCTCACCCGAGCCACCAAAAAATGCTTCGGATCAAGGATGCGTTGCATGGGTCTATCACACCACTAGCATGTAAATTGTAACATGACACTTGTAGCCAGACAAGTGTCCCCCCACACCCACAATGGTGTTCACAACACAACAAGCTAAAAGTCATAAATAAATTTATAAATACCACTTAGGAAATTAATAAATCATGGTAATGATTCTCCTTTAGTTAAAACCCTCAACTTGTACCTTAATTTTGCCCGATGGGGTTGGAATTTTGCGCTTTTTTTTTTTTTTTTTTTTTTTTTTTTTAATAAATTTTTTTTTTTCTAAACCTAAGACAACGTATAATGTGCGTTGTGAAAATTGTCTAATGCAACCTATAATGCACATTGCGAAAACTACCTAAGACCATGTATGGGAAAATTGTCTAAGACAACGCACTGTAAGACAACATACATCAATCGTGCGTTGCGGTAAATGTTAATGACAACGCGCGTAGTACGTTGTAATTGTTCTACGACTACATACATTGCACGTTACGAAAAACTTTTGAACTTTTGGTAACACGCATATCAACAACATAACACTCGCGCATTGCGAAAACTTTTCGCATCGCATTTTGCGCATTGCAAAATGCCAAATTTATTATAGTGTATGCACCCGGTGCAGTACACTCTAACCAAGTGTATGTAAGATTTTCTCCCTCCAAGGACCATACCTGAAGGAAAAGGGACTCCAAATGCATCCTCCAAAGACCATATGCGAAGGTTATTGTCCAATCACCAGTGCACCCCATTTTTATCATCATCAATTACAATAATACATATATAATCTAAAGCTTATGATATGTGTAGGGATGATGATTGTTGACACGACACGACACAATATTTATGGGTTTGAGTTAGATCTTATTGGGTTCGGCTCACTAATGAGTTACTAACGGATCAACACGTTAAATATATATAAAAATGAGCAAACAAAGAATCACGCAATAATATTCAAGAAATCGAAAGGAGGATATGTCAATTGTCAAACACAGCTTATGGTCAAACATCATCAACCTGTGCATATTTCTAGGGTATTATACTCGGAGAGTGCCGTGCAATCTATGATCAACTAATTCTGAGACATTATACTGAGTAATGTTGACGTCGAGTGGGCACCTCATGGCATTTTGCCAACGTGACCGTGCACGTCATCGGCCAGGTCTTGATGTGGTTAATCTTAGTATCTTACCATGATGTGCCAGGGCACGTCATGCTCAAATTACATAACTAGCTGCATATTGAGCCTGGGCTGTTTGGTTGGCCCAAATGGAAGAATGGTCTGTTCCACTTGTTTTTCATTTTATCTCGGCCATCCAGTCCAATTGGGCTTCTTAGATCTGGCCCATTAACTGAAATAGTTTTTATTTGCATTTTTCTATAACAAAGGATTTGCATACAAAACCTATAACTCCCTCGGAAATTCAGAATGATTATATATATATATATATATACACATGATCCGGTTATGGTTAGTGCACACTGATATAACTACATCAATATAAAAATCGTATACCACCTTTTATCATGGATGGTAGTTTATTTTTCTTTCATATTAGTGGTTGTCCTATTGTAATATTTAAATAAAATAAAATTAAAATCCATTCTTGAAGTTTATTAACCAATCAACTGATATGCCTCATTTTTATCATAATCGATTACAATAACACAAATATAATTTTAAGCCGATGGGTTATGACATGAGGTGTGACAATTGTTGACATAATCCAAAGATACGACACGATGTAATATTTATGAGTTATAATTATATTTTATTGGGTTCGGGTTACTAATAGATCAACGGTCAACACAATCCGATACACGACATGATACAATATTTATGGGTTTGAATTATATCTTTTTGGGTAACACGTGATTCGAACACGGGCAATTGGAAGAGTATAAATCGATTACCGTGAACAGCTTATAGGGTTTGAGGTGGAGACTTGTACATATTTGAATTTCTACATATACGTACACAGTATATACATATTCTATTTGCTTTTGTATTAAAACTTGAGGCGGGTTTAGAAGAGCAAATACCCATATATACAGAGAGCTCTCTGCTTTTAGACTTCGAACTTGAAGAAAGAGTTGAAGATGGAGGGTCGGACCGAGGGGGCGTCGCTGCCGTCAGGTCCGGACGGCAAGAAGCGTCGAGTGAGTTACTTCTACGAGCCCACAATCGGCGACTACTATTACGGCCAGGGTCACCCGATGAAGCCCCACAGGATCCGGATGGCCCACAATCTGATCGTCCACTACTCTCTCCACCGTCGCATGGAGATCAACCGTCCCTTCCCTGCCGCGGCCACCGACATCCGCAGATTCCACACCGACGAGTACGTCGACTTCTTGGCCTCCGTCTGCCCCGAATCCACCGGAGACCCATCGGTTACTAGGCACTTGAAACGTTTCAATGTCGGCGAGGACTGCCCGGTGTTTGATGGGCTTTTTGGATTCTGCCAGGCATCGGCCGGTGGCTCCCTTGGGGCTGCTGTCAAGTTGAATAGAGGGGATGCCGATATTGCGCTGAATTGGGCTGGTGGGCTCCACCATGCCAAGAAGAGTGAAGCCTCTGGATTTTGTTATGTCAATGATATTGTCCTTGGCATTCTTGAGCTGCTTAAGGTTCACAAGGTAATGTTCTTTCTCTCTTTTTATTTATTTATTTATTATGATATATATTTGTGTGTGTTATTGCTTACTTGTGTAATTCAAAGCACTGAAGATTTCCTGTTCCTAGTCAGTTAATAGATTTGGTATTAGTTTAGGCTTTAATCTTGGGTTTAGTATTTTTTTTTTTTCGTGTTTTTCACTGTTACCTTTTGTATGAAATTGTCCTTTGAATTTGACACAGGTTAAAATCCGGGTACTTAAATTGATGGCAGTGGATGATTAGGATTATCTCTGATATGTTTGTGATTATAAGCTCAGAATTGCTGTTGAATTTGTTAAAGAATTAAAATCGGATGTTTCTATCAAGAACAGGTTGAAATGTGAAGTTGGCTCTGAAAAACAGAAGTTGAGTATATGACTGAGATGAATAAATGGATTCCAATTTATTAATTGTCGCATATCTTACATTAAGAATATATGGATGGTTAGATATTAATTTTAATTGAATATAGCATCACTCATTTTACTCTGTGATATTGATTTTGTGTAATGAGTTTGATAAGATAAATCTTTCGCATGACAGTTCTCCTAAGGAAAGTATGGATTTGATATAAAACTTAAACCGCTGGTGAATTTATGGTTATGAATGCTCTTTGGTTTTCATTATTCATTTCCAAAAATATATTTTATTATCACCAGTAAACATTTCTATCCATATAGCATTGCTTTATTGAGGTTGGATTGCATTAATATCAGCTGTAACTCAATAGTATATTTGCTTCACTTTTTGCCTAATTGGATTAATGCAAAATGAAAATACTTTTACCGAACTTTTTGTTGACTGATTGCATCAATTTATATATATGCCAGACGTCATCCAGTAGCACTTCTGTTCTTTCTGAAGGTTGAGAGTTTGGTTCCTAAGTTAATAGGAACTGTGGAATGCGAAATTATCTGATCTTATCTATCGGAAAAGAAATTGTGTCATGTGTAATGAAACTGATGTTTTTTTCGTTTCCTCTAATTTGTCATGGAATTACTGTATAGTTTATTAGTTTCTGAAGTCTCTGTTACAATTTCATTGGACAGCGTGTTTTGTATGTTGATATCGATGTGCACCATGGAGACGGCGTTGAGGAGGCATTCTATACCACTGACAGAGTCATGACTGTTTCTTTCCATAAATTTGGGGATTTCTTTCCTGGGACTGGACATGTCAAGGATGTTGGCGTGGGGCTGGGTAAGTATTATGCCCTGAATGTTCCACTGAATGATGGCTTGGATGATGACAGTTTCCGTGGTCTTTTTCGGCCCATCATGCGAAAAGTCATGGAAGTGTATCAACCAGATGCTGTTGTTCTCCAATGTGGAGCAGATTCATTATCTGGTGATAGGTTGGGCTGTTTTAATTTGTCAGTTAAAGGCCATGCCGACTGCCTTCACTTCCTTAGATCCTACAATGTCCCTCTTATGGTTTTGGGTGGAGGAGGATATACCATCCGAAATGTTGCTCGCTGCTGGTGCTACGAGGTCTCCTTCGCTCCTTTCTCTAGAAATACTAAACAATAATTATTAATAACTAAAGGAATCTTGCCCCTAAGAGTTGTTTTCGTTACTTTCTTGCAGACAGCAGTTGCAGTTGGAGTAGAACCTGATAATCAATTGCCTTTCAATGAATATTATGAGTATTTTGGACCAGATTACACTCTTCATGTTGAACCATGCAACATGGAGAACCTAAACACAGCCAAAGACATGGAGAAAATAAGGTGAATTTCAAGTGCTTTGTTACTTGTTACTTTCCTTTTGATTTGCCATCATCTGTGATGCTGCATTATGAAATCATATGCAGTCACCCTGAAATGTCGTTACTGTTGTTTATCAGTTTTATGTATTATATGATCCAATAATTTGTTATTTAAATGAAAGAACTTGATCATGGAATACCAACTTTATTCGTTCCAGTTTCAAGTTGTTAAGATATTAGCTTGTTTCCGAGTAAAGCTTGTTTTAATTATTCATTGTGACATACAATTATTACTCTATTATTGAGCAAGTAGTGGGTGATTCTTGATGGAGTCCTTTTCCATTAGATATTTCTGCATTATTAATTAATATTACGTAGGTTTATGTTACATGTATGTGTGTACATTTGTTTGGTAACTATTATTCTGAGTTTTTGTTCTAGAGGAAGTATGCATAACAGCATATAGTTGGTGACTGGATGGTGATCATGCCTGTAAGCCTGTTGTTTGGGAGGCCGCCATTTAAGCATTCTATTCCATCAGTTTACTGCAGTGTTGATTTTTCAATTCCATGGAGGGGGTTTGAATTTGTACTCATTAGGTTCCAACCGTCATAACAGTTGATCTGCTATTGATGGAGTTGGCATCCTCTATAGATTGTATTGAAAAATGAACTCTTGAGCCTCTCTTTTTGTTATCTTTTGGTGCATAGTTATATTTATATTCTTTTCACCTTGACAACCTAGGTTTTATGTTACTGTTGGTTTCAAATTCCTTCTCTCTCTTTGGTGCATGCATGATGATGTAAAATCGTTTCAGTGTGATACCAGTTTAATTTTGCTTTTTTCATCAGCTGTTGTTGTATGAAGCATTTCTGACATACATTTTATCAGGAACGCACTACTTGAGCAACTTTCCAGATTAACTCATGCACCCAGTGTACAGTTTCAGACAACACCACCTACTACCCAAGTTCCAGAAGAGGTTGGTTGCCAGTGTTGAATCATTTAATTGTTTTCCTTAGACTTTTGCATGTTGTCTCTTGAGCATACCACTTGCAGTTTTACACTTACGAGTTTGTTATTTTGTTTTAGCCGGAAGAGGACATGGAGGAAAGACCAAAACCTCGCATTTGGAATGGTGAGGATTATGAGTCTGATCCTGATGAGGATGATGATGAAAAGCCTCGGATAAGAACAAACTTTGGTGATCCTGTGGTAAATGTTCACATGAGGTAAGTGCACAAAACTCTTAAATCTTTCATTTAGTTAATGCACACAGAAAATTATAGTACTTCTTTCAAAGAAATAATTACCATGTTTCTATTGTAACTGTGTATGACAAGTTTGGTATTGTCCCGTGAAGAGTGGCTTGGGAGCCTTGCCTGTGAACTAAGGCTGAGGGTTAAGATATACAACACAAACAATCACACAGAAAGAGGCAGATATGCTGGCCTGGGGTCTAGCTCTGAGGTTGAACTTATAGATAATTTACAGGGACACAAAAGGAGAGAGAGTGGCTTGTGTGTAAAGTCTGAGGCTGATTACTGATATATATTATACACATCCACACACACAGTGAGAGGGGCTTCAATGTATGCCCATGGCCTAGATATAGTGTTAACTAGTGGGGAAACTTTCTTCACTTGTTTATTCGAACTTTGTAGGACCTTGTCTCTTTTTTTCCTTATGGTAATTATATGAGAAACTGGGATACAAAAATGTTGAGTTATACTTGGATGTTACTTGTATGTAGTAAAGAATTAGCATAATGAATTTTTATTATGATGTTTTTTCTAAAAAACCGCTCTTTGTGATTTCTGATTGCAGGGATGTTGCAGATCTTGAAGATGTTAAAGATGTTAAACCAGTGAAAACAGAAGAGAATCGATCATTTTGACAATGATGAATCTCTATATCTTCTAGTTTTCAGTATCTTTGTATCATGTAGACATGAACTTTTCATATGAGAACTATAAGTGTAATTCAAGGCAGTAGTTTTTTTCAGCAGCTTTGGACCCTCTTCTGGGCCAATAGATTAGGCTATAAACTTTCAAATCAGGAAGGCCTCCATTTTGATTTTGCTGCGACTGTGTTAGTTGAATATGCAAACAAAATATCAATATATGATATATGGTAACTGTGCAGAAAACATTCTTCTTGCTGATGCATAGTCTTGTAAGTCGGATTTTGTTTTATAATTCTTTTCCTGATTCATGAACAGTATGTTCTTGCTATATATATATTGCTTGCATGATAATATTATTGCCGGTCACGAAACACTTTTTACATGTTTAAATCGCAAAGTGTTTCTCCCCAGAAATTATAATCTAGCAGACCTTAATAGGTCCAAAACTCTCCTAAATAGCTAGTGCACATAAGCTCACTCCCAATATTGGGAGCAACCCTTTCTCCGGATGTGAAAGTTATAATTTATATGTAACCTTTCTTGATAATGGGAGTAGTATTTCATGCCGTGCTTACAGGGTCTAATCTCGTCAATTCTCGGTAATGGAAAAAGAAGAAGTTATATTATCAACTATATGTATACCGTCTCTCTTTTATAGTTCTATATAACTTTGTAGATGTGAGTGGAGCGAAACTAGGAGAAACAATCATGGCAATAGGGCTGATAACTCCCCACCAAATACGAACATTTGTCTCTCAACCAATTCAAATCTCCCGCCATTCTCTCTTCTGCAATCCGCCGAAACCCCTCCACCTCGGCCTCCGCCTCCACACTTCACCTCCCAAATCTCAATCCGTCCACCAAACCAGGACCCAAGACGACGGAATTCCAGTCCAGGACGTGAAAATGATCGCCAAATTCAGGTCAAGATATAACTACATACGAGTCCTCGAAGTTTCCAGAAAAGCCGACCACCCTTTTGCCGGCTCTCGGCTACTCCTTCTAGATGGCCCTGGAAACATCCACAGCATCTCTTTCCTCTTCAAATCGCTAACCAAAACCTATTTCGACGTTTTCGCAACTCTACCTCCCATTGTGACACCTGGACCAATAGGAATTCTCGGCTTTGGGGCAGGCACTGCGGCTCGTCTGATACTGGAATTTTACCCAGAAGCGAAGGTTCATGGATGGGAGCTAGATCCATCTGTGATTAAAGTTGCAAGAGAATTCTTCGGACTCGAAAAGCTCGAAAAGAAATACCCAGATAGACTTTTCGTATACATAGGCGATGCATTGCAAGCTACTGTCAGAGACGGATTCTCCGCCATTTTTGTCGATTTGTTCAGTCAAGGAAGTTTATTACCAGAACTTGAAGATCCCAACACGTGGGAGAAGCTGAAAAAGTGTTTGAGAAAAGGCGGGAGGATCATGGTCAACGTTGGAGGTAACTGTGTGGAAGCAGAGGATTCGAGAAGAGACGGGAAGGTTGTAATGGAGCAAACTTTGAAGGCGATGCAGAAAGTTTTCGGTGAAAAGCTTTTCGTTTTGAATCCTGGTAACATAAAAGACGACAGCTCCATTGCTCTCACCGGTGAATTGCCTGATCTTGAAGCCTGGAAAAAGGCACTACCGCGTCCTTTGAAGTATTATGTCCATATGTGGACGCCGTTCAGCGATTATTAGTATGGTATGTTTGTCATCACTGGTTGTTTTGATGTTGCCTTCCTAGTGTTTGTGTTTATGCCCAAACCAAATTACATTTGTGATTATAATACTTATTTCTTTCATACAAATTGCAATATTCAAATATATATATAGCATGTGTTTTCAACATTCAACAGTTGAAATTGCAATAGCATTACTCTAGCATTAAATCAGCCTAACAATATCGAAAGTTGACCTTTCCAAATTGCCAGCCTATCCAGTCAAATATTTAAGGTTGTGTTCTCATGTCAGCTGACTACTTATTCACAAATCGACAACCAAACCTTTATGGGAATTGGGGAAGAATCATTTCCAACCTTAAAATCAGGGTCAACTTTTGAAAATTTAAATCTTCTATGGTCTACCCAACCAGCTGTATAGAATATTTAGTATATAAACATATAAGTTAGAACTAGTAGGCATACATAGTTGCTGGCTTTTTGGTTCTTTCAGCATCTTGTGTTCATTAAAAGGTGATCTGAGAACTTCCCTTCTTTACATGATGAGTAGTTTTCAGGCAAAGTTAGCAACAGCAGTAGTGGTGGTTTATCTTTTCGCCGATGCTTCTTCTGCTTCTGCATTACTACTTAACGGTAATCATTTATTCATAGTAATATGGATTAGTTCAACAATTCATCATACTTGTATTATTTCTCACTTACTGTGATCTTTATATTCATGAAAGGTGACTCGAAGGGTTTATCAATTGTTATTAATTGTCAAAGTAGCTCAAGGAAGGCATTTCCAGGAAAAGAAGGAAGCAGATTTGGATGTGAACATCTGGTGGTCATTTCTGGCAAGAAGAAAGTGCCTTTCCGAGTTTTAAGATCCATTCCTGTACGATCTCCACCGTCACCCGTTGCGAGTAGGCGGACTTCAATGGGTTCAAAAGCACCTCCTCCTCATATAATAAATTATGAATAGTTTTATTGATTGTATCGGTTCATGTTTCAAGTTGCTAGTTGCAACCTTGTCAACAAGATGTTTGGTTTATGAACATGCTCCTCATAATTGAATGCCAAATAAACTGCCTCTTCTACCACCAAAGTAACCAAACACAGTTTGTCCATGAGACTTGAGAGGCAAATTGTGAATTTGAAGTAAGAAAAAAAAAATGCAATGTAATAAAATATTGGTTGTATTTTAAGTATTTTTATTAGTGTAATTTGATATCACTCAAAAAATAAAACGTGTTTTAAAGTGTGACTGTGTTTCATATATTTATTTGATAGATTTGGACCAACACAATTTGGAACTTCAGGTCTCAACTCTCAACGCGACAAAAGTAAATGCTCTTTAAAGTTGATCACCTTGTGTTAGAGCTTTCAAAATCTCGTCAAAGCCTATCGAGAACCAAACAATTGCATGCTTTTGTTACCAAAACCCACCTCTTACGTGACCCATTTTATGCTACAAAAATCATTAGATTCTATGCACTCAACAACGACCTTTGCTCTGCACGTAACCTGTTCGACAAAACTCCCCATCGAAGCGTCTTCCTTTGGAACTCCATTATTCGTGCCTACGCGCAAGCCCACAAATACAATGACGCCATTTCACTGTTTAAAAGCATGCTTAGAACTGAAATACGACCAGATAACTTCACGTATGCGTGTGTTGTGCGTGCGTGCTCTGAGAATTTTGATTTAGATGGAATGAGACTTGTTCATGGAGGGGCGATAATTTCTGGGTTAGGATTGAATTCTATTACTTGCAGTGCACTTGTTACTGCTTATTCAAAATTGTACCATGTTCATGAAGCAATCAAGGTCTTCTCTGGGATATCTGACCCTGATTTGGCTTTGTGGAATTCTATGATTTCTGGTTATGCGTATTGTGGATTTTGGGATAAAAGCTTGCAGCTTTTCAATTGGATGCGATGTGCAGGGAACAAGCCAGATGGGTTTACTTTCGTTGGGTTGATCTCGTGTTTAAGGGAATCAAGATTGTTAAATGTAGGCCAAGGGATTCATGGGTTGTGTTTGAAAAGTGGTTTTGATTCAAGCGATCATGTAGGTGGTGTACTTGTGAGCATGTATGCTAGATGTGACTGCATGAATTCTGCATATAGTGTTTTTAGTAGTTTATTTCAGCCTGATTTGGTTACATGGTCTGCTATGATAACTGGGTATTCTGAGTATGGGGATTATGATAAGGCATTGTACTTTTTCAGGAAAATGAATATGGAAGGTAAGAAGGCGGATCTTGTTTTGATTGCCAGTCTACTGGCGGCTGCTGCTCATTCAGCAACTGTATTGCCTGGTATCGTGATACATGGTTATGTTGTTCGACATGGTTTTGAAGCAAGTGTCATGGTTTCTTCTGCTCTTGTAGACATGTACTCAAAATGTGGGTTTGTGGGCTTGGGAATTCGTGTTTTTGAGATTATGCCGGAAAGGAATATCATTACTTACAATTCAGTAATTTCAGGTCTTGGTTTGCATGGATTTGCTTCCAAGGCCTTCAAAATGTTTGAGGAGATAATAGAGAGAGGATTAGAACCTGATGAGTCTACTTTTGCTGCTCTACTTTGTGCTTGCTGCCACTGTGGCCTTGTTAATAATGGCTGGGAAATCTTCAGGAGGATGACAGAGGAATTCTCCCTCCAACCTAGAACTGAACATTATGTTTATATGGTGAAGCTTATAGGAATGGATGGAAATTTGGAAGAGGCATACAATTTTATCTTGTCCTTGCCAAAGCCAGTGGATTCGGGTGTCTGGGGAGCACTTCTATCATGCTGTGAGATTCATAAGAATTCAGAGTTGGCAGAAATTGTAGCCCAGCAACTCTTTGAAAATGATCCGAAGAAAGGTGCTTACAGAGTGATGCTTTCTAACTTATATGCTGGTGATGGCAGATGGAATGATATGAAGAAGTTGAGGGACGATACAATAGATGGCGGATTTAGAAAAGTTCCCGGGATTAGTTGGACTATAGGGGTTGGCAATTATTAATGCATGAAGTAAAATTTTCTCGGCAAATCCTCTTTGTACCAAATCACAGACATGATACTTCCTACAGAGGTAAATTGTTAACAAAACTCTAGGTTTCAGGATTCAGAAATTAGAATAACTACTCATGATGTTGTTTATCTTCTCTTTCTTATTAGGTGATTTTGCATATATCACTCTACTAAGACATGGTAGTGATAGATGACTAATGTGTAACTAGTTTATTGGAAACTCCATTCGTGGAAGATTAATTTTATGTTGACACTTGAATGCATATCCACATGTAGCTATGAATATAAATTTAATTTGGTTCAATTTACATGATACTTCTAGTGCTCCTCTGGTCATAGATCACATACTGGGTACTTCATTTATAATGTAGGAGCTGCAGAATTCTTTCCCTAACTGCTTTGCTTCATAAGCATGCCTCAGGGTTAAGAATTTCAAATTATGTAGGAGCTGAAGTACCAATGCTGGGTTTTCAGAAAGATGAGAGAAGCCTAGTCTAAGGTTGGTGAGGCTTTCCATTGAGCTAAACCAATTCGGTATCTTTTCCAGAATTCCTTCTAGGCGGGGGAGAGAATGACTCCACGAGGACAAGTGTTTCCCCAGTTGAGAGCATATTTTGCCTCAAGAGACAAGCTCAGAAGGTTCTGCATCATCACAATAGAAGCAAATAGCCGAGTCTTCTGAGATTAATCAGGTGACTCAATTCTCATGCGATGCCACCACCATGCTATTCCTGGTGGTAGCTTCATCCAACCCATATTAATTCTCTTGTACATTTTTGAGGTGCCTTAATCATTCCAGGTTTAGGTACCTCAACTGGCAATGCTGTTAAATTTCCGCTCCATTTGATATCCGGTGTTTGTTCGGATCGTAATTTTCCTAGTCTTGTTAGAATCTCATCGTTATCAGTCTGCTTCAATCCAAGATATGTCAGGTGTATCAGAACACAGAGTTTTTCCAATGATAACACTTCAATGTATCTGTTGTACTTTGTGGTTTGCCATTTCTTAGTGTAGAACAGTTGAAAAAGACAACAATGTATTTTTTTAATATATGGAATGAAAGACAAAACAGCAATGCTGTTTTGCTGACTTAGTGATTGACATTCCAACAAAAGGTTAGTCTTGGAGCCTCTGGACATCAGAAAAATGACAATCAGATGTGGAGTTTATTCATTCATGATGCTTGATGCAAAACGATACCGGCAATACATCAACTACAGATCCATAATAAGCCTTTTCTGAAATACGATTTAATAAAAAAAAAAATTGTTGAACTTCTTAAAATACTTTATCTTACCTATGCATAAATTATGAGGCATTTAATTTTTTTTTTCACAAAATATGAATTTTTATAGTGGTTAATAAGGAAAATTTGAACGAAAAACCCAAGTGTTTGCCAAAAAACAAGAGTTCAGGGGTTTATTGGCGAAAAAAAATAATATAGAGGGCATAGTACATATTTTGGAAGAGTTTAGGGGTCATCGGTGTCAATTAGCCTCTTCATGTTATCTTTTTTTTTTTTTTTTTGGCAATTATCAATTTGGTCCTGAACTTTTTTTAAAATTCCAAGTTGTTTGCGACTTTTACAAAAATGACCAAATTGGTCTTCACATTTTTCCACTATGTCAAATTTGTCCTTCTCTTTTTAGAAGTGACCAAATTGATCTCTCTAATGGTTTAATGGTGTTAATATAATAATTGACTTTAATGATTTTAGTTAAAGTACGTAAATACCCTTTATGTATCATATTAGAGTAAAGTTGTTTTATCTTTTGTGCATTAAATTCACTATTATAATTACAACAAAATCCAAAAATATTATTGACTAAACACCATTTATACTTTTTTAATTAAAATTTTCTAAAAAAATCTAAAAATATTTTAATAAGAAAATATCAATTATACCCTTAATTACCATTCATTCACAGTTCAGTTTTTTACCATTTTTAAATATATATATATTTTTAATATTATACAAATACTGTTGTCAAAATTATTCAAAAATCGAAACCCACAAATAAAATTAATAAAAATATACATGTGTTAAAAAAATTGTGCATGTGTCATTATTATATTGTTTAGGAGAAAAATAAAATTTTACCCTTACATAGTTAAAGTTGATTGACGAAACTTAATTAGAGGGATTAATTTGGCACTTGGGAAAAATATAAAAACCAATTTGGTCACTTTTATAAAATTAGTAAATAACTTGGAATTTTAAAAAATATCTAGAAACGTAATTGGTAATTGCCCTTTTTTTTAATAAATATAATTCTTTTTGAGTCATTTTACTTTAAAAAAAATAATAATAATTAATTTATCATACGATAAAACTGAATGGAAGACACACACCTTATAGTCTTATACTCGTATTATGTCTTTGTATTTTTATGGCCCAAAAGCAGAAATATGGGCCTATAATTAATGCTCAGGCCCAAATTCCCCCAAACTCATTTAAAAATATATCACCAAAACGACAAAATAATCTATATTATGAATCATGATATATGATCCCAAGAAAAAAGAAAACGTAAACAAAATACCAACAATATAAAATTAAAAAATAAATAAATAAAAAAAATAAAAAAGTTAATTATATAAATTATAAAATGTCACTAAAATATAAAATTAGTGTTTTACAGAGGCTGGCATGCATGCCTATATATATATATAGGTCCGAGGGTGATGAGTAGGCTATTCATATTTTTTCACTTATAATTCTGAAAAGGCCTACGTTGTTGCTGTGAAATAGACTGAAAACCAAACTTTCTCCTGAATAAGAATCTGAATCTTGTTAACAGGTAATTAAATTTTGCACGTCCCCTACCTACATATAACTTTTGGCTAGCTTTTTCTGGACTCTTCAATTTTTGTACCCATGTTAGCTAATATAGCTAATATATATAGGACTTATTAGACCACCCAACTCATTTTCTACTTTTTATGTTGTTAAAATTTATGATTATTATTATATATTTTCATGTCATTTTATGAACCAAATTAAGCTCTTCACTTCTCAGTATTTGTAGAAAATATATCTTGCACCTTTGATGCAATAAAATTGATATATAGAAATCATTATCTTAATTGATATATATATACTTATTTTAATCATATAAATATTTGTTAATTAAGGTTATGATCATACAATTATTGAGCTTGATCAATATTTTATTTTCCATGCAACACGATATATCAAATGTATGTGTATGCATTTTAATTCATGAAGCAAATCTAATGCATCTTGTGAATTATATTAAATAGAATAAACATGGACCTGTGATAGTATCTCTAATCATCAGGAGGTGGACCTTATTAACATCCTTAATTTTATATATTATCATTTTTTTTCTTCAAAATTTTGGCTAAATTATTGGCTCATGCCGATTGCCAAAACCTGACTGACCCACATAAAACAAGTATAGAAGAAAATCAGTGGGCGAGCTAAAATGGCAATCTATCGATCGATTCTCCAGTCTCCCCGAACAAAAAAGGCAGTCAAAAAGAAGAGAAAAAAAGGCAATTTAAAATAGAGAATAAAATAACACCCAATTTTAAAAAAAAAATAAAATCTTGGTTGAGTGGTTGATTGATTGAGAGAGCTGCAGTTATTGTGGAGCCAGCAGGTTATGAATATATGATTACTTTCCTTTGTTATTAATCTTTATTTGGAAACAAATATTATTATAATGAAAAAGGAATGGAGTAATTATCGTTAATATGATAGCATATATCTCCCCTTAATGTTGAAGAAACGTCAATCATTTCCTTTCCTAAATCATCGTCTCCAACAACCCCCCACGTTCAATAACCGGTTTGGTGCACCTTATACAGAAACATTTCGAGTGCAATGAACACGTAGTGATTCTATGAGGAAAAAGTAGGGTTTCAGAAGTTGCCACGAAAAATGTTACAACTAGAAGTATACCATGATACCATATTACCATATCAATGAGATTGTAAATTCGTGCAGGATAGGTCTTTCTTCTTCATTATTCTCTCTCAAAAATTGATTGAAGGCAAGTAGGAAACTTTTTCTCATTTGTGGACATATAAAACGAAGGCAAAGTTGTATACCAAGAAAATATGGAAAGAAAGTGTTGGGGTTAAATTAAAGTGTGAATTCATATGGATAAGAGATAAGAAAATACTTATTCAATTTGATAATATCTCAGGTTTGAGTCACACCTCAACCCATAATATCTTGAAAAAATAAATAAATAAAGAAGGGAATACCTGTAAAACTTTGATACTAAGAAAACATTTCTATATTATCATGAAAATAATGGTAGACAATTATTGCGTTTCTTATCAAAATAGTAAGAGACATGAAAAGTCCAATGAAAATAGACGTTTCTTCTAGTCCTCCGTGCAAACAGAGATCGATCGCGACACATAATATACTAGAAATGGACATTCTTTTTACATTGTATAGGTACAAGGACACTTTGTATCTCATTTTTGGTGTTCTCCATCCTTGACCCAGACATAATACAACTTATAATTCTATGATTTACAATTCTAATTATTAATATATCTAAATTAAACCCATTATTCAAATTATTATCAAGAAAATTTGGAAGAAATAAAAGAACCTAATCGATCAGTGATGTTGGCTGGTCCTGAGTACTCTCACATGGGATTGAAATTTGATATAACCATTAAATATCTTGGGGGACCAAGAAGGAATGGTTGGGGAGGTATAGGTCTAGCTAACAACAAGAATAGCTGCTCATGAGACCCCACACATACACTAGCAGTGTCTAGCACACTGCCAACATCTGCCATGAACCTCCTCCCATATATATATAAATGTTCAAGTCATTGTACACTGATGTAAATATATGAGGACATTGAACGTGAGCTACTCATTTTCCATGCTTTGACTTAGTGTGTATGCACTTGTCAAAATTTCTCCATAATGAGTGGCTCACATTTAATGTTTTTATATGTTTACATCAATACACACTGATGTGAACGAGACCGTGTATATATATATATATATATATAGTTGGTTCTCTAACAAGGATGTCCTGAAATTATAAATTAATTAAGGACGTCCAACCACATCCACACATTCATATTGAGTGTGGGTATTTGTTAATGTGGGGCTATGGACCCACTGTGAATCTGTGGTTGTGATTGGACTTCCTGGAATCAAGATGGTCCTGATTAAAGAAGTATTATATATATATAACATCACACTTTATGTGCCTTCTAGTTTATTTATTTATATTTTTAACTATTACAATCATTTCCGGATTCAACATAACTCCCTCTATTTTTTTTAAATATATTTATTTGGCAAGGCATTGAAGGCAACAATCTGGGCTAATAATGAAAGCCTAATTAAATGAGTAATTAGTGTATATGTTAAATTGTTGTCCTGATGAAGAGAGATTAGAATATTATATTATATTAAATTAATGCATGCAACTTTACCAAATTACCACTACTAAGTTCAATCATAACCCTAGAGAGAACACTGTGATGACACTATAAAGGGGGACCTTGTAAAAGCTATGAAATATTCTACAGAATTAATTGCAAATTGTACATGTCACAATCATGTTGTCACCTCTATGACTTTTCAATCCAAATATATATATACTCTCATCTACTGCCCCGTGATAGTAACCCTTCAAAACCTTAGACCAGTATGTACTCCGATTATTCATATCTGGATAGCATATTAATCATGTTGAAACCAAGCGGAATTGAAGCAGAAGATATACCAGAGTGCCAAAACGATTTTTTTCATAGTGTACTTCAAAAGGGTGTGTTTTATGAGATAAAGTTGGTTTAGTAATATGTCGCTCACAATTACAGTATCGAAGACTTGGTTTCGAGTTGTGTCCATCCATTAAAATTCAAATTAAGTGTAATAATTATAAAAAGAAGAAGAGGAGTTTATAAAGACAAATCACTGTTCAATATGTCATTGATCAATTTAAAAGAATGATTGTCAAAAAAGGTTATTGGCAGTTATATTTCGTTGTATACTAACTACTAAGTTATTAACCTTCCAACACGAAAGACATGGATTAAGACTGCTTCCTCCCAGCCGCTAATTAACTGAACATAAACCCCACTTAATTGTTTTCTATTTATTTGGTTTTTTAATTTGTTTTATATTAGTGATGTTTGAAAAGGGAAAATTATCTCTTAAAAAAAAAAAAAGGAAAATTATTTATTTCAAAAAAAAAAAAAAAAAAAAAAAATGGTATTAAAGATATTGGGCCCGGTGTGGATAAAAACCCTAAATATATTGTTTTAAAAAGTTAATTAACAAATAAGGCCCGGCCCATTCAGACTTTAAACAAAAGAAAAGGTTTGTAAGAGTTTTTGATTACTCGTGTTATTCTAATACACATCCTAATTGCTCAGGTTTCACATTTTCTCTTTCCTACTCAAGAGATTAAACACTTCTTCAATTCGTCGTTAAAAATTAATATTCATTATAATTGGAATAAAAGCTTGCACATCAGTGATGTAGTTGCATATATAATTTCCTGATCAAGGAATTCAAGCCACCACTTTGTGTTAATTTGTAAATCAATATAGCAACTAATTAACATGGCAACAAATTAACATGGATATATAGTTCACACATTTAATTTGATTTTCTCAGTCTTTTTTCATATACATTTAATTTATAGTCCACCGTTCGTGACTGAAAAAACAGATAAAGGATAAATGAATAATTGAGTTAGGGGTTGTTTGTTTTTTTATCTAAAGTCGTATAAGACCTTAATTCCTTAGACATATAGATAAGTCTTACAAATTAAGATACTAAAATATGTTTGTTTTTTCATTTTGGGTGACTTATTACAAATGTAAAATTAATTAGGTTGTGTTAGGGTTTCTTCAAAATTGAGAATTTTTGGAAAATTGATATTTAGGGTTTTATTATGTGCAGATAAAATTGTAAATGTATGAATCGTACATTATAAGACATTTGTGAAAATTTACTAAAAAACTCTACTGTAGCACTTTTTTAATAAGATAAAAGTCATCATTTTTTAGTTTTTCTAAAAGACATATATATCTTAAAATAAGATATAAGTTGGAAAAACAAACAAATTGATTTATCTTAATGTAAGATATAAGAGGCAATAAGTCTTATAGTGAAAAAAACAAACAGCCTCTTAGATTTCTAATTTGTTTAATTTTATACACTGATCGTATTTTCCTTCAACAAGCTGAGCGTACCTTAGCTGATGATATTGCTATATATATATGAAGGAAATGATAAAATGTATATTTATCAATTTTATTATCAAGGACTTGGAGTGCATCATCAATGGCCGTTATTGTAATTAAACTAATAATAATAATGATTGTTTATATATAACTAGCTATAATACTTCTCTATATGGTTTGCAGGTGATGACTGTGTACGTGCCTTCCAAAATAATAGAGGCAATGGCAATTGTGAAGATTCATTTGTATGAAACCAACATGCCAAAAAAGTACATGTATTTAGCTCTTTATAAAGGGAATTAAAATCATGGGTCGGAAAATTATTACTTTTGTTACATTAAATATAAACCACCCCTCCTTTACTTCCATATCGATCCCTATAATTGAGATTCTCGAATTCAAGGCTAGTCAATTAGAACGATCGGTACTTTATTTATTTATTTATTATTATAGCAAATTAAGCATTTAATCATCCGATTGAACTGCGTGGAATTCTGTTGATCGTCTCTTTATTAGATACTTAGTTTGAATGGATATGAGATGGTACATTGAAAAAGAAAAAAAGAAAAAAAAAAAAAGAAGCATTTTAATACGTCATTAGATAGATATATAGCTTTATAATTAGGATTATGGAATATATGGTGAGTGAGTGCATGAAGAATGAGAAATTGGAGACATCCCCACATCCTTGATATTATTATTAGATGCAAGGTCATAGTCATTCTTTAGTGTACCTCCCATTTATTACCTTTGTCTCTTGCCTCCAATTCTTCTCCATCCACTAAGTGCTCTTTGCGTTCTCTTCAGTCTTCTCTCCAGTTACCTTTTGCTAGTTATTGATCATCAATTTTCTAGCTCTCTCTCTCCCTCTCTCTCTTCCTTTGAATCCAATTAGGGTTTCAGCTTCTTTGAGGGCTAGCTCATCACCTCTTTGGAAGTGAAGCTCTCATCAGAGCAGCTTCATTGGCAAAGGCTACTTAATTTGTGTCTCGGAGGGAACAAAAACAACAGCTCTCTATAGAAAGAGCTACTACTACTACTACTACTACTACTACTTCAAGGGAAAAAGGTACTTCCCTTTTTATTCTTCTCATCATCAAAGAAACCTAGATCACAAACAGGTAAAACTTATATGTTTATATAGCTGCTATGTGTTCCTTTTTATATGCTAATAATTTTTTGTTTGTTTTCCCCTTCTAATTTGTTTCTTGTTATTACTAAGCAAAAGGCTAAAATGCTACTAGATTCCTCTGGGGTTGTTGGGAAGCTCTAATTCTGATGATTTAGGGCTTTATTTTTTTTATTTTATTTTTATCTCCTTTCATGTTATGTTTAATACAACAACTATACAATTGTGATGAGTTGCATGCACCAGGCAGATCTCAAGTTGAGCAAGCTGATCATATATATTTAACAAGGATATATATATACACATATATATATTATTATAACTTTATAATTTTTCTTGCAATTCCAACTAGATCATGCTTTTAATTTTAGCAGTCAAGACTTTTAGCCGAAAGATGAAGAGAAAGAGACCTGACAAACCACCAAAAAAAATAAAAATAGATATCATCAGAATTAAAGGAAAGGAATTAGATATGAAATGAACTATATATATATAAATATATAATAGAAAAAGGAAAGAAATAAAGAGAGTATGACAGAAAGAGAGAGAGAAATTAAAGATAGTCATATAACAAAGGACAATTAATCAGATTGTGTCTCTGTGTCTGTGTCTGATAGTTTGAGTCTTTGTGAAGAGATCAGAGAAGAGAAAAAGTTCGTGCTGGGAGTTGGGGATGACACTTTTCCCCCCTTGAAGCGGTGTTGAAAACATCACAAAATATTTGGAAATTCTGGATGGTTTTAATTAATTTTATTGTCAGGAACATCATGTTGAATAATAACCCTAATACATACATAAGTTTGTGAATCTAAAATGTAAATTAAAGTAAAGCAAAGAAAACAAGAGAAGGATCAGGAGAAATTAATTAAAGAAAGAAAAGGATGTAGTATATATAGTTAATTAATTTTACATTATATAGTTTTGTAAACCGATTTTTATTTATTACTTTAAATCACGAAATTAACTTACTAGAATTGGTTGATCTCTTTGTTTCAGTGAAAATGGCTTCATCGAGCTCTTACAATTCACCATGTGCTGCTTGCAAGTTCTTGAGGAGGAAATGTATGCCAGGCTGCATCTTCGCACCATATTTCCCACCTGAGGAGCCACAGAAATTCGCTAATGTCCACAAAATCTTCGGCGCAAGCAATGTAACCAAGCTACTTAATGAACTCCTTCCTCACCAAAGAGAGGATGCAGTGAATTCTCTTGCCTATGAAGCCGAGGCAAGAGTGAGAGATCCTGTTTATGGATGTGTTGGTGCCATTTCTTTCCTCCAGAGACAAGTCCAAAGGCTCCAGAAGGAGCTGGACGCCGCTAATGCTGATTTGATCCGTTTCGCTTGCAATGACATACCGACAGCCCTGCCTGCACCGCCGCCGCCCATAGTTCCTCGGCAGAGGCCACTTGAATTTAATAGAAGGATTGGTAATCAATCAGGAGCTGATCAAGGCAGCTTCTACCACCAGCCTCCTCCTGCTTACACTTCTCACCCTTATAATCTACCTTGGAACATTGATAACTCTTCGGGGGATATCAATGAAGGTGGAGGAGGAGGAGATGGAAATATTTGAAAGATAAAAGAGTGTTCTTTATTATATGGTGGAAAAAACCCATATAGGGTTTTTTTTTTCTCTCGGAAGATTTCTCATCATCGGTATGGTAATGGTACTACTATATATATTTAAGGGTTTTCTAGTTATAGCTAGTCTCCACATGGATTCAGCTGGCTAGATGAGTTTTTAATAAGTTTTTATTAGCAATTTATTTGGTGGAATATATATTTAGTATCTCTAGCTATAGCATAAGCGTGATAAGATGATAAAACTTATGTTTTTAGCTTGGGGATTTGGAACCTAAATAAGGCCATAGAACATAGCGTGTGTGGCTACAAAAACCCTTTTGTGTTGTGTGCATTTTGGTGTAGCAGCAGCTCTAGGCGCATGTGCATGTGGAGTTTGCAAGCTATATGATCATGTCTTCTCTTGTGTTGTGTCATTGTTAATTAATGCTATTATATAAGAATAAATGTAACTATATTAAGTAATTAAAGAGGATTCTCTATAGCCCAAGTCTACGGCTTAATAGTCCTCCTTTACACTATATATTCTTTTACCTTTCTTTCTCTGCTTTGTTCGTTCTTGAGGACCACCGTGGTTTACTTTCTCACCAAATTTAATTTTGTAGAGCTTATAAATTATTCTTAGCCATAGATTTCAAAAGATACATATAGAAAGATGTCCAAATTTCAACCCCAACTTTGCACCTAATTGACCTGTAATTTTTTATATACAATTCTCACTTCGATTTTGCACTCTTTTCTTTTTTTTCTTTTTCCTACAAGATAGACAAGTCAAAAGAATGTACCGAACCTATTTTCACCGGTTAGGCCATGTTTTGAACCAATATAGAAAATAAGCAATATATTTGTGTGTATGTGTCTTACAACTTTTACATGCTTCAATTCAAACTTTTTGATGTATGTTTTTATCTTGTACTGAAATAAAAGTGTAGTACTGTGCTAATCTGTTTGCCTGAAAAACCAAGATCGAATCCACCTTGCATTTCTATGGTAGAAAATATCTGAAACAGTGAATCACAGTGGCATATATATATATATATACAGAAATTCTATTATCAGTTTGAACTGACAAAAGTTATATCAGTTCCTTGTATGTGAGCCACTGGATTTAAATACTTTGACTTGGCTGTATGCACTTGTCAGTCAAAATATTTAAATCCAGTGGCCCACATACAAGGAACTGATATAACTTTTGTCAGTTAGAACTGATAATAGAAAGACTGTATATATATATATATATATAAAGTGGTCTGTTCCTATTATGGATTTTAACCCACTTCACTGACCTTTCATATATATATATTTTCATCCTCAACACTAATTTCCTAGACAAAACAGTAGAACCTTAGACAAAAGTCATCACTAGTAACACAGTAAACCTCTCTCTCTCTCTCTCTCTCTCTCTCTCATATACTTTACATATTATATTCATTTTTCCGAGTTCTATGTCAAATTGATGTGAATATATATATATGTTTTTGCAGGCGTACGTTTATATATGAAGACATAACTTGAAACCATATAAAAAAGGAGGGTATTACATAATACGAAACATATATATCAAGGAAAAAGTGTTAACTAGAAACCAGAAAAAAGAAAAAAGAAAAATTAGGGTTAGGGTTTTATTTTCCCAAAAAAGAAAAAAAAAAAAGTTTTTCGATTCCGGTCAGCAACATATTTGCTGTTTTTTCCCATAAAAAAAGGGTGCAAAGATTTAACTCCAAAGTAAGCCGTCATTTTTTAATACAAGTTCTAGTAATTAAAAAAGATTTTAGAGAGAGAGAGTAATGGTGAGAGATGACTTTTTGTTGTTCTAGGTCTGATGAGTGGGAGATGACTTTGAATTTCCTTAATATCTTCGACTGTCTAATTCATTTCATTCTTCTCTTTCACTTTCTCTTTTTCACTAGCTCACTCACTCTTTTAGCTCATACTCACACGCTTTCTTCATTCATATGTCGCTGTAAACAATAGCAGTACAAAGCTTTGATCATCACAGAATATGACCATCTCTTCTGTTTCTTCTTCACTTTTTGTCAGTCTCTCTCTCTCTTTCTCTTTATTATTATAACAGACACGCACATATGATCATATATGTTTACTGTAACACTCATGTAGAAATTGTCTCTGGATTTGGGTCTGGCAGTTCCAGTGAGAGTCACGTCCATTGTCCTCCAATTCTTCGCCCTCCAACTTTCTCGAGATCACCAAATCCTTACCTTTATCTTCTTTGGAATTTTTGGTGAACCAAATCTCAATCTTCTGACCCTGATTTCATATCCCACTTCCAATATATCTACAATCTCAGTTTTTTTGCTAGCTAGCTATATGCCAATATAGGCTCTCACTTCCAATATATCTACAATCTCAGTTTTTGCTCTCTTTGATGTTAGGGTTGTGCAAATTATAATTAATTAATGTTACATTTGTAAATTTGAACACTAATTAAAACAAAAATCACAACCCCTACCCAACATGTTGCTCAAAAAACTTATATATTCATTCACACACTGATGAGCTTAATTATATTATAAAAATCTTTTCTCTCTCTCTGAGTGGAAGTGTGTGTATTATTATAAAGAGTGTCTGGTTTGATAGATGCACTGTTAGGACAGAGAGGTACTGAGAGTGAGCAAGGCGTGGCATGAATATGATCTGAAGTTAAAGCTGGGGTTGATTGAGGCTTTTGTCTGAAAAAAAAAATGAAAAAAAGCTGAATAGTAATTGAGAATCCTTCAAACAATCAATAACCCTATCAATCTCTCTCTCTCTCTCTCTCTCTGCAAAGACGTAAGAAAGAAGCAAAGAGCTGGTTAAAAATGGCAGTACTGTGTCGTAATATTATAATATATATATTTGTATAAAAATAGTAATAATTAATTATATTCAAAGGACAAGACAAACATCAACGACAACAGGACGTGCGGGTCCTATTTATGCTATGCAAAGCAGTAATGCCAGCCCCCCACCCCACCCCCAACATCCACACATGTACAAAGAAATTCTCATACTCATGTAATCACTTCATGGGGGTTATTGAAAGACATCAGACTGAGGAGGGGGGTCTCTCATTATTTGTATCTTTTCGGTTTGACGTTTCACACGCGCGCATACACACGAACGCATCTGTGTGTATAATTGGTTAGATGATTATTTTCATTCCGTTCATATCTCGTCACGTGGTATATGGATAAATATAATTGATTATTCATTTTTACTGTAATTTAATTTAAATGAATGATATAGGTTCGTGTTTGTTGAATATTTTTTATCACTTTTTTATTATTATTATTGCTATTGTGTACAAGGGGAAATTAATCAAATTAAAGGCATGTAAGTTAGGGAATTTTGAATTGAAGGGAGGACCAAAAGAGATTTGGGTTTCTTACTTAGAATAGTGTAAGCGGATATGATTGGTGATTTCTGCAGTAACAATTCCTTTTTTTTTTTTCTTCAATTATTTGCTAGCTTTTTAATCTTCAAAAGTCAAAATAGATATCATTTTTCACAGTGGTTTTGTACACCTAGCTTATATATCCATCTCAAATAAAATCTGATATATTATTTCTTGTCTGGCAGGCCGTTGTGCAGCACTGATAACTGATAAGCTCTAGTAAAATTAATTACAAGATCAGGCTTAGCAAAAATAATTACAAATCACTTTGTTCACGCATTGATCTAATAATTAAAAAGTTTATAATTACATATGATCGAATTCATATTCCGAATTTTATTTCTTAATTATCTCAATTAGTTCACAACAAAAACCTTTAATTGATTGTTTTCTAAGAAGATTGTAAATGTGAGTACAGTTCTATTAAATGATCATATATACCACTTAAAGGACAAGTTATTGATATAATTGGAATGAATATTGTATTATAGGATTTACAATTTAATTATACATTATATCTTTTTTTCTTTTTTTTTTGGTATCAAGGATCCCGAACTTCGTCCATACACCTATCAACCTGTTCTCCCCAACTGCGTGACTCGCCATGGCCTATATATTGGGTCGTGGAGTAGGATAAAAAGGAAACCCCGGCCCACACCCCCGGCCACACAAAGATGCAAGCGGGTAAATCAGAACTCGCTTTCGCCTGGGTATACATTATATCAATTTGTAATTGAAAATGTATGAATAGGTTTAGTTTCAATTCTGTTCTTTTTTGAAATATTAATTATTACTTTGGCAGCCATTTTTTCTCTGATTTAATATTTGAATTTTGCTATTATACTACATACATACTTGATACTTGAAGGTAGTTAATAAAGATTAAAGAGCCTCGATCTAATACCTATTTTAAATAAATATTTAAATCTAACAACTAACAGGTATTTTAGTTACTGTGTAGTAGCATAATCCTGAATATTGAACTACTTCTCAATAACATCAACCTACTAAAAGCCATATTGGTTCAATAAGATTACAATAATGCGCGCACCATATAAGTAAATAAAGGAATGTTAATCTATTCATTTGCTACTCATTGAATATACACACAAACAATTATATATTTTCAAAGGCATTAAGGTAATTAATAATTAATTCAATAGATTATAGTGTCTCGTCTTGGTTCCAATGTTTGAGAGGGATTAGGGTGGGGTTCTTAAAAAAAAAAAATGAAAAGAAAAAAATATAAAGCATTATTGGTACAATGAACTTAAAATTAATACAGGCTTTACAGAATCCATTCTATGAATCGATTAAAAGTTAATTAAAAACCTCATCATCTAATCACAGGACACATGTATAGTTGTAGTACTGATCATTTGCAGTACTTTTTGGTGATCATTTGCAGTACCCTTAGAAAACATTTATTACATTTGAACAAATTATGAAAATTGACTTCATTGATTTTGAATTAAATAAAAACAAAACTCTACAAGACATAACTTATTAAACCTAAAAGGATTCTGCTACTATGTAAAGGCAACAACTGATTCCTCATAAGAAGCTAAGAAATAAGAAATTATCGATTATTCTCTCTCTCTCTAGCTATTTAATTAAATGAACCGATGGATGCAGTTTTGTGTTTTTCTTGAATTTCAAAATTATTCAATTTTGGAAAAGACATTCTGGTAGGGAAACAGCCCGGAGCCACTTAATGATTTCGTTCAAAACAATTTCATAGATATATAGATACACATACCTTATCTATCTCTAATTAATATTGCAATATTTGACCATCAAATAAATTTCCTGGCCCATTGATAATGATCATCTGTAGAGTACTGACGCACTAATTTATTTTCTCGATCATATCTCAGTTAATTGAATAATTTAATGAAAGTTGAGAGAAGCATGTCATGTGACAATATACTAGCTTTTTGCTTCATATAATGCAACATATATGCAATATATATAAAAGTAGATATATAGAAATGGGGTTGGGTTCTAATTTCTAAATGAATAATATATATAAAGTTCAAACATGGATAATTAACAAACAAATTCAAGAAAAATAATAATAAAGCTGTTCAACATTGTACTGTTAATTAAAGAAACGTTTCCATTAATCATGTTCATTTACTCATATTAGGATCCAATATCATGCATCTGATTTCGTGCCACAAATCATCATTACCCAAATCTAGTGTGTTGTATATTTCATCAGCTTAAAAGATGTATGAATTTGTTTAAAAAAGAAATAAAAAAAGAGATGCATGAATTTCTCACTAGCTTCTTCCAGATGCACCTTATACAAGCCTTATCTCAGCAAATATGTCGGTTTCTGTATTCACCATTTCACTTAATAAAAGTTAGTTAATATTTAAAGTTATATTCTCAAAATTGTTTTGTATATAAATATAAATGTATTATTATATATTATTATACAAGGATTCTTGGAACAAATATGGTGATCATTCCCGGGATTTTGTTCATATATTCCAAGAATTAAATAAGTTGGTACTATGTAAAGATTATTGAAATTATAGTTTTACGATATTGCGTACTTTGAACTGTGTTTTAAGGTATATATTTATAAATATTTAAAATTTAAACAGAAATCCAAAAAATAATAAATTTTTATTTTTAAAATGAAAAATATATATGAATTTATTTTTATTAACGTTTTTCAATTTTACACATTCCTTGAGAGTTTGAGCTTATGTTAATACAATCACATCATCATTATCTTTAATCTATATATAACTTATAGCTATCATTAAATTTTTCATCATCAGTTTCATAATTATAAAATTAATTATTCGTATGCAATAAAAAAAAACATATAGGATCCTATATCTAACAGTCCGATAAACCTATTATCATTATCTTTCTTTAATGTAAAACTGACAGCTATCTATATATAGGAGCTTTGAAACAAGCCATATGCAACAAGTTCTAACAAGTTTATGTGGCTAATTTGGCATATATATTCCCCTTTTTTTTTTTTTTTTTTTTTTTTTGAAGTAAGGCATATATATTCCTATCTTCATTCTTTATCATGTTTCCATATTTTATACTGAAAAGTATTTCTGTTGTCAGATTACCAATGATGATGGTCATCATGACAGTCACCATCTGTTTGATTATTAAATTTCATAAAGAAATAATATATAAAAAGAAGACTCATACCATTTTCTTATATAGGAAGATTTATAAATGATAACAGTACTGCAAATCTAGATTTGAAGAATATAAGAATATGTTAAATCAATTAAAAATACAATGAGAGGGTATAATTCTGATTATATAGTATTGGCCCATCTAATCTTTGAAGATAAAGAGGAGAAAAAAATAAATTATACCCACTCTAGTACTATATGATATATATGTATATGTGCAGAAAGTGGTGCTGTTGAAAATGGGCTGATTTTGACTTGATTAAAGGGCAATATTATTAAAGTGGGAGCATTAATTCTAAGAAAAACAAATATTAAAAAGTGCATGGAATTTTGTATATGTAATATTAGTTTAAGTATTTCATGGACTTTCTTTTATAATGTATATATGTGTGGCACTGCTATTTCTGCTTTTACTTAAAGAAAAAACAAAACAAAAGGAATTCACTTATTCACATAGGACTGAACTGATCCTCCTCCACTACAATATTGATTTGCTTTTTGAAGTTATACAATGGACACTGAGAAATGCCAAAGTTTTGAATATAGAATTTTCCACTATACTGATCTCTTGTTGTAAGCATGAATATGCTCACAATTTGGGCTGGGAAATGGGTCAGCCTACAAATATTTGGGCTAGGAAATGGGTCAGCCTACTACAACAATTTGGGCTGGGAAATGACTATATACAATTGGGTTTTTTTTAAGTATAGTAGGAGATTACTAGTTAGTGTGGGCTGAACCTGTGGTTAGATGTGGGTTCTTGGCATAATCAAGCAGGTCTAGCCCAATGAATTCAAGCCATATATATATATATATATTTTTTTTTTGAAGTATTATACTATTACATAAATTTGGGGTTTTTTTGGGAAAGGGAAGGACTTGAACCTACAACCTCGTGGTGCAGATGTGAGGGGTTTACCACCAGACAAACCTCATCCCATTAGTATTACAATAAATCAGGGGCGAAGCCAAGATTTTGATTTCGGAGGGCCAAAACACAACAAAACAATTATTGTGATGTGTTGTGCCATGCTGGGCTTGTACGAAATCAGGCCGTGTCTGGCTGGCCTGGCCCAGTTTTCATGTCTATGTAAGGTATATAAACGGAACCAATCTCATGGTTGATCCCTCTACTATCGTGAAAAATAAACCCAGCCACGATCTTCACTTCAGGTTTGAGCTACTATAAAAATAAAATAATATACCAATTTAGTAAATCATATTAGGAAACAACAAAATATAAAAACGGAAAATAAAAATAAAAACAATTCCCATTGAAATTGACTTGTTTCTTTTCTTATTTATATTAAAAATAAAGATAATTTAAAATTTTAAAAATAGTTTTGGATTTTTCCATATAAAATTATTTATAAATTTATATTCCATTGAAAGGACTATCTTTAATTAATTTATTTATTTTAATAAAAAAATTACCTTCATTTTAAATTTGTATAGTTAAGGGCAATTTGGTCTTTTTATTAGTTCAATTTTAAGCGTAAGAGAAGTTTGACTAGATAAATTAGGGTTAACTGTACAAACATACTCTCTATTTATCTAATAAAGCAAATTTTCAAACAAATGCTCTATTCAAACACAAACATCCCAATTGGAATGTGCTTGGGGTATAGAAAGTCAATAGTGCCCTTGGGTAAAAAGGGAGAGGTTGTTTTGGTGGGTAAATTTCACAAACAACCCCGAAATTAGGTATAATTGTATAAATATTCATTTTTTTTTCTAGTAATTACATAAATATACCTTACCGTAATTTAACTTTTGTTAACTACCTTTAACCACATTTGTATCTCGAAATGACTAAACTACCTTTAAAAATTTTATTTATCTTTTCTTTTAATATTTAAAAATATTAAAAAATATTTACTTAAAAAATTGAAAAAAGCAGTACCATTTTTTTATTTATTTTTTTATTTTTTACATTTTCCATGTCCCCAAACACTAAATTTTCAGATTTCAAAAACCAACTTTATCACCAAAACATTCAATTTCATACTCATTAACCCACAAACAATTTCATTTCATCAACACAATCAAAACCCACCAACAATTACATTTAATCAACAGAATCAAAACCCATAAAACTCACTAAACACAATCAAAACCCACTAAACATAGACATTTTTCTAGTTTTGTGGGTTCTGATTGTGTTAGAAAAAATGATAGAAAGAAAGCAACAAAAAAATTGTACCGATTTTTTTTTATTTTTTAAGTAAATATTTTTTAATATATTTAAATAATAAAAGAAAAGATAAATAAGTTTTTAATGGTAGTTTAGTCATTTCAAGATACAAATGTGGTTAAAGGTTAAAGTTAACAAAAGTCAACTGACGATAGGATATATTTATGTAATTCTTAGAAAAAATGAATATTTATACAATTACACCTAAATTCGGGGTTGTTTGTGAAATTTACCTACCAAAATAACCTTTCACTTTTACCCAAGGGCACTATTGACTTTCCATACCCCAAACACATTCCACTTGGGATGTTTGTGTTTGAATAGGGAATTTGTTTTATTAGATAAATAGAGGGTATGTTTGTGCAATTAACCCTATATAAATACATGTTTACTCTCTAACTATATTTATTTTATTTTAGTTTTATTTTTAAATTTTAATTTTTATAGATCATTGAATTGAAATATGATGATTAAAAACCAACACAACAATCATGTTTTTGTATAGTAGTCAGTAGCTGAACCCTATATTTCATAGATTTTAATTACTAATTTGTTATTCTTACACCAAACAGTTCGGGGTCTGTCAAAACCAATTAAGATCGGACACTATAGGAGAGATTCATGCTGGTCACACAGACCACAAGTTGGTGCTGAAAAACTACAAAAAAAAAAAAAAAAACCCTACACATGTGACGACTATAAGGAGCCAGGGATTGGGTCACAATGTCGGTGTAAGGACTGTGAGTACGATCTCCACAAACACTGCATGTTCTACAAATCCACCACCTGCCACGACTTCTTCCCAAAATCTTCCTTTAAGTTCATCTGGCCATCGGGACAACACGAGAGACAATGCAATGGGTGCAGGAAGCCAATGAGAGTTTTCGTGTACCACTGCAAAGAGGAAGGGTGGGATTTACACCCTAACTGCATGAACCTCTTAAATAAGCTAAAAGTTGACTATGTCAAGTTCAAGCTTCAAGACAAGGTGTTGAAAAAGTGCTTTTGATGCAACAAGAGGAGACTCGAAGGAAGCATTTATGGGATCAGAGGTTGTTCAAACGTGTCTAAATGCAAGAAGTATCATATTCATGTGTATTGTGCATCGGAGATGATGCTGGTTTTGTGGAAATGGTGGTAGGAGTAGTGGTGAAAAATTTGGAAGGATTGTGAAAGTTGTTTTCAAGGTTTTTGTGAATATTCTTCTACGCGATCCGACCATTACACTTACTTGTCTCGTCCCCGAGTTGATCATAAAATGATGTTTGTCATATTCGAGTTGTGCTTTTTACGTGCCGTGTTGGCCTAACATGCCATAAAACTCAACCCATCACGTTATATTGTTGGGTTGTGCCAAAACACGGCCAAACAATTATCATGTCGTGTCGTGTCGTGTCGTGCCGTGCCGTGCTAGGCTTGTACGGAATTGGGCCGTGTCTGGCCAGTCCAACCCAGTTTACATGTCTAGGTATAGTATATAAGCGGAACTAATCTCATGATCGATCCCCCTGTTGTCATAAAAAATCAACCCAGCCTCAAATTTATTCCTACTTGGGTCCAAAGTTACGTTTATATTAAGAAAATATGTACATCTATCAATTAAATACCAATTATGATAATCATATTTATAATTACTTAAACTAACACACAATACCTGATCACCTGATAGAAAAATCAAGTGGCGGATTCTCACGATAGCAGATCAACTGTCCAACCAGATGATTCTTGTATCTGACTATCTGTAATCAAACCCGTTGGGTTGACCCATGTAATTCATTTTCCCACCGCCACCACTCACCTCAGCTTTATCCTCATTATCATCACCAGGGGCGAAGCCAGGATTTTGACTATAGGGGGCCAAAACACAGCTAAACAATTATCGTGTTGTGTTGTGTCATGTCGTGCTGGGCTTATATGAAATCAGGCCATGTCTGGCTAGCCTGACCCATTTTACATGTATAGGTACGGTATAAAAGCGAAACCAATCTCATGGTTGATCCCTTTACTATCATGAAAAATAAACCCAACCCTAAATTTATTCTTACTTAGGTCCAAAGCCGCGTCCACGTTAAGAAAATATGTACAACTATCAATTAAATACCACTTTTGATAATCATATTCATAATTACTTAAACTAACACACAATACCTGATCGCATGATAGAAGAATCATCTGGCTGGTTCTCACGATAGCACATCAACTGTCCAACCGGATGATTCCTATATCCATAATCAAACCTGCTAGGTTGACCCATGTAATTCATTTTCAAGTTCTTCGATCACTTTCCCACCACCTACGCCATTGCCCTCCTAAACTTTATTCCCACTATCATCACCAGGGGCGAAGTCAGGATTTTCACTCTAGGGGGGGTACAAAACACGGCCAAACAATTATCATGCCGTACTGGACTTGTACGGAATCAGGTCGTGTTTGGCTAGCCCGAATCAGTTCACATGTCTAGGTATGGTATATAAGCGAATTGGAAATCAACTCAGACCTAACTTTATTCTTACTTGGGTCCAAAACTCCGTCCATGTTAAGAAAATATGTACAACCATACATTAAATACCACCTATGATAATCATATTCATAATTACTTAAACTAAGACACAATGCCTGATCGCATGATAGAATAATCATTTGGCGGGTTCTTACGACATCATATCAAGTCATCAATTGTCCAACCGGATGTTTCCTGTATCCGTAAGCAAACCCGCTGGGTTGACCCATGCAATTCATTTTTCAAGTTCTTCATTTTTCCGCCCTCCTCAACTTTATCCCTACTACCATCACTAGGGGCGAAGCTAGGATTTTGACTCTGGGGAGCCAAAACACGACCAAACAATTTCCGTGCCATGCTGGGCTTGTATGGAATCAGGCTGTCTGGTCGGCCCAACCCAGTTTACATGTCTAGGTATGGTATATAAGCGGAACCAATCTCATGGTCGATCCCTCAGCTCTCACGAAAAATCAACATAGCCCAAAATTTATTTTTACTTAGGTCCAAAGCTGCGTCTATGTTAAGAAAATATGTACAACTATCAATTAAATACTACTTCTGATAATCATATTCATAATTACTTAAACTAATATACAATACCCAATCACATGATGGAAGAATCATCTGGTGGGTTCTCACAACAACACATCAACTGTCCAACCAGATTATTCCAGTATCCGTAATCAAACCCACAGGGTTGACACTTGTAATTCATTTTCAAGTTCTTCATTTTCCCACCGCCACCGCCCTCCTCAATTTTATCCCCTCTACCTTCACCAAGGACGAAGCCTGGATTTTGACTCTGGGGGGCCAAAACTTGAACTAAATTTACAAGAAAAAAAAATGAAAAAAATTAGTTTATCTTTTGTTATAGATATATCTTAAAATTAAAAAAATTATTAAAAAAAAAAAAAAAAAAAAATCTCCTAACATCTCTCCCATCTATTTTTTTTTTTTTTTTTTTTCATTTTGATTTTTTTTAACTTACTTTTTGGTTTATATATATATAATTCCTTAATGTTCATTTACTATTTTTCCCTTTGAGGTTAACCACCAATGTGTTTTAACGGAAAGGAAGAAAATGACTAATAGTGTGAACTAGAGGGGATAATGACCATTAGTAAAACTAGAGAGGGGGTTTTGACCAAAATGACAAACGTCAGGGGAGATTTTGTTAATATCCCAAAAAAGAAAAAAGAAATGATAAGAATTGCATTGTAAAGATTAGTCGGGGACTCGGGGGTGCCAATAGCACTGCTATATATTAAGCCAACAATCACATAAGATCCATATCCTAAAACATAGATGTAGAAGATCTGTATAAACTTTTTCATGGGCCTGGGTGCCATGGCTTTTTCATAAGTCACACGTATCTTCTACTGAACCGAGTTCTCTTCGACTTGTAAATATATCACGTACGTACCCAAATAAGTGAATAAGTGATTACAATGGTAGTATATCTTTTATTCAATGCAAAAAATATTTGTCACTATGTGTCTCAATTGATCAATCCAATGCAATATATGTATAGTGGCAGTCAATAAATTATGATGACAAATGAATAAGGGGTTACATGAAACCTACCGAGATCAAATATTATATGTGCAGTTCTAAATTCTAATCCTCAATATTGAGAAGAAAACTCCTCATATATATTTGTAAAATATATATGATGGAATTCAAATCCTATACTATTAGCGTGGAAGAGGATCACCTGTGATAAGAGGTTATATGCATAAATCATCAACTTAAAAAATTAGACTGAACGAGCACTCTCTGCTATCGATTCACATGCATTAAGTGATGAATATAAATGTATTTTATCGGTAGTTACATGTCACATTTTAGTGGCAAAATACGTCACTCATCTCTCTAAAAACGACGCACAGCGGTGCATATAAATGCAAAACGAAGGGTGGCAAAACAGATTACTATAAAAAGCCTTGTAAAAAAGAAAACAATTTTCTCATGCAAATCTCTGCTTCCCATATCTTCTACAAGTGTCCATCTCTTTCCACGTGTCCACCACCTCTTCTTCCATAAAATACGCATCTCCTTGACTACTTCTTCATTCACTCTCATCACTCTCTCTCTTTCTCTCTCTGTAATACTCCGAAGAAAAACCATCAATGGCAGAGCAACGCCAAACAACCTATGGGCAAGTCCTGCAGCACCAACCACAAAATTACCCAACTGATGCATTCAGAGGTATGTTACCTGATCATAGTCCTTCAAAATCTCAAATTATTGCAGTTGTCACTCTCTTTCCCATCGGTGGAACTCTTCTTCTCCTATCTGGGCTCACTCTAGCCGGTACACTCATCGGCCTCGCCGTTGCCACGCCGCTTTTCGTCATTTTCAGCCCGGTTTTGGTCCCCGCGGCTATTGTAATCGCGTTGGCCGTGGCTGGGTTCTTGACATCTGGAGCTTTTGGAATCATAGCGCTCTCGTCGTTGTCTTGGATGGCGAATTTTCTAAGGAAGGTGGGTGACACGACTGCCCCTGAACAGATGCAGCAGTTTAAGCGGCGCATTCAAGATACGGCCGGTCAAATCGGGCAGAAGACGAAGGAGACGGGACAGGCCATCCCCTAGGAAGGGAAGGACCGAACCTGAACCAGGCCTTGAAAGCCCAGTGGGCCGTCTTTGTCTTTTGTGTTTATATTAAGTGTCTTTTTTTTTTTTTTTTTGGATCCAGTAAATGCCTTAGTGTTACTACTCTCTTTGAAAGAATCACTCCACTTTTTAATAAATTTAACTCAATTTGTGTTGTTTTCCTGAATATCTACAAGATTTTATTACACGTTGGATTTGAACATGAAATAAGGTCAATATGCCGTCTCATGGAGAGCTACTTTAGCTTTATTATAATCAGCATATGATAAAGAACAAGCAGCAAAAACAAGAAGATATGCACATTTACAAGTATCTTACTAGACCTAAGCAACACAAGATGTTTCATGAAATCCAATTTCGTTAATATGGTAAAACTATAGATGCACATCTGCTCACGAAACCTGCAACACTAAAGACAAAAACAAATGCTCATTATTATTATTCATTTCAATTTTTCCAAGTCTCACATTAATCACTTTTTTTCCACACATCTGAGATGGTTTCCTCAAACAGCTATGATCACCACCATCTTCTCCTTATCTCTATCTTGACCACTGTCTTTACTAGTGTTCTCTCCTCCAATGTCTTCATCAAGTCTACAATCATGTACCCTTTTAGCTGCTCTAATCACACATGGACCTGTAATTCTTACCTATATCACATCTCTAAAGGCAATTCTCTAGAGGAAATAGCCTCGTTCTACTCAGTGAATGTATCAGACATCAAACCAATTTCACATGGCTTCAAAAAAGACTATCTTGTATCGGTTCCCTGCAGTTGTAAAGATGTGAATGGCACTCAAGGATATTTTTACGACACCTTTTACAAAGTGCAAGCAGGCGATACATTTGCAAACATCTCAGGTGAATTCTACAGTTGGCAAGCCTGGAGGGTTGCAGGAGAGAGGAAGCTATTTGTTGCTGGAGATACAATTACCATACACCTTATATGTGGGTGCTTAGAAGTGGAATCTCAAGAAGTTGTGTCATACACAGTTCAAGAGCATGATACTTTATCAGGAATTGCAGCACTTCTATCAGCAACAGTTGATGATATTGAGAATTTGAACGAAAGATTGACTCAAAATCCTAATTTCATTGATGTTGGATGGGTGGTATTTGTGCCAAGGGAAAGAGAGGGAATTAAAGCCAGTAGACAAGGTTAGAGCTTTCTATGTTTAGATTGCAGGGGTCTCAAGTTTACTCATTCTTGGTTGATTTTGCTGTATGCATGTTAGATTTTTCATACCTGCGATAAATTCATTCAAAAGTACAAGCAGACTCACCTTTTTTCTCTTTCATCAAGCTAGGAAGAAGACGCAAGTATGCAATAATCATCGGTTTATTGTTGTCAGCTGCTAGTTTGATTGCAATATGCGCATTCATCGTCTTCTATCTGAGAAGAAACAGAAACCATAAATCCAGAGAAGAAGATCCAAAAGTTGTCAGCAGAGTTCAAAGTGCCAACAGAATTTCCTTGCAGCAGCACCTTCACAAACAAGACATTGAAGGTCAGATAAATTTCAACTGTTGATTCCTTTCATTGAGTTTCAGAAATAGGTCAAGAGTACATAAAATTTATCTGAAAAACAAAATGCCTCACAGAAACAACACCACGAATGCACTTAGGAGAGTTTCATATATGTCCCTTTCTGTACAGGTTGGTGATTAACCTAACCTTTAGCTATTCCTAGTAACCCCTAAAATCTGATGTGTCAGGAATCATACATTAACAATGGGCTATGCATATATTTTGACAAATGATTGCTCATATGAAGCAAAACTATTGCTTGATGTAGCAACCTTTCAGTCTGAAAGACTAGTTACATATAGTCTGGAGGAGATTTATGAGGCCACAAGTAACTTTGACGAAAGCGGGAAAATTGGAGAGGGTGGATATGGTAGCGTATACAGTGGTACATTAAAAGAACGGGTACTGTAATTTTCCTCATTTTTTATTTATTTCATTTTCATACTTAACAGAACATCTATTAAACTCAAAGTGTCAAATATTAATGAATGTGTTAACAGGATGTAGCGATTAAGAAAATGATGTCTAGCAAGTCAAAGGAATTTCTCGCAGAGCTTAAAGTATTGTGCAAAATACATCACATTAATGTGGTAAGATATCATGTCGAACAAATTAAAGCACCTGAATATGTGAAAATAAGAGTTGATAAACACAGTGATCAAACAATACTATTCCAGGTCGAGCTAATAGGATATGCAACTGGGGACAATCACCTCTATTTAATATATGAGTATATTAAGAATGGATCACTCAACGATCATCTTCATGACCCCCTGTTGAAAGGTATTAGTACTATAAACCAGCAACACTTAACCTCAAACATGTTTTTCAGCTGTGTAAGTGGCACATGTTATTATGATTAAGCTCAATGATATGCTTAATGAGTAATCATCAAAGAAAGCTGTCACAAAGAAGAACACCGAAGAGTAAAGCAAGATAATTTATTGTTTATTCGTTTCTGTGAGGTTCTTACACAAACAGTTATCAGGATACTCACCTCTTTCATGGACTGCAAGATCCCTGATTGCACTCGATGCTGCAAGAGGAATTGAATACATCCATGATCACACAAAGGCACGCTATGTGCACCGTGACATAAAAACAAGCAACATTCTACTTGATCAGGGACTCAGAGCCAAGGTACTCTTTTATCATTCAATGGTAGCACTATCTGTTGTTTTGCATACCTCCAGAGTCACTTAATGCATTACTAGAATCAAGTAATTAGCTGAAGGCTGCTTCGACAGGTAGCAGATTTTGGGCTGGCAAGACTAGTAGAAAGATCAAATGAAGAAGATATCATAGCAACACGCTTGGTTGGCACACCAGGTTACATTGCTCCTGAGTAAGTTCAAGATTTGCTTGTGAGTAAAGTAAATTAACAAAGAATGCATCACTAAAACTTCAAAGTACATTAAGAACAAACAAATTAAAATGATTACACGCCTAAATTTGTATGCGGTCTTCAATAGTAATCTTTACAATCAATCACCTGCTCTTTTTTTTTCTCTCTTTTTTTTTTTTTTTTTTTTGCAAGATGCGTTCGTGAACTGCAAATGACATCTAAAACTGACGTTTATGCATTCGGGGTAGTACTGGCTGAGCTTGTAACTGGTCAGCGAGCACTCAATCGAGACAAAGAAACAAACAGAGTGAAGTCTCTAGCGACAACAGTAAGTCATGCCATAAAAAATTATCAGCATTATATTAACTAGAATCATAATTCGACATTCTTAACATTACAACACCATTTCACACAACAGATTGTTCTGACATGTCTACCTTCTAATTTCCTATAAAACATGCTTAGATTTGCACAATATTCAATGAACAAGAGTTAGAGACTGCTTTGCAAGACAATACAGATCCTAACCTGAAAGTAAGGTACCCAATTGAAGAAGTTTACAAGGTTAGTACAAAATGCAATTACAATATTAAACCAGTGAGAAATCTATAATTGCAAATGATAATAATATACAAATGTTTCAAGCTAACGAAAACACACCCAAAAAAAAAAAAAAAAAAACTTGTACCTCCTGTAGATGGCGGAACTATCGAGATGGTGTTTGAGTGAAGAAGCGGAAAACAGACCAGAAATGAGAGAGACTGTGCAGATACTCTCCCAAATAGCCATGTCCTCGATTGAATGGGAAGCGACTTTTGGGGGATCTAGCCAGGTTTTTTCAAGCTTAATCAGCGGAAGATAATAATATGTGTTTTCATGACAGTTGTTTGTTATACCAAAAGTCCAAAACCAAGCAATGATACAACCAAGGTTCCTTAGTGCAATATTGGTGGTGTTGTGTTGATTATTTGTTAATTTTATTTGAGGTTCTAAACTATTTATTTTTGTTGATTTTATAGATGATTTCTATATTAAATAGTCTCATATGAATTGTATTAATTGGACCAAATTAGATTGAACTTAATTTTTTTTAATTAAATCGGATTATATATCAAATCATATAAAATCAGATAGAGTCAATCGGTGCATATCTCTAATGGAGGATAGTTAAGTATCGATGTGAGGTTTATAAACTTTATATGTGATAAGGATATCTATAATTTAAAAAACGATCACTAAGCTAATATAAAACAAATAATATTAACTATATATATATATATATATAATTAGACCGAATAAATATTCTTTATAACTAAAATATATATATTTTTAATTTAAATATGTAATTTTTCTATCAATTTATTTCCTACTAATCCAACTGAATTACAAAAGTTGGCATCTATTAGTTTTTAATTTTCAAATTGAAATCTATTATTTTTTAATTTTTAAATTGATTTACCTAAAAATTTAAGACGGGTCATTCCACAGCTTTGTTAATGCATGTACGCAGGAAATTACTGAATAAACCTATTACTAGACCAACCTTATCCCGTTTTTTTTTTTTTTTTTTTTTGAAATATCACACTTTTACATAAATTGAAGTTTTTTTAAGAAGGAATGAGGACTTGAACCTGTAACCTTATGATACAGGTGTGAGGGGTTTTATCACTAGACTAATCTCATTTTATCACCTTATCTTATCTCGTATTGTTCATATTCTTATATTGATTTTCTTTATTTTTTTTTATTTTTTTTTTACAAAAAAATGGGAAAAAAAAATAATAATAATATTATGGGTGTTATTGGTATGGGCTTTTTTCGGTGAAGAAGCAATTGGAGCCCAATGTCCCAGGTGAAGTGGAAAGCACGTGCGTGGAGTATGATACACTCGCATAACATTTTTCTAACAGAACAAAGAAAAAAAAATTCCAGTAAGAAATTTCAATCTTATTATACTGAATTTGATTGCCAATCCAGATTTACAACTGCTGCTTGGATCTGGTGCGTGATCAATCAATCACTGAGAGCCAGCTTTCCTCGTCTAATGGCTGGCGCCGCCTCGGCGCTCTTCCTTCTCGACATCAAAGGACGTGTTTTGATTTGGCGCGATTATCGCGGCGATGTCTCCTCCGTTCAAGCTGAGCGCTTCTTCACCAAGTTCATCGAGAAAGAGGTTGTTACACTTTCAATCTCTTAACGGTTTCGTATTTTCATATGTATTGTAAAATCATGCTTCGATTTACCGTAGAGAGATTACTGTATTGTCCCATGGAGATGCGCACTTTGATTGATTTCAATAAATTTTGATCAATCTGTAACTTTCAATTTTTATTTTCTGAACTTGATGATCTCTTTTTAATGTAGTTTCTAGTCAAAAGTATGTGGCTTTGGATTTTCATATTTTTTTTTTGGAAAGTAGAAAGTGATGGCTAATATTAAACGATATGTGAATTGAGTTTTGAATTTGTTCTGGTTCAGGATGATCCACAATCGCAAGATCCTGTTGTATATGACAGTGGTGTGACCTACATGTTTATACAACATAACAATGTTTACTTGATGGCAGCATCTAGGCAGAATTGTAATGCTGCCAGTCTTCTGCTATTTTTGCATCGGCTAGTTGATGTAAGCTCTTTATACTGATTTAACTTTTTTCTTGTTTTTAATGGTTTACCTACCTGTACCAGAGCATAGGGAATCTTTTTTGCTTTCTTTTTTCTTTTTAATGATTGATGATATGTGTTTGTATATCCAGGTTTTTAAGTATTATTTTGAAGAGTTAGAGGAAGAGTCTTTGAGAGACAATTTTGTGGTTGTGGTAAGAAATTCATTGTTCTTTTCTTAAATGAAAGAAATACGTGCGTGTCCTTGCACTTGATGGTTTTATATTAATGCCTTGTGCATCTGACTATCTGGCAGTACGAGTTACTTGATGAAATAATGGACTTTGGTTTCCCGCAATTTACTGAGGCAAAGATTCTTAGTGAGTTTATCAAGACCGATGCTTACAAGATGGAAGTTACACAGCGTCCTCCCATGGCTGTGACTAATGCAGTTTCTTGGCGCAGTGAAGGTATACAGTATAAGAAAAATGAAGTAAGTTGACATCCTTAGCATTTCAGTGTTAATGAATTGAGATATCATGTGTTATGGAAGTTTTGATCATGTTTAATTAGGTATTTTTGGATGTGGTGGAAAGTGTCAATATACTCGTCAACAGCAATGGGCAAATTATACGTTCAGATGTTGTTGGGGCGTTAAAGATGAGAACATATTTGAGGTGCATGCTTATCTTCTTTTAAGTAAACTATTTTAGGTTGTATGAGGTCTCTGAGGCTGATGTTGAAAGAATTAGATGCTCTATATCGATTATGTAATGTAAATGTAATGTGGCATATTTCTGTATAATTTTACTAGCAAATATGCAAAACTTTCTTAGAAATGTAATATGAGCTAATGCCGTTAATTCTTTTTTTGATAGGAAACTAGAATCATTTCATTATTGAAAGAAAAAACAAAGGTAAACAAGATGTCCACAACTCAAAAACCTTTTGTGGACTACAAAAAAAACAAGTATAGATACTTGTATGATCTTAGCCCCAAGCCCAAAAACATGTCTATATGAAAAGTGATAACCAGTGCTGCAAGTAATGTCGTTAATTCTATACCTATGATAAGTGATAACTAGTGCTGCAACTTTGGCTGATTAGGCAGGGCTAGGGACTAACCTTGGCCTAGTCTGAGATGCTAATTTCTTGCCCTAACCCAGCTCTACCTAAGTTTTAGGTGGAGCCACTTTTCTCAAGCAAGTTCTGCTTAGTATCTTTTAAGTTTGGTTTAAGCTCAAGTTGAATTGTTAAGATATGATTTCCTCACGTCAACAAGTTTCCTGCTATTTCAATATAATAAATTTGTAACAAAGATGACGGGTGCTGAAGTTCTTTTCAGTTCATTATGTGTGCTCTGTTGTTCTTATTTTATTTTGCCTTTTCTAAACCATCTATTGCTTTATCTTTGTAGCGGTATGCCTGAGTGTAAGCTTGGGTTAAATGATAAAGTATTGTTGGAGGCCCAAGGTCGAACATCAAAGGGGAAAGCCATTGATCTGGATGATATTAAGTTTCATCAGTATGTTGCCTTATATTGTTAGTCATATCTTTTTTCTGGTTTATGGATTTTGTTTCCCTCTCATTTTCAAAATTTCTTGCTTATAGTTGATTGCTAATATGTTTGTACATAAGTTCCAAACACAGTAACTGCTGCTATATTTTCTTGTATTGATTTTGTCTCCTTTTCTTTTGGGGAAAAAAAATCTTGTGTTAGGTGTGTACGCTTGGCTCGTTTTGAAAATGATCGGACAATATCCTTCATACCCCCTGATGGAGCTTTTGATCTCATGACATACAGACTCAGTACTCAGGTTCATCTCATCTTTTATGCTTCATATGGTGTAATACTGGTTTCATTAATCATTTTCAATTATTTCTAATTGCCTATGCTGTGTTCTATATATTGACCTCCCAACTGGGATATTCCTTGATATTCAGTTTACTCAAATATGAAGTGTATAAACTCAATTTTATTTTTAAGGTGAAACCTCTCATTTGGGTGGAAGCTCAAGTTGAAAAACATTCTAGAAGTCGTATCGAAATCACGGTAAAAGCTAGGAGCCAGTATAAGGACCGCAGGTAAAAGTATTTGCATATACAAAATTGATTTAGTACCTGAAATAAGTCTAATAATTTTGTGGGTACTAGCTAATTCAGCTGATATATTTTTTTTTTTGGGTTGTTGTGGAAGAGGTCTTGGAATGAAATACACTCTCATTTGGGTTTGAGGGTATTTGGTTTATGTTTATTGTAATAAAAAAAAAAAAAAAAAAGATTTAGGACCTGAAAATGATAATTGAAAGCAGTCCTGAATTTCAACCTTAAGAACTCGTTATGGGTTTTTTGTAATGTTGTAATGGCTTGTGTTTCTTTATGCATGGAAGTAACATTGGACTCGCTCTTATACAATTCAAAATGTCTCAAATTTGTTTTGGTTTTCATGAATTTTATACATTTTAAGGGCAAAAACTCTTTTTTTTGTAGAATCCTCAGTTTAACTTTTGGATTGACTGCCTTATAAAGATGGATAGGGCTTTGCTGTGTATGGTAGATGATATTTAATTTCATAGATTTGGAAGGATTGTTGTCACATTTTCTAAAATTTACCCCCTCGTTACTTTCTGCTTCAGTACTGCAACGAATGTCGAAATTGAGTTGCCTGTCCCTGCTGATGCTACAAATCCTAATGTCCGGACATCAATGGGATCTGCCGCATATGCTCCTGAGAATGATGCTTTGGTCTGGAAAATCAAGTCTTTTCCTGGCAATAAGGTAGGATTTGGTCTATAATCCTATGTATAAATTATCAGCATGTCATTTATATTCGGCAACTTTTTCTACTTGTTAAGTGGCTCCCCTAAATGCTTTTAATCTTGTCTGTTAATTGAACTTTTTAGGAGTACATGTTGAGGGCAGAGTTTAGTCTTCCTAGTATAACAGCTGAAGAGCCAGTTCCAGAGAGAAAGGCTCCCATTCGTGTGAAGTTTGAGATACCGTATTTTACTGTTTCTGGAATTCAGGTATATGTTTTAACACATTATCTCCTTAGGAGGTCTTTTACTTTTCTCTTTTTACTCTTGTTTGCCTCCAATCGTTGTGATCTTATACTTTAATTAGTGAGTGTTATATGAAGTTTTCGTTTTCTTTGTTTTTTTTTTTTTTCCTTCAATTGAGGAGTGAAAATTTTCGTAAAAGAATAAATTTTGGGTGATATTAGATCAATAGTGCTCTATTGGAAAATGTTAACTCGTTTTAACTAATGTAGCCATCTGACATTTGGGTTGCACAGGTTCGTTACTTGAAGATCATTGAAAAAAGTGGATACCATGCTCTTCCATGGGTGAGATACATAACGAAGGCGGGTGAATATGAATTAAGACTAATGTAAACTATAAAGGTCCATTAGATGTAACTTTTCTTTTGAATAACGTAAATATATCACAATGGTTCGGAAACTGCAGGATGACAATCCCCTTCATTTGAGAAGTTTTTCCTTCTCATAATTTTGTTCTTTGTAGTAAAGTTCCTGTTCTTTGGTATTTTTCTTCAAACATTGTGCTTTAATTATCATTTGAAATGTAACAGTTATTTGTAGGGTGCAATGATCTCCCGAAATGTTGTTTTTCTTTTTCTTAGTGGGAACTAAAAATATTTGTTGTAAAATTGAAAAGCAGGTGCATTCTTTATCATGTTGTTGATTGTAGACAGGTTATAATTGTTTTTTTTTTTTCCTTCTTATTTAACATGATTCTGCTTTATTGTTTTATTTTTTATTTTTTTATATACCATTTGCGGTGTGACGTGAATATGTTTTATTTGGGGTTTAGCTAATTAGGTGAGATATTACGGTGGATTTCAAAATGTTATACTTCCAGGTTTTTCCTTGTAATTTTTTTTTTTTTTTGAAAAAGGATTTTCTTTGTTAATATCATAAGAGTTCTCCTATAAATTCAGCTATGACTTACTCTTAAAAGAATAAAATAAAATAGAAGAATTTGAAAGTCTATTCAAATTCTGAAATAGGATCGAAGTTTTTAGAGATTTTAGAAATGGGTGGTAAGGGAAATGAGAGCATCGGATCCTCTCCTATTCTCCTAACATGTTAGAGCTTACATGGTTGTTCTCCTTTTGATGAAATATGGAGAGCACGTACAACTGCCACAGTTCATATATATAATGAACACCATCGCACCACCACCAATATCAGCCCTCACCAGCTTCAGAATCCCCAACTTCAACACCAGAACCAATTTCAGCAACAGACAAGTAGATCATACTACTGGCAACCCAGTTCTTCTTCTTTGCCAAGCATTGAATTTTGGGCAGCTGATCATCAATGGGGACTATAGTAATGGCTATAATCTGATCATTATATATGTTTATCATTTATCAAGGATGTTATTAGTTTGTGTTGTTGTTGAATATGTCTAGCTAGTTCTGATTGATTGTTATCTGGTGACAAGTTTATGTTTGGAGTTTTAATTTCAGAAATCATCATATATTCAGATTTTTATTAATGGTTGTGTTTTGCTGCTTCTTTGATCAAATTGTGTATGGTTTAAGTTTTGATTGCTAGTGAGTAGATTGAAAGATTACAAGAGAGTGGGAGTGTGTTTTGAAAGCTCTAGATTTGCTCGTGTTTTACAAATGAGAGCAAAGCCTAATTTATACAAAAATTTACATAGAAAAGGCCAAAACATACGGCCAACTATAAATTATTGTTTTTCAAAAAGTAAGGCTTAAGTCTGACTATTGAGTTTTTCGATGATTGCTGCTGCTGTTGTCAGTCTTATCTTCAATATTGTCGATCTTATCGTTTTATCTTCTGACTCTGGCTTTGATCTTATCTTCTTATCTTCTGACTCTGTCTTTGATCTTATCTTCTTATCTTGCTTTTTCCTATCTTTGTCTTTTGCTGCCGACACTTTGTTGTACTAACGTCATGCTTGTTTAAGTGTCTAAATTATGATAGGCTTCATCATCGAACTGTTCATCTATTTCTTCTTCAGTGAGGAATTCTCTTATCCTATCTTCTTCCTCTTCCTGGATTTCCTTTAGGTAATCATCTGTCTCTGGACTAAGGAATATCCATGGAATGGGATATTTTGACATGACCTCGTGACTCCGTACGAAGATTGACATGTGAGGAGTCTGTCCAATCAGCTTTGGCCTGAACGAATTTACACAATTGAAATACTTCTGGGCTCTGTATCGTTGAAGATGTTCAAGACAGATGTCCTGACCATAATCATGAGGATAATCTTCTCGTATATATTCGACAGGGAAATTGTATGGCACTATCACTATGAAGTGATAAGCTGGTAAATAGTTTGACAACCTATAAGGCTGGTTGACAATCCATTCACAAGGAACTGAGTCAATGTCGAGGCAAAAACCATGCTTTCCTCCAAACATCCTGATAGATTGTTGAAGCTTTTCAGGAAAAAAGGAGATTTTTAAAATATTTGTTGCATGAATCCCGTCAATAATACCATAACTAAATAGCTCTTCAATACTAACTTTATCGGCAAAATCAGGGATTTCAAATTCTAGTGGAAAAATATTTAAATTTATTTGTACTGAAACAAATTTAAATATAACTTGATTATGAACTTTTTTCTCTTGTAACCATGTAGTCATACCCTCAGGTAATCCTACACCTGTAGCTAAAAACTTTTGGATTTTTAGAAAACGCTTTAAATGGATATTTTGTGCTATACCAAAAATATTTTGCTTTATATCTACAGGAAGCTTTTCTACTGCTTTAAGAAGATTTTTAGCTTGATCCCTCATTAGGGTAATATTTATAATATCAAGGGGCTTTTCTACAGAATTTGCCTCCTCGTCAGCTTCTGTACTATTCTTTTGGCTTGATAAGTTAATTCTTCGGAGTTGTTCCGCTAGCTGTTCAGCTTCTTCTAATTTTTTCTTTAAATCTGTATTTTCATCTTGGATTTTTTCTAAAAGATCATACATACTCTTTTTACAGCTTTCTAGATCTTCTGATATTCTATGATTTGCTTCATTTATTGTTTTGAAATGGTTCATGAAGCTAATCACTTGGTTACGATCATAAATAATTCCATTAAATTCTAAAATTGGTTCAAAGCCATCTTGGTTTTGTAAAAACATATTTAAGGATCTAGTGGCTTCGTCCAATGAGTAAAAACCTTTAAAAATAGGATTTGGAAAATCTTCAACATACATAGAAGTCTCTTGCCATGTTGAATAAATTCCAACTTTTCTTCCTCTATAAACTACATAGCATGAAAACTTGTTATTTTCGACAAAATACTGACTTAAAACATTTAATGAATTTAAAAATCCTTTATTATCATTTCTAAAAAACCAAATATTGTTAAGCAAAGCTTGTTGTGGTTCAGTAAGCTTATCTTTTAGTTGATTTAACGGTTGAAAAGGAACTCCAGGGTTATTGCTTATTGTAAAAGGTCCTATGTTGAGCTTTTTTGCACTATTGCTTTGAGTAGGGAAAGTAAAGCTTTTTTGAATATTTTTGAGCTTCCAGCCATATTTCCTGCATTCAAAAATTAAATATTTATTAGTCTAGATAATATATCTGCTATAGTATTATCCTTTCCACTAATATGTTCAAATTCAGCTTTATATCCTCTACCAGTTAATGTTTCTAAGAAACTTATCCATCTTTTGCTTATGAATGAATTTTTCTTTTCAAAATTTTTCTTTTGTACTTTTTTATAAAATTCTACTATATTATTGCAATCTGTTCTAATAGTAAAAGATTCATTTTGGATATATATATATGAAAATTATTTAGAGTGTTTATTATTCCTAATAGTTCTAATTCAGTACTGGACTTTCTACTTTCGGGTTCTGTAAACTTACCGCTAGAATACATTGCTATTTCTTCAGTATCCTTTGGGCTTCCTTTACTAGGTTTTTGAATAAGAATTCCAGCCCATCCTATGCTACTAGCATCTGTTTGTATTATTTTATAGTAACTATCAATTGGGAGAGCTATTGGTCCTAAATTTTTTACTATTTCTTTTATTTTTTGGATTAATTTTATATCTTCATTATTAAAATATCTTTGACCATTTTTGCTAAGTTTATTATAAAGTGGTCTGACTAAAGTACTTAGATTAGGTATAAACTTTCTACCATAATTTAATAAACCTAAAAACTTTTGTAGCTCTTTGGTCTCTTCTAATTTATCAGGAAAATTCAATATTTTAGTAGTTATATGCGGTTGGAGTTCTATTTTTCCTTTATCTATTTTTAATCCTAAAAATTCAATTTTGTTCTTAAATAATTCAATTTTCTTTTTAGAAAGTATAATATTATTAACTTTACATAGATCAAGGACTTTATGAACATGTGAAGTATGGATATATCTATTATTACTAAAAACAAGAATATCATCAATATAGACTATACAAAAACTGGAAAATGTTTTAAAAATTCTATCCATTCTAGCTTGAAATACTTGAGGTGCATTTTTTAATCCAAATGGCATTACAAGCCACTCAAAATGTCCTTCTGAACAACTAAAAGCTGTCCAAGGGATAGATTCTTTATCTAGCTTTATTTGCCAAAAACCGCTTTTACAATCAAATTTGGAGAACCATGTTGCTTTTTGTATACAATTTACTAATTCATCTTTGTTGGGAAGCTTATAGCTATTTCTTAAAGTATTATCATTTAATCTTTTATAATTGATGACCATTCTACTTTTTCCTCTTTTTTGTTCACTATGGTTACTAACAATAAAAGCTGGGCTTCTATGTCTACTAGTGCTTTCTCTTATTACCCCTAGTTCAAAGAGTTCTTTAATATGCATATTGCATTCTTTTCTATCTTCTAAACTATAAGCTAAATCCTGAGTTATTATAGTAATGTCTGGATTTATTATTTCTAACTTATATATTTCTGTAGAATTTTCATTTTGCGGGTTATCACTAATAATTTTTGTTCTTTCTAAAGCTTCTACTTTATTTTTTACATCTATAGGCCAACTTTTTTCTTCTGGGTTTTCTTGGTTAGACTCTATTCTAGAGATTATACAAAGATCTTCAGTATAACTTTCCATTAGATATTCTTCTATTTCTTCATAACTTAAAACTTGATCAGATTCTAAATTTACTATTGAATCTTCTAGTAAGGAATCAAAATATTCTATATTTACTGGTTTTTCTATATTAGTTATTTTCTTTATATAAGGAAGGTTATTGGTTTCTAACTTTGGTTGTATAAAGGTGGATTTTTTAAAGAAATTTACACCATTTGGAGTTATTAACATGCTTCCACTATTTCCTAATATAAAGTTTAATCCTAAAATGAACTTATAGTTACTTACCTGTTTTGATACTAAGGTCTGGGGCAGGTTATGTACTTCGCCATTAATCCTAATTGGTATATTAATTATACAGTCAGTTATTGGTAATAATGATCCATTAAACTGTCTTAATCCTACCTCTGTTCCTAACTTAGTTCTAAATTCTTCTGGAGCTAAACTTTCATGTATAATGCACTTATTTGCGCCTGTATCTATCATAGCTTTAGTACAGATTCTTTTGGATTTATAGAGAATTTCTACATCTATTAATATGAGTTCACTTCCTGCTCGATTTACTTCTTCTCTTTCTATGCATTTGTTACAATAATATAATTCTTCTTTTTTATAACCTTTATAGAATTCTTTATTGCATTCTTTACAATTTTTTCCTAAAAAGGAAACAATTTCTTCTAACATATTAACACTATCTTCTGTTCCTGATGTATCATTTCCAGATTGTTCATCTGGACCTGATTCTAAACTAGACTCTTCTTCTTCATCCAACATTAATGCTTCATATTCTTCGTGATCTTCATAGTCTAATAAGGCTACAGTATCTTCATCAAGTAATTCTTTTATATTGAATATTTCTTCTAGGTCTTCTAAATAGTCTTCTAAGTCTAAAGTATTTACTTTATTATTCTTAGTTTCAGGACAATTAGGTTTGATATGTCCCATTTTTCCACATAAATAACATTTACAATCTTTGTGATTTTTCTTTCTAAAAATTCTTTTTCCTTGTTTAAAAGCTTTTTGGATTTTTTGCTTATTATTAGCATAATTATAAAATTTTCTTTTATAAGGTTTTCTATACTTATCCTTTTTGTATTTTTTAATTTTTCTAGTTTTATTTTTATTAAATCTATCATATTTATGCTTATATTTTCTGGTCTTTCCACAACCTAATGTAGGTACTTCATACAAATCTACACACATTCTACTAAATTGTTGTTGTGCTTGTCTTCTAAGTTTTTCTTCATCACATAAATCTCTAATTCTTTGTCGTACAAATTCTACTGCTGGTATTAAAGAAATCTGCCAAAATAATCCTTCTTCTTTTCTACTTTTAAACCATTCCTTTAAGTCTTTATAAAGTTTTTCTCCTATTTTTCCAGGTAACTTTGTTACAAACTTCATTAATAATTCTTCATCATAGGGTCTTCCTATTTGACTCCAATATTTATAGAAAATATCTACATAGTAATCAAAATAATGTAAATCACATATTTTTAGTTGTTCTAAACTTCTTATAGCTCTAATCTGCTTTTGGACATCATCTACTTCTTCCATTGAAGATCCTAGAACGCATTTTCTAATTGCGTCTATAAAGCTTAGGACTGTTATATTTATTTCAAATTCATCTAATTCTACTTTCTTTATGTCATCCGTTTTCATATATTCTCTCCATCCTAAATAAATTTGTTTTTCATTATATCCTAATGTACTTTCTAGATATACTAATTTATATTTATAATCTACTATATTATTTAAAGCTTCCATAGCATGCCTAATTAAATTTCCTTCCCATTTACTAAATATTTTCTTCCATTCACTAGGTCTATGTCCTTGTAGACTTAAGATTAATATATCCTTTGCTTCTGGTTCTTTTCTCCAGCTTTCTAATTTAGTTTTAGCTCTATAAACTCTTTCTGTGTCTTTTATATCTCTATATTTTTCTTTTGTGTCTATTATTCCTCTATTTTCTAAATATTCGTCTATTCGAGGTTTAGGGAATCCTTCTGTATCTGGGACATTTGTTCCACTTCCACTACCTGTTTCTAAAGTTCTAGGTTTTTCTTCTTCTCCTACAAATATTTCTTCTTCTAGATATGTTATATTTGATAAATTATTTCTTAGATTTTCAAAATCTAATTTTTCTAATAAGATATTATCTACATCTTTGTCTTCTAGTTCTATATTATTGCAAAGTTCTTCGAATACTTCTTCTTCTAGATAATTATTAGGATTACTAAAAATCAAATCTATTATTTGTTCTCTATTATTATTTAGGGTTTTAACTCTGTCTATGGTTTGTTCTAATCTTAACATATTTACTTTCATCTTCTGAATCATCTTCTTCAGTTATAGACATATTACTTTGTGTTTTATAATTACTAAATCTTTGAAAAGTTTGATCTTTATTATCAGTATAAATTTTACTACTTTCTGGTAATTCTACTAATTGAGTCTTTAATTCTGGTAATTTCCATTCTAACCCTTGTAATTCACTTGTACTAAGTCTTTTGGGAACTTGCATTTGTACATATTCGCTATGAAAATGTTCAACTATGCTTTTGTTAATAAACTTAAACTTTTTATGATATTTATTATAGCATCTTCCTAAAACAAATATTTTTATTCTTAAATTTTTATATTCTGCATCCATATTAAAACCTTTAGTTTGTATGCTTAATTTTATCTTACTACAAAATTCTTTTATGTCTATGTCTATATCAGGGAGACATCCTACTACAGCTACTTTATTTCTAAGATCTACTTCAGCGGTTGCTAGCTGAGCTTGTTCGTGATCGTTAAATCTGTCATCATAAAGATACAGATGGGCTTTAGTATCTAATCCCGCTCTAGTCTGGCTGAGTACTCCTATAATTACTACACCTAAATGTATAGCTGAGTAACCATTTTTCTTTATTTCTTTAGCACTTTGAGGGCTTATTAATGTAATTTCTTCTCTATTATTAACTACTCCGATTGTAAATTCATCTTTGTATACATACAAACTGCTTTTAAAGCTGTCTAATATTCCTTCTTGATATAAATTCTTTTTCCTAACTTGCCTAAATCCTACTTCAAGCATTTTATTTACATCTTCTTCTTGGATTAAATCTTCTGTCCGTTCTATTATTTCTTTTCCTCTATTACTATAATTCAGGATATTTCTAACTCTACTAGCTACTGGTAGTCTTAAACTAGATGATCTTGTTAATTCCATTTTTGTTAAATAAATTTACTTTTGGTCCTAAAATGTCTTGAATTTCTACTTTTGGTTGACTAGGAGAAACTTGAGCTTCTTGCTTTTTCTCTAATAGATTTATTCTATTGGCTAACCAGGCTATATGGTTTGGATCTACTTGGTTATGTATAATTTTATTAATATTACTTTCTAATTCTTCTATTCGTTCTAAAGCTTTAATTAATAGCTTTATTATGGTATTACACTGTCCTTGGGTGACTGTATTACTTTCTAAGTTAAAAACTTTATCACTTATGCTTATAGGTAAATTATTGGGAGCTTCTATAGTTAATTCATTAAGAATTGTTTCTAAATGGTTCATTCAGTAAGTCTTTTAATTTGTGATCTTAGTTCTTGCTGAGTCTGCTTTATATTTTCTATTTCTAGGCTAAGGCTTGTAACTAGACTTTTTATTTCTAATTCTACTGGTTTAGGAGTTTTTTGTTCTATTAAATTAGTTAATTCTAATATTTCCTTTTTACTGGGAAATCTTTTTATAGTATTATTAAAGTCTCCTATTAGTTCTTTTATGTAATCTAAATTCTTTCTTAGTGTATTTATTTTACTATTTTCAAAGAGGCTTGCTAGATCAGTAATATTTTTATTAGTCTTGTCTATATTTTCTTCTAAGCTTTGACCTAAATTGATTATTAAGTCTACGATGAAATTTTGTTGACTATTACTAGTATGTGGAATATGCTTGTACTGATTATCTAAGTGCTCTATGTTACAATTAATTTTTATATTGCTTTGTAGATTTACTTTTGTTTTTCTCAACCCTGCTATTTCTAGATCTAAATATTCTAATCTCTTAAAGTTCATATGTAAGGCAAAATTCTTCTGTTATCTGCCTTGAACTTAGTGATATTTAATTCTATTAAGTTTATGATATTTCTTCTGGCTAAAATTAATTTCTCTAAAATAAGTGTTTCTCTAGATGGTTCTCTATTTTTTATCAATAAGTAATTAAAAATTAGTTCTGCTTCATAAAAGTTTAATTTTCTTAAATATGCACTGAAATGATCTAAAGGTCCAAAAAAGTAAATATTAAGGAAACAGTAATGCAAATACATTAAGCTTTCTATTCTAGTTTTCGTCTTTTTGGGTTACTAAAGCTTTCTTTGTCTTGGCTTATTCCTCCTAATATTTCTCTCCAACGATTTTCTGCTGCTTTTACTCCTGCTATTCTACCTCTTAACCTTCTTTTTTCTTCGTCTGTTTCAACTTCCTTAAGCTTATTATTATAATCTCTTATTTTAATTCTACAATATCCTAATCGTTCAGTTATATGTTCTATTTGCTGAGATTCAGAAAGTTCGTTATTCATCTAATCTGGTATATCTAAAATTGAAGCTGATGTTGAAGCTTGACTATTTTCTTGTAAAATCTTTTCTATTTTCTTTATTATATTTTCACTATTTATCTTAATATTTTCTAATTCTAAGAGATCTTTTTCAAACACAGGGAAACTATTTCTACTCTGAAGATAAATCTGGTCAAAATAACTATACTGATTTTTAAGTTTTCTGTCTACTATTTCTATAAACTCTAAATATCTCTTTTTTAATGAATATAATCTATCTGAATTATTAATTGATAGTTCTAGTAAGGCTTGATCTATATTTTGAAAGGGACTAACTAGGCTCATAAAATATTCTTACTATAAAGTTAAAAGGCAAATAATACAATTATATAATATTTTTATAAAACAAAGTAAATGTTAAAGTAATGTACGTAAAGCATGCAAAAGTGATATATATTGTCTACAAGATGCAAAAGTGATATATATTGTCTACAAGTACAATAATAGGACAACCTGACAATAAGTACAATAATACAACTTTTTAATCTAAGCTTATCTAAAATCTTATACCAACAAACTTATCTAATATCTTATACCAACAAACAAAATATATTACGTTTGCTACTACACACCACAATATATTACTGAAACTAAAATCATACAATGATAGTAAATACAAAGCGAAAAATGACAATAGATAAACAATTAACAAATATAGCATGTAATATAAGTAGTTGTTTTTAAAATATTTGAGAAGTCTCAGATGTTGTAATTAGAAGTCTGCCTTTCTGTAACTACTAACAAAAGCAAAATATTAAATTTAAAGGTAACTAGGCTCTGATACCAGTATACATGTATAGTTTGTAGTCATTTGGTAATTTGTTGCAAGTGATATCATCTATCGGTCGTATGTATAGTCTAATGGTAAACACATCTCTCAACAAAGGTTAAGGTCCCAAATTCGAATTGCGTTTATTAAACCGTGCATATTCTAACTTCTAATAGATATGGATGTGAAAACTTTTATGCTCGGGGAACATACTTTTCTACAACTATCTTACATGACCTTGTTTTTGAAAAGGTAAATTACTGGGAATTGGATTTACTTTTTTTTTTAATTTCATACTTTTGTTATTAACTTAACAGGCAAATTTCACAAATACACCAGATTTTAGGTTTAATTATATATATATATATAAATATATACAACTTTTACTTAAAATTATACAAATTATCCCTACCGTTAGTGATGTGCCTTTAGAAATTAACGGCTGAAGATATTTTGTTTTATTTAGGTTTTGGAATGTTACAATTTAATCACCAACCATTCATTAATACTAGTTTTGTTAAGTTGTAATCATAATAATGTGAATATGTTTTATTTGGGTTTTGTAAATTAGGTGAGATATTATTGAGGATTCATGTGATGATCTTTTGTTTTATTTAGGTTTTTGAACATTACAATTTAACCACCAACCCCTCCGTAATACTAGTTTTGTTGGGTAGTAATCATAATCACATGAATATGTTTTATTTGAGTTTTGAAAATTAGGTGAGATATTACTATCGATTCATGTGTGATGATGTTTTGCTTTATTTAGGTTTTAGAATGTTACGATTTAACCACCAAACATTCAGTAATACTAGTTTTGTCAGGTTGTAATCATAATGACGTGAACATGTTTTATTTGGGATTTACAAATTAGGTGAGATATTAATGAGGATTTCAAAATGAGTTCCTGTTTTTCTTTGATAGTATTATAGGATCTTAGAAATGGATGACATGGGAAATGGGAGCATCACACCATCTTATGTATACAAGTTGTTCTCCTTTTGATTTGTTAAGACTGAAGCAGTACTATTAACTTATCGTGATGATCAAGATGTTTAAGCATAGCCTCTCATTATTATTAATTTATTCAATTATTCGTTGCATCAAAGATATTTGTTGATTAAAATGCATTATTATTATTTTCAGATGGGTCTACAGAGTACTCTACATCATATTATGAGGAAATGATGTTGGACAACCTCTCAACAAAAATATAATTTTGATCAGTATCTACCATGCTTATTCTAACATATTTTGAGCTGAAACCAAATTGCTTTCCACTTCTTGTCAATATATTCTTGCTTCTGAGGAAGCTTTCACAGTCATTTACCTTTTGGTGCTCACATTTTAGCCAAGCAAAAGCTGCAAAAACCATAAAAAGAATTAGCAGTTGTGACTACAAGCATTAGTGATCTGCACTCAACAAAACTATAATGAGAGAATAATGCATGGTTGTTAATTACCAGGTTGAGGCTTGAACTCTCGACCGAGAAATGTGCAGTTTTGTGGAGAGAATTCCGGCAAACTGAATTGACCACTCTTTTGCACTGCCAACCTCAGTAGCTTCCACCTTGTGGCCAATTGATGGTGGCTGAATTCGAAGAAGCTCTCGTCTTCACTGCTAGATGATGGCTCAGTACAGCTTTTAGATACAACTTTCAAGACCTTGGCTGCTCGCAGCTGTGAATCCCTCGATACACCGAAGGTGTTGAGTTCTATATATTTTGCCATTTTCTTTGCAACCTCTTTGTCTTTAACAATAGCCCAACTGGAACATATATATAGGAATTTAGAGGCGAAGCCAACTTCTTTAATTTTGGGTGGACCGGTGGAGCTATGGTAAGAAATCTTATAAAATAATTGTGTTTGGAGGGGCCATGGTTCCTCCAAACCTCCAAGTGGATTCACCAGTAGGATCCAGAGTTTTAGAAATACAACAAAATTTCCATGTTATATAAATCGCAAACAAAAGAAAGACTCAAACTAAATACCGATAACAATATAATGAGCTAGCGCTATTTCAGCTAAGCCACATTGGGCGCTGGTAGCAATAGTGCAATCAACTTACCCAATTCGCATCCCAGCGTGACCAGTGATTGTTGAAACGGTGAACAACATAAGATCATGATTTGCAGGAAACGATATAGAAGTATACTGTGGCCAGTAATATGCAAGGTCATGAACCAAAATCCCCTGACTGCGATTCACCACAGATTGTCTGATGAATCCATCAGGGTTGTTTGGTGAAGTGACAATTTCATTGTATGGGCCACGTTTTTTGTAACTGTGAGCATCACCAGCCCATTTATATAGTCAAGACCTGAGAAAGTCAGTAATGGAAGGATAGGCCTGAAAATATTAATTAGCAAAATCAATGTCAAACGAAAACAACATATTCACCGCCATCCAATGTGGTTTAGGAATAAGAGAGTTCATTCAGCCTAACAATATTTCAGGTACGAGTCGCTAAAAAATGAAAAAGCATATTCAAACTGGTGAGTATGGACAGAATCAAAACATATCAAACTCACAGAGTGGTATGGGGATGTAGAAACCACACTAATGGTTTTAGATGCATCGTTTGCAGACAAAGCGTACATGGCAGCCTGGAAGAGCTGTGATGAACCCATCCCGACAACAATGTGATGATTTTCTGTTATTGCATTCCCGACCACTTTGTGCAATCTAACAACTTCCTTAGCAAATTTAGGCTCCAAAAACCAACATATGTTACTGACATTAGAAAAATAACTCAGAGATTGCCACCCGGGAATCGCCTTTTGACAACCAGAGATAACTTAACCATTGACTAACAAATATCATCTCTACCATTCAACAAAGTTGGTAAAACTTAATTGTTAACTATGTCTAAAGGCAAATATCAGGAATAAAAATTTAAAACGTGTTATGATGAAATTTTTGTAGAACTCCCAAGGGTGGTTTTGATATTGTACAATAACATAAAACAAACAAAAAAAACAAGAGCGTATTATAGCCGACCTCCTGGAGGTTTGTTCTTTGACAACGGGAAACAATTTTATAATTAATTGACAATGACCTCCCCTACTACTAGTCAAAATTGGTCAAACTTCTTTGTTGATTGAGTTTGACCGTCAAAATTACCAAAATACCTCTAAATTTCTGAATAATAAAATTAATTTTAAAAAATATTAAATGAAAAAAAAGGATGATCCAATAAAAACAAATTTAAAAGAAATGAAAAATGATTTTTTTTTTTTAAAGATTTGGATCGGTGGAGATATCTTGCCTTTTTTGTTGGAGATCTTCGTCTCCGTCGGTGGAGATCCGACGATGGAGCAGGCGTGTCCCCTTGTTGGTAGCAGGAGTCTCTCCCTGGAGATCCAATCCGTTGGGGATGGACTGTAGAGATCCTTTTTTTTTTAATTTTTTTTCTTAAAAATATTTTTATTGAATTTCTTAATAAAATATTTGGGTAAAAGACCAGAAGACAAATATATCACTATGCCGCCTGTTATGTTAGTCTAACTTTAACTAACGGAAAGGGAAGCACTTGTCAATCTTGAGGAAACCTCAAGGTGGTTGGCTGTAATTTGCTCTAAAAACAATAACAAGAGTGTTTACTAAAAAAAAAAACACACTTACCTATCGAGATTGATAACTCTTTCCCAACCATCTTGAGCTTCAATGCCAGTACTAGAAAACAAAGATGAAGAAGAAGAAGACGAAGAAGAAAGAAACAATTGCATATTCTTGCTAACATGCACCTTTTCACTGTTAGGGATCTCCTTTTCGCTCCCATCGATCACCCTCAAAATCAAACTCACATTCAGCGCAATAGACACTAGCAACAAGTGCTTCATTGATAAAACATCGAAAATCTTCTCCATTTCTCTCAAAAATTTAAGAACCAGATAGAGTGCCAAAACAAAGTACCAACTTCCTCTTGAGCCTTGTAATAGTTATAATTGTGAGACGGTGCAGAGCCAAATTAAGAAGGAGATTTATAGTTATTAATATTTATAACAAAATTAATTATTGGGTTCTGGCAAAAACTCTGAAATACATGTACTAACTAAAAATGTCCAATCTCAAGAATTTTTTTTTTTTTTTTTTTTCAATAGAAATGTTTTTTTTTTTGGGACAAAAATACTCTTAATACATGTATTAGTCAACCCTTTCTGCATATATATATTTTAGCAGTCAACAGGAGAAATGATGGTGTAATTATTTTTGCAATACCTTTTTGGAAGGTTATAATTTAACCATTGACCACTCAATAATACTAATTTTGTCCGATAGTAATCATCATCATCACGTGAAAATGCTTTATTTGGAATTTTGTAAATTATGTGAGATATTAATGTGGATTTTTTTCTTGGTATAAGGTTCTCTTATAAATTCGACTATGACTTTTAGACAACAATCTGTTTCATGTTAGATTCTTTCATTCATAATGGAAGTCGATTCAAAACCTAAAATAGGGTTGAAGTTTTTAGAGATTTTAGAAATGGGTGGCATGGGAAATGAGAGCATAGGATCCTCTCCTAACATGTGAGAGCATACATGGTTAATTGTTCTCCATTTGATTTGTTAAGCAATACTGTTAACGGTAATGATGAAGGTGCTTAAACATAATCTTTCATTAATTTTTCTTTGTTGCAACATAGATATTTTGTGATTAAAATGTGTGTTATGTCGGTTATTGTTTGAGAAAATGAAAATTTAAAATTTTACAATTCTTGCAGTTTGATGAATTTGTTTGTAGGTCCACGTTTTTGATACAACTGCTCCATTGTTTGACTTTATTCGCGACTAAAAAAGAAAAGAAAAGGAGAAAGTATCTATTTTGCCGGACATAAGAGATGAGGAAATAAATTTGCTGAATGGGAGGGACAACAAAGGGGATAAGGATGGTTAGATACAACTTTCAAAACCTTAGCTGCTCGCAGCTGTGAATCCCTCGATACACCGAAGGTGCTGAGTTGTATGTATATGGTCATTTTCTTTGCAACCTATGCGTCTTTAACAATAGCCCAACTGGAAGATATAGGATTCAAAGTTTTAGAAATATATACAACAAAATGCAACACTCTAGCTTTCTCTATATTCTTTACTGTGAATTTGTTTTGCTCACTTGCATTTTTACGATCAGAATCGCAAACGAAAGAAAAACTCAAATCAAATACAGATATATATCAACTTACCCAATTCGTATCCCAGCGTGACCTGTGGTTTTAGTCAGGGCCGTCTCCAGACATTTTGGAGCTTGAGCGATTTTATGATATTAACAAAAATCGGGGCCCTATGTAAAATTACTATCACTAACATAAAAATTCAACATTACTAAGAAAACCAAAAAAATAGCGTCAAATCCAATTTCAACTATATTCAACAGATACTTCAAAAGTTCAAAAATAAAGCAACTAATTTTGTAAATTATAAGAAATGGTGGACTGTTTTCAGAACTAAAAGAAAAAGAGACATTGAGGGGGTGAGACAAACACCTTTCTAAAAGCAAATCGAAATGGGAAAGGAGGCTAGTCGACAGAGAGAGAGGGCGGCGATTTTAACACAGACGATGTCAAACTAGGTTAGCAAAGAAAGGTTAGCAATTGGACTCTCTTTCAAAAGAAAAAGAATTCAATTGGACTCATACAATTTTGACTCATATAATGTCAAACTAAGTCTGATATATTATAATTCAATTGGGCTTTGATGTTTATTTTTATTAAATTGAACTCGATATATATAATTGTGCCTTATTAAAAATAAGAAAAGTAAAGAAAGGTTTGAGATTAGGTTTTCTTAAACTTAAATATATTGGACATGATGCCTCTAATTTTATAAAACATGAAGAAGTAAATTGGATCATTTGGGGCCTCTAATTTTTTAAAAGATGAAGAAGTAAATTGGACTTTTTGGGGCCCCAGTATTTTGCTAGGTTTGCTGCCCTCATGGGCCGGCCTTGGTTTTAGTAACGGTGAACAACATAAGATCATGGTCTGTAGGAAATGATATAGAAGTATATCGCAGCCAATTAAATGCAAGGTCATGAACCAATATCCCCTCACTGCGATTCACCACAGATTGTCTGATGAATCCATCAGGGTTGTTTGGAGAAGTGACTATTTCAATGTATGTGACATCTTTTCTGAAACTATGAGCATCCTCATCCCATTTATATCCAGACTTGAGAAAGTTGGTAGTGGAAGGATAGGCCTACAAAAAATTAGCGAAATCAATGTCAAAGTCAAACGATAATGTTATATTCAAACTGGTGTATGAACACATCGCACGATGTGACTCAGTGGTAAGAGCGCGCATTCAGCTGTTGGGGATAATCCTCTAATACCGATGAAAGCGCAAACGTCGTGCCTAATATACGTCCATAATTTATAGCAAATAATAACGTTAATAAGCAGAAAAATAGATGAGAGAGAATAAAACAATCACAACACAAGATATACGTGGAAAACCCAAAACGGGTAAAAAACCACGGGCCGTCAGGACGACAGAGAAAGTTCCACTATATGATAAATTGTTACAACCATATACTCCAGGATTCTCTCTCACATCTAACCCCAAACCATACTCACAATATCCCCTGGGTCTTCCCTAAATATCACTCACGGATCTCTAACTTGATCCATCGATATTCTCTTGGATCCCTCATCAGATATTCCCATTGGGTCTCCCCGGATCTCACTCACACTCTCTGATGTTTACATGGTGTTCTTTTCTCCACACAAATAAACTTAATTACAAGGTTCTATTTATACTAGTTACAAGGAGTATAATATAAAAGGAAATCCTACTCCTAAACGTACAAGACTTACTTGTTCCACATAAATACTAGGGAAAATCATATTTTAGTCCATGTAGTTTGCCTTAATCGGCGTTTAGTTCACGGTTTTTTGGTATTGTAACTTTCAGTCCATCATTATTCTGACAATATGAATTCCAGTCCCTACCGTCCAATTCTGTTAGGGTTCCGTCAAGTCAACGAGGGTCAACGAGGGTCAAAAGGTAAAATAACATTAGATGTTCTAGAACCTTTTATAAGAAAAGGGTATAATAGTAATTTACAAATTAATTTTAAAAAAATCAATAAATATTATTAAATTAATTTTAAGAAAACAAACAAATATTATTAAAAACAAATAATAAAAACAAAATTAAAATCTAATCTCTCTCTCTCTCACTCACCATCACCCACTGATCACCATCTTCATATCTTTCTCTGTAAATCTCTCTCCCACTTCTGTCATCATCAACAACACTACCAAACTCTCCCTCTCAGACTCGTCTCTCTTCTGAAGCTCACAACAGCTGCAAACAGGGGCCACAGTTCTCTCTCTAACATCAGAGATCTTGTTCGATCGGCGACGAGCAGCTCCTCCGCACGACGAGCAGTTCGATCGGCTCCTCCGTCCCTCATGCAAATCGACCAGCTCCTCCGTCCCACGCACAGATCGATCGGCTTTTCCCTCTCGCAGATCGATCTACTCCTCTACGCAAGGAGCTGGCGTGGCAAACTGGGCCACCATCAATCGGCTTCTTCAACTGGTTGTTTTGGGAATTTTTTTAATTTTTTTTAATGATTTAGGTTGTTTATTGGATGGTGATCTAGGTTTTCTAAACAAAAAAAAAAAAGTTCTCAAATTGAAAAAAATTGAAGAAGACGATCTGGATGATCTGGGTTGTTTTTAATGGTGATCTAGGCAATAATGTGATCTGGGCTTTTTATTATTTAGGTTATTTTTTGTTTTTGTTTTTGATGATGATGATGATGATCGGGAAAGAAAAAAAAAAATTTCTTGAGTTGAAGAAAATTGAAGAAGATGATCTGGGTTTTTTTAATGGTGATCTAGGTTTTTATTTATTTATTATTATTTAGGTTATTTTTTGTTTTTGTTTTTGATGATGATAATGATTGGGAAAGAAGAAAAAAAGGTTGGGAAGAAAATTGAAGAAGAAGATGCACAAATCTGTAATTTTTTTTTTTATTTTAATTTTTAAAAATTTATATTGATGGCTATTATTAATTATTTAATCTAATTATTTAACATTTTTTTAAATAGTTTTTTTTTTTATAAGTTTTATATATATTTTTAATTTTAAATTTAATTAGTTTTAAAAAAGAGAGATCTCCATCGTCCATCTTTGAGATGGACAATGGAGATCCATTTATTTTAATTATTTTTTTGTTTTTTAATATATTTTTTATTTAATAAGGGTAAAACGGTCTTTTCCATGTCATCAGCACACATGAGGGGTATTAACATCTTTTAGTCCGACTAACATGGCAGAATCTGTCTTTTGACGGATTCTGTCACAAAAGGACTAAAAGTTACAAAAAAAAAATAATCGTGGACTAAACCTAGAATAAGGCAAACTACAAGGACTAAAATGCAATTCCCCCTAAATACTATTTCCTTTTATGACAAGTCTTCTTGTAAAGAGTAAATCATTTTCCTTCAAGCACAAAAACTTCTAGAAATAAACTACTTCCTTTTCCGCTGAAGATTTCCCGTTTCACTTATGCTTATGATTGACTATGTTTCGGGTCACGATTGTACACCTACTTCCTAAACTGTTACAAGTCACATTAAATTACATCGCTCAAAAAACTGTGATCCATACGCTGAAACAAACCACTTCTTCAGTTCTTCATGATCTTCAAACCTCCCTAAAACACCGCCTTCAACTTCCAAACGTTATCCCACGTCTTCCAGGAAGTACCACATCAGTTGAGTCTTGTTTGGTTCACATTTGATTCACTTAGGAATACAAGTCAAAACCTAACAATTCTCCCTTTTGACTTGAATTCTCAAGACCTTTGTCCACAGCCACAATTCTCATCACCGAGAATCACCATACCCCACCACAAGGTATTACCACTTAGGAACGAACCATCCTAAGATTTTTCTTCACACAATTTTGTGTTCGTTGTTCCGGCACCATGTCGAAATAACCTGTTGAAATTGTGGTGCAACTCCTCAAGTCAGATTCCTAGGGAGTTCGTCAGCCATCGACATCTTTGTCCACCATACACCTTGCATCACTTTCTGACCAATGCCTTGTGCACAATTATAGACTACTAGCAGCAACATATCCTCTTCCATGGCTAGTGGGGAAAACTGCCAAAAGGATAAACATGTCCTCATATCACCCAAACCTGTGAAAGACCTTCTGTCCTTACATCACATACCTGGTGAAAGACTTGTTACTAGAAACTGGGAGTGCTCTGCCAGATAAGACCCACACCACACCACACCACACCATACCACACCACACCACACCATAAAAGAATTTTTTTTTTTTTTTTTGGTAGTCAGGAGTTTTTTTTTTTTTTTTTTATAGTCAATCAACTCCTTATGTAACCCAGATTGAATCTCCATGACTTGTACCTATCACCACAAGCCAAACTTCTCCTCAATCAATATTCTTCCTTTCAGCAAACCCTAACGAGTTCGAAACCGCCTTCAAGACGTATCTCCTTTGCTAAACCAAACTAGGCAACCATGATCATCATTATCCCAATGCCACCAAGTCCTCCATACGATCTCTCGTAAAGACTTATCACCGCCATCACCAAACCATATGGCTCTGATAACAATTGTTGGGGATAATCCTCTAGTACCGATGAACGCGGAAACGTCGTGCCTAATATACGCTAATAACTCATAGCAAATAATAATGTTAATAAGTAGAAAAATAGATGAGAGAGAATAAAACAATCACAACACAAGATATACGTGGAAAACCCAAAACGGGTAAAAAAACCATGGGCCGTCAGGACGACAGAGAAAGTTCCACTATATGATAAATTGTTACAACCATATATTCTAGGATTCTCTCTCACATCTAACCCCAAACCATACTCACAAGATCCTCACCAAGAACCCCACAATATCCCCTAGGTCTCCCCTAAATATCACCCACGAATCTCTAACTTGATCCACCGATATTCTCTTGGATCCCTCCTCAGATATTCCCATTGGGTCTCCCCGAATCTCACTCACACTCTCTGATGTTTACATGGTGTTCTTTTCTCCACACAAATAAACCTAATTACAAGGTTCTATTTATACTAGTTACAGGGAGTATAATATAAAAGGAAATCCTATTCCTAAATGTACAAGACTTACTTGTTCCACATAAATACTATTTCCTTTTATGACAAGTCTTCTTGTAAAGGGTAAATCATTTTCCTTCAAGCACAAGAACTTCTAGAAATAAAGTACTTCTTTTTCCACTGAAGATTTCCCATTTCACACATGCTTATGATTGACTACGTTTCGGGTCACAGTTGTACACCCGCTTCCTAAACTGTTACAAGTCACCTTAAATTACATCGCTCAGAAAACCGTGATTCATACGCTGAAACAAACCACTTCTTCAGTTCTTCATGGTCTTCAAACCTCCTTAAAACACCGCCTTCAACTTTCAAACGTTATCCCACGACTTCCAGGAAGTACCACATTAGTTGAGTCTTGTTTGGTTCACATTTGGTTCGCTTAGGAATACAAGTCAAAACCTAACATCAGCCTCGCAATTTCTCATGCTTGAGTCACTGCCATTGCAATTGGTATATCAAAATGTGAAAACTGGTTTACTGATAGAATCAAAACATAACATATCAGACTCACATAGTGGTAGGGGGCTGCAGAATCCACACTAATGGTTTTCGATGCATCGTCTGTAGACAGAGCATACAGGGCAGCCTGGAAGAGTTGTGAAGAACCCATCCCAACAACAATGTGACGATTTTCTGTTATTGCATTCCCGACCACTCTATGTAATCTAACAACTTCGTTTGCAAATTTAGGCTCCAAAAATCAACATAGGTTACTCACATCAGAGTAATAACTCAGGAATTGCCACTCGGGAATCAAAATTGTGGTTTTGTCACCCATTTGTTGCCAATATTTTTCATACACCGTCGGATCATCGCTGCATTGAAAAATCACAACATTAAAACCATAATGTATAACCTGAAAGACATCAAAACACCTAGTAGTAGTTCACATCAATTTTCAATCAATTATATAATGTTCTTATTATATATGATATGATTCAACAACCCCGTAATAAAACCATAAACAATAATCAAGAAAATTTAATGAATCTGGAAACTATCATATTCCCCCTTCAACTTTACATGAAATAATATTTCAAACAAAAAAACTTTACATGAAATAACTTTAACTAACTAACTAAAATCTGAAATAACAATTTCACCCATGAACAAACAGAGAATTACAACAACTTTCCTGAGGTTTGCCTTTTGTTAACCGGAAACAACTTTACCATTAATTGATAAAAATCTCCCCTGCCAATCTACCATCAGTTAAAGTTGGTCAAACTTAATTGTCAACCAAGTTTGACTAATAAAAAAGAACAAAATATCCTTGGAATTCGAAATTTTAAAAAATAAAAAAATTAAAAATTATATTTAAAAATAAAAAAATAAAAATGGAAGAGTTAAAAGACAAAAAGGTATATTTGTCCATTCAGTTTGACCAACTTTGACTAATTGTAGGAGATGTAATTGCCGGTTAATGGTAAAGTTGTTTTCGGTTGTCAAAAGATAAATCTCGAATAAAAATTCATCAAGATAATTAAACACGAGTGTCGCGTGTTGATCGACTTGAGAGGATAGTGATTTAATTTTTGTGAACTTCCAAGGGTAGTTTTGATATTGTACAATAAACATAAAACAAAAAACACAATGACAATAGTGTTCAATTTGTTTACAAAAAAACAAAAAAAAAAATCCTTACAGGTCGAGATTGATAATCTTTTCCCGGTCATCTTGAGCTTCAATGCAGGTATAAGTACATGAAGATGAAGAAGAAGAAGGCGACAATCGTACATTATTGCAAACGTGCCCATTTTTGTGTGGTCCAATGTTAATGATCTCCTTTTCACTCACATCAATGACCCTCAAAATCAAACTCGCATTCAAGGCAATAGTACACCGGCAACAAGTGCTTCAATGAAAAACCACTAAAAAAAACTTCCATATCTCTCAAAAACTTAAGAACTAGGGTGCCAAAACACCCTAGTATTTCAAAAAAAAAAAAAAAAAAGCATGTTAACACAATATTAAGGAGAAAAAATATATATTGATTCACATATGAGGTTAGTGTCATAATATGGTTTGGTGATAAGAGCAATCATTCGGTATAGGAACAATTCTTTTCTTCTCTTTCTTCTTTTCGGATTTTTAAATAACGAAGTTAACATGGATAAATATCATGGAATTCACAAATTTATTGAGTAAATTCATAATTTTCTGAAAATAAAGTAGAATTTATCAACAACTTTTTGGTTGATCTAGTTCATGTAAATAAAAATTGAAAAGATCCCTACCCAATATTCCACTTATTAAGAACCCTATATTATAAGGACCATTTAAATTAATAGAGTTGCTACGAATACATCAATAAAATTGTATTGTTTTTCTTGTTTTAAGTATGAGTAATGCTAGACGTTCCAACTTTTTTTTTCTAAATTTTGTCCCAAATGATATGACACGTAAGGTGTCAACATCATATCAGTTACTATATAATCTTATGATTTATAAGATGCTGACACCTCACGTGCCACATCATTTGGGATTGAATTTGGAAAGAAAAATTGGGACGTCTAGCATTACTCTTTAAATATACAAGAATTGATCAAACCGCTGCAGTGTACTATGAAGAAATGATGTTGGACAACCTCTCAACAAAAAGATTATAATTTTGATCCCTATCTAACATGCTTATTCTAACATATTTTGGGCTGAAACCAAAGTGCTTCCCACTTCTTGTCAACATTTTCTTGCTTCTGAGGAAGCTTTCACAGTCATTTACCTCTTCTTGCTCACATTTCAGCCATGCAAAAGCTGCAAAAAAACAATAAACGGACTTGGTTAGTTGTTATTATATGAGTCTGCAGACTGCACTCAATAAAGCTATAATTGTTACCAGGTTGAGGCTTGAAGTCTCGACTGAGGAATGTGCAGAATTGAGGGGCGAATTCTGGCACACTGAATTGACCACTCTTTTGCACTGCCAATCTCAGTAGCTCCCACCTCGTGGCCAATTGGTTGTGGCTGAATTCGAAGAAGTTCTCACCTTCACTGCTAGACGATTCACAGCTGTTAGATACAACTTTCAAAACCTTGGCTGCTCGCAGCTGTGAATCCTTCGATACCCCAATGGTGTTGAGTTCTATGTATTTTGTCATTTTCTTTGCAACCTCTGTGTCTTTAACAATGGCCCAACTGGAAGATATGTGATTCAAAGTTTTAGAAATACAACGAAATGCGACACACTTTCTTTGTATTCTTTACTGTAAATGTTCTACATTCATACAATAGGAACAAGGACTGCTGCAAATAACCTTTAAGCAGCAAAATTTGTTTTGCTCACTTGCGGTTTGCAATCAGAAATTTCCATATTATATAAATCACAAACAAAAGAAAGACTCGAACCAAATACAGATAGCAATTTACTCGAACCAAATACAGATAGCAATATAGTTCTCTTAGTAACAATAGTGTGATTCACTTACCCAATTCGCATCCCAGCGTGACCAGTGCTTTTTGAAACAGTGAACAGCATAAGATCATGGTCTGCAGGAAAGGATATAGAAGTATATTGCGGCCAATAATATGCAAGGTCATGAACCAATATTCCCTCACTGCGATTCACCACAGATTGTCTAACGAATCCATCAGGGTTGTTTGGGGAAGTGACTAGTTCAATGTATGGGCCTTCTTTTTTGAAACTGTGAGCATCACCAGCCCATTTATACAGTCCAGACTTGAGACAGTCAGTAATGGAAGGATAAGACTGCAAGTAATTAGCGAAATCAATGACAAACGAACATGTCACAAAGGTTTAAACACACATCAGAGACATACAATAGTTACAGAAACTAAAATACAGAACGAAAAAATTTATTTAATCGGTCCCTTAACAAATAAAGGTGATCAGCATCACGATTAAGATATCACTGAACAAATAAATCCACCATCAACCTTGAATATAAACTATTAGCCATATGAAAACTTCTATGCTTTAACATCACATTAGCCCTTGGTGGGTGATTGACGTTTTAGTTCAAGTACATATTGTTATTATATCAAACTTTTATTAACAAATCTGAAAGTACAAAGAATATGTACATAAACATTTGCAAGATAGACTATTTTATACGGTAAGCCACATGGAGATATATAATATTTGAGTGCGTGCACATGCACATGTAACTATGTAAGAGTTGTAATAGATCGTGACAGCAGACAAAACTATCAAGCTACTAGTGGTTTCTCTGCAATATTTTAGAGAGCATCAAACAATTTTAATAAAGCCACTTGACTATACTTTAAATGCACACAAATTTAAAAAGATGAAGCTTTTTAAGAGATCCTTCATGTTGGTGATTCCTTCGAAACAATAAATATCAGTAAGAAAACATCATATTCTAATATCCTTATAAAATAATGATCTTTGATCCCATCTAGTGACTTCCTAGAATATAAAATTCAAGAAGATCAAAATGCGAAAACTGGTTTATGGACAGAACCAAAACATAAACATATCAGACTCACAGAGTAGTAGGGAGCTGCAGAAACCACACTAATGGGTTCCAGCGCATCCTGCGGAGACAAAGCATACAGGGCAGCCTGGAAGAGCTGTGTTGAACCCGTCCCAACAACAATGTGACGATTTTCTGCTATTGCATTCCCAACCACTTTATGCAATCTAACAACTTCCTTAGCAAACTCAGGCTCCAAAAACCAACATATGTTACTGACATCAGAGAAATAACTCAGGGATTGCCACCCGGGAATCACGATTGTGGTTTTGTCACCCTCTTGTTGCCAATATTTTTCATACATTGTCGGATCCCCACTGCATTGAAAAATCACAAACATTAAAACCATTACACATAACCTGACAGCAGAGACATCAAAACATCTAGTTGTTCACATCAATCTTCAAACAATTATAATGTTCTAATAATATATGACATGATTCAACTACCCTATAAAACCTAAACCATCATCAAGAATTGTCCTAAGTCCCAACAATGAAATGGTGCACTGAGAGATTAATGATATGAAAGTTGAACTGTAAAACCAGTATGATATTAGTATAAATTGTAAAAATTGTTACTGTAGTGTGGGATTCTTGAATTCAATGAGGACTAGTTATGGGAAGGAAGCAATGGGGCCATGGGGAATCCCAACTCCCAATATATCACAAGATTAATGATTAGATATGTATGCATGGTTCATAGCTTACATCAGATCAACATAATAAGTATTTGTAAAAACCAAGAGATCAGATATGGGTTTGTAATTGACATAACATCAAAACAGGACCCCACAAGTAATAAATCCTCAATAGGTCTCAAAAAAACACTTCAAAAGCTATAATTTAAAATATAAGCTCCCAAAGTTTCAGACAAATTCTTTTAATCTTCAGATTTTCTCAAAAGCCAAAAGGGGGTCTGCATAGTGTATGCACAACAAAGCCACTAAAGACATATGGCCCCCACTAAAGATGCATCTTTTTTCTTTCCTTTTTCTTTTTTTAACTTCACAGACATGCAAGCTGTAACTGCACCTTGGAGGACTCTCTGGTTTAGTGAAAACTGAGGGTCCACAAACTTAGGTACACTGTACACAATGATGGTAGTGGTTCACTGGTTCTTAGTCAAAATGTCAGATGAGCACCCATCTATGGTTAGTGGATGTTACAATCAAGCACACTACAAACACAAAACACAAACACAAAACAACTAAAATTTAAGCATCATCCCTCAACTTGGGAACAGAGAGAAGACAAAAGTGGCCATCAAGTACCCAAAAAAGGAACTCAAAACAACACTAGCATGCACCATAGAAAATCTCAACTTACAAGTTGTGACCTGTCTTTGTCATCATTACTATGGCAGCAAGCCAGCAACAACAGTAATGTCACTGGGAAACGTAAACTCACTAGCGCACGTTAGTCGTTAGGGGGAGGATTCCATCAAAATTAATGGATTTATAAAATATCATTTTCCTCCACCAACTTTACATGAAATTACACTAACTAACTAACTTCAAAGCGAAATAACAAGTTTACCCAGAGTTAATTGCATTAACTTACCTTACTTTAATGGATGTAGTAAGATTTCAAAAAGATATCCTAAATTAACATAAACATTCCCTGTCATCAAATCAATCTGTTAACTTTAACGGTTGATTAACCTTGACCTATGGAAAACCAAATATACCCCTAAAACATCATCCCAGACAAAAAATATTTTTAATTAAGATTTAATAAATAAAAATTAAAATATTAATAATAACATATCAGCCGCCTACAGAAACTTTCTCAATTCGCAGAGGAACCTCCCCTACGAGCTGTATGAGGTCGATCTCTAAGTAGGAGAAGATCTCTTACGGTAACTAGGAGATCGTCAAAGATCTATTGTTTCATATTCCACTGCCGATAGATTATTTTGTTTTTTTTAAAATATTGGATTTTCCAATTTTAATTAAAAAATATATTTTATGTTTGAGATGATGTGGCAAAAGTATATTTGGCTTTCCAATGGTCAAAATTAGTCAACCGTTAAAGTTAACAGATTGACTTGATAGCAATGAGTGTTTGTGTTAATTTAAAGTATCTTTTTAAAATCTTGCTATATCTATAAGGGTGCGTTAGTGTAATTAACCCTTCTACCATGAACAAAAAATTAACAGGACAAGACAGGAGTGTTGACTTGATAGGACAATGATGAAATCCCCTATGAACACTCTCACAAGGGTACAAAAACTTTACTTTTACTTGAATAAAATAAAAAAATAAAAGAAATAAAGAAAACACTTACTGGTCAAGATTGATAACTCTTTCCTCCCCATCTTGAGCTTCAATGCGAGCATTAGCAAACGAAGTTAAAGATGATGATGAGGACAGATGTAAGTTGTTCTTGCTAACGAGCGCTGAGCTACTGTGAAGGATCTTCTTTTCGCTGATATTGATGACTCTCAAAATCAAACTAACATTCAGGGCAATAGACACCAGCAACAAGTGCTTCAATGAAACAAGATGGAAAATCTTCCCCATCTCTCTCAAAAATTTAAGAACCAGAGTGCCAAAACAGAGCATGAACTTCCAATCTTGAGCTTCTAATAGTTATCTCTGTTTTGTGCATGGACTATGAGTCTCTACTTGGAAAAAAGAAAATGAAAACAGTCATGCACCCAGAAAACATCTTAAACTACCATTGTTCCCAAAAAAATGATTTTTTTTTTAAGAAAAAAAAAAAGAAGAAAACATAGTACCGTTAAAAACTCTTCCGACAAGATTTTTATTTCTCAAGAATCAAGAAATCCCACATCTAAAAATTGCAGTTTTCCGATGCCAGCCAGATCTTTGAAAAAAGGAAAAGAAAAACAAGACCAAAGGGGTGTAGATTCACGTTCACTGTTCCATATTATGTATTATAAATTAGAGACTAGAGAGAAAGTATAAGAGAAAAAGAAGCATTTGTATATAGAGAAGCGCAAGCAAAAGGGGATTTCTATGGTTGGCAACAAATAGGCTGCTTTTTTACTCCCCATGCACTGTTTTCCATTTTTCTTTATTTTTATTTATAAAATTTAAAAAAAAAAAAAAAAAAACTTGTTAATTTATTTTCTCTTTCTGGTGATTTGCTGTCATTATGGGGCTCTCTTATCGTTTTTGAGTTGTAAACAAATGGAGATTTTGATTACGACTCTGAACTAAAAAGGATTGTGACACTCAACACTCTCAGTCGCAGCTCTGATTTGTCATTAGTGAGAAACAGTGTTTTCGTATTTCTTATATGTCCACGTGTCTTTGCTTCTTCCAGGCTGATTTTTTTTTTTTTTTAATCCTTTTAACAGATTAAGAATGATCAAGTATTGAAATTATAGATTTTTATTGTGTTATTTTGTTGTTTCTTTGGATATTATTCTGGATATTTTATTTGTACAAATTTTTTTTTGTAACACATTTGTACAAATTTAGATATATAAAGTTTAGATAAGTAACTTATCTAAATACACACCGGGCCCTTAGCCTTGGTGGCCAGAGTTTGTCTGAGACTCTCTCCCACCAAGGTTCGATCCTTGGCCCATTGTGTGGGTCTTGTCCCACCTAGGTGTGGGTAGTCTCTTCCCTCTAGTAGGGGTTGTTTTCCGGACTATGCTTGTAGAGCCTCATCTCACCGGTCCCGACAGTTGTTATATGTTTAAGTAACTTATCTAAATATGAATTAGTTTTTAAAATCAAACTTTAACTTAGCATGAAAAGTCATTGAATTGGAATTTTTTTTTTTTTTTTTTTTGAAGCTTGTCATTGAATTGGAATTGAAACTCAAAAGTTATACTTAATATGGTCGTATCGTTTAAGTTTAGATGGAATCTTCAGGTTATATATATTTGATACTATCTATCCATCTAGAGCTTTTTGCCATTAGTAAGATTCGTACCGCTAATTTGGGAGTCAATTGTCCAAACTCGTTCATCTACCAGCTGAGTTACACCTATGGGGCCCTTCCAGTATATATACATTAGTACTCTGTTGTTGTTTTTTATTTTGACTTAGATGAGTAGATTCCAATTAAATTAGTGAATGATATAATAATTTTTTTTTTTTTGCAGTTTAAGTTGACATAATTCTTGAATTGTTAATCACTTGAAGCAGCATTAAAGCCTAGTGCTTTGACTTCTTCAGTAATTTAATAAACTTCATAAATTGGAAGCATTAATACAAGAAATAAAACAATAATTAAAAGTTAATGATCAGATTAGAGAATAATAGTGTTTTACTTTTTAACCATTATTATCAGAAGTCAATGCACTTTCTTTAGTGAAGTATAACCTCAGCCATTCTTTGTAGCAGAAAAGTTAAAACGTTTAAACTCACTTTCAAAAAAAAAAAATGTTTAAACTCTTCAAAGTTGAAACCCACCAACCACCAACCACCAGTAACACGTTTTAAAATCTTTTCATTATGCTGGAATTGTTACTTTCAATTTGGATCCGTTGGTTACTAATATCGTATCAGAGCGCCTCCAATTATATTAGGTATTGGTCTAATCCATAGATATGGAATCAAACAATAATAATACAGAGTATTCTAATCGAACATATCGTTTATTCCTCAAAAGTCTACAAGAATGAAATAAAGATGAAAGGGATGAGACAACTAAAATTTTCTAATGTACATACAGATTGAGGGTCCCCCCACCAAGATCAGGACTCTGGAAAAGAAAAAAAAAAATTAGGGCATTCAAATCCTGGGACCAAATAACTGAGAGCTCAGTGATGATAAATCTATCTCTCCTCTTGAAGATAGGTATAAAAGCATACACCTCTACATTGAAAGCAATGAAGGGTGGTGTGTGCGCCTAGTAAAAGTGGTCCTAAATCTTGAAATTACACAAGCAATGAATTAAGGAGATGGTCCTCTCAAGTTGCAAACATGCTAATCAGTAATCATTATTTCATTGAAGTGCCCATTTTGTCATGCTAAGTTGCTAACAAGGTCCCCTACTGGTTTTTCTGACACTTGTAGGATTGATTTATTGTGGGTATCGACCGAATGAAAATAATAATACTAGACATAGCGTCACATTATTGATTGAGATGCAAGTGGAATACAAAGAAAAGATGTTTAACATTACCGGTAAGAAAAAAGCATCTGATGAAGAAAAATATGTTCACCTTTTTTTTTTTTTCTTTTCGTTTTTTACAGTCTAATATGCAGGCTGTTCGAGGTTTTGATGAAGGTTCATGGCTCATGCACACTCTCTTGATGAAGTAGAGGACCAGTGGAATAAGTATGGACCAACCTAAACTATATAATTTGTTGACTAATTCTAAATGAAATAATATCAACTTCAACATACTGAAAAAGAAATGATGATGTAAAAGCAAATAAAGTATACTTTAATTCAGCTAATATATATGCAGAAATCAATTCAAGTATCAGACTGATATTCTACTTTCTGTATAAAACAAAAGCAAGCTGAACTCTGAATTGCATCTTCCAGCTTTGAAGAATATTTCGAAAAGAGAATGATATGATTTTACCAAGTATCGAACTGCTTTCGACTTCCCAAGATTATAGGGCACAAAATGAATATGGACACAATGCAAATTAGTAAAGTATCTACCTGAGTTAGATGTCAAACAATAAAGACAAAGAAGAGCTTGAATCCCAGTAATGAGGACCCCAAATATCAAAACATTGAAATGGAATCTGAAAAGGTGACACAAAGGATCAACAACCAAGATTCTTCACTACTTTTTCCATATAAATTTGGTAAGAACTAGACATGCACTTTTATGTCATATATACAATGAATCCTTATTAAAAGGGAACACAATATAAAATGAAGATATTGTTCATTTACCTTTCTTTTGTGTGATGATTTCAAGCTGTAATTGCACTTCCCACCATGTCATGAATTATGTATCATCACAATTTTTTTGACAACATAACATATATATTGATTCTCTTGTATGGATTCTGCCGATCATTTGATTGGACTGCACACCAGAATTATACTAATGTGACAGATAAATCTGAAGATACAAAAAGATACAGCTGGTAGAATAAAAGTGTACTATCTTTTTTGCTTAAGAGGCAGGAATTATGAAAATATAGTGAGTCAAGTATTTTCAATTCAGGTCAATAGCAATCCCTATATTCAAAAAATTTATACATGCCAGAAAAAAGTAGAGAATTTCATGAGTACATCGGACACTACTTACATCCACAATCAGTATACGGCATGTTGATGTCTCATTACAATGTCTAAATTTCATATTAACTAATAAAAATAAGGACACCTTCAACTGAAGAATGTAAGTACTGGTATGTAGTTCAAATTTCTATACAGAACAGACCAAGCACGCAGGTAGCATGAATGAAATAGTACCAGCTAACCTCACATTCAGAGGCCGAACTTACGTGTTATTCATCAGCTTGTCCAGCACCATATTGAGATCCACTGACTGCCCATTTTCTGTCAGTTTCTTCACTGTTGCTCTCACTGTGTCTCTTCGAAAGCCCATTGCAGCAACATTATCAATAACCTCATCAACTGGTACCCTGTTTGTGCTCGCACCAGAAGGTGATCCACTTTCCACAATAGAGGCAGTTGGGAGAGCTTGTGGTAATATCTTAGCAGTTGGCAACTGTGAGGTACTGATTCCACTATGGGGGACTGAGGAAGATGGAGAGGGTCGCAAAGGTTTCATGTTTGAAGTGCTGGAGCTGAAAGGAGATGAGCCATAACGATAAAGATTGTTGGAATAAGAATCCTCTGGCAGTTGCAAATACCCAGAAGGGAACTCTGAATAAGGCCTGCTTGGGGGTTGCTCATTGGTCTGCTGCATAGAACCATCATAAAACCGTTGGGGTGGGAAAAACCCACCAGGTGGCTGAGATGATTTCTGGATGCTTTGAGAAGGAAAGTAAGGAACTTCTTCAGGCTGATGATGCAACGGACTATGGGGTTGAGCATAAACTGTACTGGAAGGTGGGTGCAATTGAGGTGGCTGAGATAACTGCGAGATTGGAGGCTGAGATGTTGGTTGATAAGGTTGATACTGTGCTGGAGGTGGTGGCGATTGCTGAGTTGGAGTCATATGGTATTGCTGATTTGTGGTCTCTAAAGATGTCAGTTGATAAGATTGATGCAGTGCTGGAGGTGGTGGCTGTGACTGCTGGGTTGAAGTCATATGGTATTGCTGATTTGTGATTTCAGGAGGTGCTGGTTGCTGGGGCTGATAAGGTACAGGAGGTGACAGCTGTGACTGCTGAGTTGAAGGCATATGGTAATGCAGATGTGAGGTTTCTGGAGTCAGTGTAGGTGAAATTGAGGGCATAACTTTCTGGGGTAATTGGGTAGGAAGCTGTGGAGCTGTTGCTACTGGTGCTGGCAGAGGATTCTGCTGTTGTAGGTTCTGAATACCAGAAGCGAGAGCAGCAGGTTGTTGTGGACGAGAAACAGGATCTGGAGGTAATTGGTAAGATTGCTGAGGAACAAAGGACCGATCTTGTCGAGTTGAATCAGCTTCAGTAGCACTGTTCTGCTTTCCCAACTGAGGGTTTCCCTTGGATAGTTGAAGCTTTGCAAGCTGCAGCTGAGCCTCTGCTATCTCTTGTTTATCTTTTAAATCCTTGACACCACCTACAACCTGCTTTGTAACAGAATGTCAATCATTGAACCTTAATCACTGTAAGAGACTTATCCCCATTCAAAATGTAAAGTTTTTCGGAGAATTTCATGTGAAAATTATGGTTTTCATTGAATATATACAACTTCTGTCAGTTCCTAATACACCAAGGTAGAAGGGTAAGGACTCTCAGGCTCAAATATTATTTAACCACCACAATCATTGTCCACGATATGGAATTGAGAATGCACATCTTCTAATATGGCTTTAGGACTAGGAGTTGCAGGATTTGGAACATAAAATTTTTCTAATTCTCCATTTATCGAAACTATAATATTTAACTGAAAATGATTGAAATGAAACAAAACTATCTGGAGGCAAATCTAAAACCAACTAAATCATCTGATTTAACGAGCTTAAGGTCTCAAGAAAAAATCTAAAACCAACTCAAGCATCTGGTTTAACGGGCTTAAGATTCAACAAGAACACACTGCCAAGGGCATGTACCGCCAAAGCCAAACACTCATTCAAGGAGGATGGATTTATATTGATCCAATTGGACCAGTAATCCTGGAGTTTAGACTTTAGAGTACCAGAAGAGCAAGTAATGAGGGGGTCCTCATTGTGGTGGGATTCCCCAGGTAAAGAATTCATCTAGAGAAAAGGCTTCGGTTAGAACTGCCTGAATTTTTGGCAAGGATCTCTTCACTCATGGTGTCAATGCCTCAAAAGAAGGATGATTTTCTAAAGGTTGTGCTGGCCCTGCTGGGATGCAAACTGAGAATGAATTGCTGGTTCTACTGTAATTCCAAATGAGGATCATGTCTACAAGAAATATTAAAATTTCTTAAAATTATCTTTATCAACAACTGCCTTTGAGCTCCTTAATTCTTATTGCTCAAGTTGAGAAAGTGTAGATAATCAGAGGTCCAACACCATTCAAAATTCGAGAGACAATCTAAATTGCTAAGTGGGAATAATCAGGAGGGAAAAAAATCTCTCTTAACCAGATGTACCAAGTTTATAACTTACAAGTATAGAAGGAAAAAAGAAAAGAAAACATTTATAGCAATTTGATAAATTATACTACAGCAATGACAAAATCGCATTACTGTAATGTGAACATTGTGACTTACAGTATCGTCAAAGATGTCCAACACATTAAAGATGTCATAGAAAAACGGCATTACACTATTAAATATAGTATTCCCATGGAGTCCTATGTCTATTACTCTATCAAATGTAAGCTAAAGAAGCTTTGGACATCACAATTGACCAACGCCAAAGTTTGGGGGGTAGCTGTTCTAGAAAAACGAAATGGAAAGACACATGGCAGTAAAATGCCATGTTACTGCCATGTGTCATCAATCCGAAGATAATCAAAGATGAAATGAAGGGTTAATATAACCTCTGTACAATTGGCCTTTGTTATTTTCAGCGGATGACCAATTGATTAGTAGAAAGATGACCTGTAAGCAGCCCTCTTTGCGGATGGACTGCTCTCACAAGGAAAACAATAACCAAAAGAGGCCTCCTCTCAGTAGATCATGAAAAGAGCTGAGAAACCACAGATAAAGAGACATTTGTCAAAAGACTTGAGACAAATGTCCAATAGCACAAAAACCGAGATGACAGTGCGTATATAAAAGTTTTCAAGAAGCATTTCATGAGGTTAGTGAGATCATTATCGTGAGAGCTTATTTATTTGATTCAGACACCTTAAAAACCTTGAGTAATCTAAAAACTTTAGCTGGAGTGTCGGAGGGTTATCGCCAGCAACACCGCTGGCCTCCTTGACCAAATTTCCTCTATTTTTCAGGAGACAATACAGTCACTCAAGAAGAATTGTAGTCAAGAGCCACAGAGAGAGGAGTGAGTTAGTGAATTAATCTGTTGAACCAATTTTGATCTCTACAGTGGTTCTAGCAATTTTATGCTCCTTTACAAGTTACAACACCAGTGTTTTTTCCCCACCAAGTCCCAAACACATTCCTACAATCTTTACACGAGCATTAAGTAAAATGATAACTTTTCATACTTATAACTCCCGCATGTCTAGTTAGAAGGGAAATTGAAACCTACTTGTAACGGAATTCACTTTGCAGTCTCATGCAAGGCGTAGTTAATTTTAATAACAAAAACTACCAAATTAAGCATAAACATCACAGAAAATGAAAGATATAGGAAATAAAGAGTACCTCTCTGAGAATATTCTCTAGCTCCCTAAGCTTTCCGTCAGTCCTCCCATGATTATATTCAATGGATTCCTTCAAATCATCAACAGTATTCTCCATTTTACTCGTTCTAGTCTCTAGCTGAGTTACTCGTGCACTGAGACCCTCCACTGCATATAGCACATTATCAATATGTTCCTTTATCTTATGATCAATCTCAGAAACAAAATCAGCTCCATCGAATGTCCCAACTTTCTCACCACCAACCTGTGCAGAACCAACACCGTCATCTAAACTCCTATTCTATAGAATCTATATCTTCTAATTAAAGCACCATTTGACAAATAAATAAGCAACACAGCCGAACACAATATTAGATTAATTAACCAATCCATTTCCATGTTTATCACAAAACTGCTTTCAATTATAGGTCATGTCTTCAATACAATCATTCTACTCAAAACTAAGCAGTCCAAAATCCAATACTAACTAGAACCAATAATCAAATTTTAGTTACTGAAACAATTGCGTACAAACAGAAACCAAGAATTTGAAATAAAACAAAACCTAAACTGAAAGTAATTAAAGAGAGAGAAAAGAGAGAGAAAAGAGAGACGATACAGTGGAGCGAAAAGGGACGGATTTGTGTTTGGATCGAACGGAATCGAAGAAGAGAGATTGTGATCCATAGTCTCGTTCGAATTCATCGTCTAAGTCGAAGAAATTGTGAGTTTGGTGCGGCTGCTGTTGGCTTCTGGATTGTTCGGAGACTTGTTTATCCATGTAAGTCCACGAATTCGAGTTTCTCATGGAACTTCTCTTCCAGCTGCTTTATCGATGTTTGCCAAACCCGAGGATCGTGATGTGGTATAATACAATCATCACAGTTACGATATTCTTATCCCAAAGTTAAATTATATTTTATGTAATTAATATCTACTATATTTCTATTTAATAATTATTTATTTTTAAAAAATAATACAATAATTTAGGATTTTTAGAAAAAAGAAATAATTATTATATATATACATATATATATATATATATATATTCAACTAATAATTTAAAATAAAGTTTTTCTATAAAAAAAAAACATGGAGCTAAGTAAACCAGAACAGTAATTTTATATATCGGAGTCGACTAGTGTTATGCTCTTCATATTTATGAGGTGGAGGTTCGAGACCTTGAGTCGTCTCATCCTCTCCAAAATCCGAATTCATATAATAGTTTTAAAAATGTAAATTTTTATTGATAATTCAATTGATAATTTAATTGTTCATATCATCGTGAGTCTACTATTTTTATTTTTTTTGCTGGAACAAGAGTGTAATATCATGAGATAATTAACTTTTATTATTTAATTTGTTTGATAGAAACGATAAACAGAGGGTTATATTATTATTATATTTTATTTATTCTTATTATTTTTTTTATTTTTTTTTTGAATAAATTTATTTTTATTTTTAAAAAAAGCGAATTTTGGCAAGTGCATCAATTAGAAAAAAGCACAACAAACTTCATTGCTGAAACTCGTGAAGTTACACAGTTAGAAACATCACAGATTCAATACAAGATTTGAATTCATTAAAACAAATAATTTAAAAGACTATCAAAACAGGTATTCAATCACAGACAATGTTGAAGAATTAGGCCACGGAACATGCACCATGACCATCTGATCCTTGTAGCTAAATTTCACACACACTCCATCAATCTTACAAGCCAATGGCTTCTCTGAAGCAAACACTTTCATTTCTCCACAGCCCTTGACTCCAATTCTCACCAATTTATGATCGTCGTCGTCATCGATGAATTCAAGAGACTGCACAGCGCCACCTGAATTGAGCATGTTCACCAGCCCAAATGGAGCAAATTGGATACATCTTTTCTTCAAGACTGATACAGGGGAAACTGTAAGCAGCTCGTAATCGAATGGCTCCAGAGCAACCTCCAAGTTATCTGATAGTTTCATCAGCTTCAACTGGTCTGCTTGGTACATGTAGACAGCAAATATATTCACTCCTTTCACCGAAACTGGTTCCTTCCCGTTGTTCCATTCGATATCGTTAGGACTCACCAAACATGTCACGGTGTTAGAAAACATGGAGAAGCCAACGTTTTTTCTAGTTTTGGAGCACCATCCTCCTCCTTGACAATTGAAAAGACCTAAAACTCCTGTGAACTGTTTCAAATTTGCAAATACACCATATCAAATCACATCATATATGATACAATAACAAATAAGGGCGAAGCCAGCTTTATCAAATTTGGAGGTTCTAGGGGTCAATTTGAAAATGTGATAAAATTATAACAAAAATATATGTAAATAATAAAAAATATTAGGATAAAATGTTAATAAATTTTATTAAAATTTGTGGGCTTTGTGGGGTTCATTACTACAAATTTATTATATGTGGTCGTAATCTGTAATTATATAGAGTAACAAAAACAATGCATGATTAAAAGAGATTGTTTTGTTAATCATGAAATATCAAAGCAAGGTGTCTAGTCTAGTGTCTTACTTTGTTAAGGTTCCAAATCTTGAGCATGGTTTTGCCGTTGTGTAGGGGATCTTCAAACAAGCAGTCTCTGGCTGGTAGTGCGTAGTGTTGGCATCGCAGGATGGTGCCATCGGGCAAGACCAGGCACTTGAGCAACCCGAAATTGTGTTTGCCGCAACAGTCACTCACGTAGATTGGTCCACCGGAAATGGCCCTTGAAGCGGCATGGAATTCAGCACAAGGATGAGTAGATTGAAACATGTCCCAATCAGGTTGTATAACATTGCCCATCCACAAGCTGTTATAGGCACAGTGCACCATGTGACACCCTTGTAGCCAATACGTCCCATTTGTTACACCCTTTGGGTCATTGCACCAAAAATCATCTCCTGCGTAGTGTTACACACAGTACGTATAATTATGTCCAAATTAATTAGCATTAGATTAAAATTTCAAATATCTTCGATTCATTGACGATTAGTTAATAATATAATTAAGTAGAATTAAGTAGAAGGTGTTACCGACGCGTCCAAGTGAAATGGCCTCGGTGCCAAGGTACATGAAGTCATTGCAATGCTCCATGCTAGCAATGACACCGTTCCCTTTGAAATGTTTCCTAATAGAAACAGTCAGTGCCTTGTAATAAGCTTTAGCCAGCTCCACCCGACCACCAAAATCCTCCGCTAGCATCTCAAGCAACTGCATCACATGATTAGGTGATAATTATTTAAAGTTATCTTTTCAAAACTAAACATAATAAATTCATAAATTTTTATATTTATTAATTAATGCCCACAAAATTTTATTGTTATTGTGAATTTTTCAATTTTTTAGATAAAATGCCTTTAATAAATTTTTAATTTTTTTAAAAAATTAATAAATAAAAGTTAGAGGGTATTTTTGTCATTTTAGGGGCTTAAAATTTTTGTTTTGTTTGTTTTGAAGTTGGTTAAAAATACAAAAGATGAAATTTAATCCTGCAAACCGCATAGGCTTCACTCTTCAGTCTTCGGTTCCAGAGACTTCCACGCATTTATTTAAGTCAAAAATAAACATAAATAATATTAGAGGTTTCGAGAGCTTACGTGGATTACATCAACCTTGACACCATCAATCCCCACCGATTCAAGATGAGAATGAAGTCCCTCGTACATATTATGGACCACCTCTGGTGGGACCAACCCAATTCCACTGTCGACAATCTTATCCACCGCCAAATCTTCCATAGTCATCTGCAAACCTGGAGACAATTTAGGAGCAATGATCCTAGACTCAGGCATGAAAGGGACATTAGGTCTAATTCCACCCCAATATCCACACAAAGCATGCCATACGTACACATGTTCTATGCTCTTAAACTCATCTTTCAAGTCCCTAACAAAGCCACCCATACCCTTCTTGTAGGGAACCTTTTGGCTCTTGTAGTTCCTAAACTTGTAATTCTCTTCAAATTTTATAAGCCTACATGGCATTTGTTCTCCAGCAGAGGTTCGGTTCATGAATTCTTGATGATCATCGGTGATGGTGGGGTCCTCATCATCGTGACAAATTGACTGCCAACCATCATCAATCAAAACCAGACCTGGAGGACACCCACCTTCCACCAAGCACTTGACTCCTTCGTATACACCTTTTGGGTTTACATCAAGATAAAATGCATCCCAAGTGCACCAACCAAATTTATCTACTATGCCTGGTGGGGTCTTCTCTTCTAGAAGCTTGAAGGTCCCTAAATGGACTCTCACCACCTTCATGGCCTCCTTCACCAAGCTGTACGGGTCATCTCCCACGTGCATGTACAGACAACTTCGAAAGCTGGAGCCACACACGTGTGAGGAACCACTTTCGACACACATGTCCACGTAGTTGTCAATACCAGGTTGAAGAGAAGCTCTAAAGGGACCTTCCAGGATTGGAAGTAGAACAACATAGGGACGACCCATGTCATTTTTCTCTAAGATCATCATCTGTGTCTCGTGCTCCATGTCTTTTCCACTTTTGCCAACCCAATGAGTTGTCCACCAAACTTTGAATCTGAATATACTCATGAACCTTATGCTACTAAGCTTGCCGATCGGCACCACGTGTCGGCTTTTTGGCTCGTCCACGTCGAACCCAACCAAGCAGCCGACAGTAGTAGTAGTACTGTTGTTGTTGTAGTTGTTGGTGGTCTTATTTAAGGCGGTGAACGTGGATGGGGTGGCTACAATGTTTGTAGGGACTTCAGTGAGAACTGGATGGCCATTAGATAGAAAATTCGATCCTTCCAGAGTTATAGATGATATCGATGGTGTTTGAGCTTGACTGTCAAGAAGCCCCATTGTGTCTAAAGAATTATTTTTGCTCAAGCTTGGGGCCATGGAAAAAGCTGGTGTGTTTGATATAAATTATGAGAGAGAATGGAGAGCGAGAGAGTATATGTCAAATTTGTTTGTGTGTGTGATAAATTCAAGGACTGATAGATGGCTTATATAGAAGTTTTAAGGTGAAGAAAATGGAATCTCTAGAGAATTGGTTGTGATTTGCTTTTGTATAGGAACAACCAACAAGTTGAAGTGACTATTTGCTGTCACTGGGTCATTCAATTCTACTGATCAGTTCTGACAAATAACATTTGTGGAGGGCATAGGTGTTCTGTGGTCGGTTTCTCTTTTTCTCAAAAATTTAATTAATTCCAAATAAACATAGCATTTTCTGTAGTTTAATTAACGCTTGTGATTTGAAGTTAGAAACTTGTAACGTACCCTCTCTCAGCTCCCACAAAACTGTAAGTGATATTTGGCAAGATAGTAGCGGGTGATGCATACCTCTGTATTCTAGCTTTAAATGTACAAGGTATTCTATAAGTATACAGTTTACAATGCACTAGTAGTTAGAAGGACATTGGAAAATCTCTCTCTTATTCCTTTATTGTATGTCTCTTTATTGACCATAACTTCCACTTGCTTTTTTCTAGATGTTACTTGAGCTTCTTTACACTTCCATTACCTTTGATTGCCGCCAACTTACATAACATTAAATATGGTATGGAACCTCCTCCACTGTCTTTTTTTCACTTTCTAGTCAATGCATTACATGACAGCTGATTATTATAATGCTCTCTCTCAATTGAAAATTATTTGTCAATTTTAGATAGAGCTTTCTTTTGTTTATACATCGAATAAAACACATGTTTGGTTCGGAAATCATCTACTATTCTACTGTTAACATATATAGTTTTATTAATATATACGATGAAATTTAAATCCTCCATCATTAAGGGAGGTAAACTGATATTTGTGTCGAGAGATAATGTGACGAGGAATGTTGATCTTGAATATTAGAATTACTTATGTTTATAGTTATATTGTGTCGGCAAGCATCAACTTTACATCTTAGCCTCTCGTAGGTTGTAGAATCGCAGTAGAAAATTCTAAGGAGTTCCATATATAAATCAAAGTTGTTATCAGTTAATTTATTAATTAATTATGACTACCCAGCAGGCCCCAAGGGCCCAGCCTAACCTACGATTAATATATGGGGGCTATGATTCTATCTTCAATGACGCATAATTTGCCGCTCATGATTCATGAAGAATTTGCATGGGGCCATTGCTTCAATTTCACCACAAAGTTTGCCGGTCATGATTCTATTTAATTACACCGTTGCCTATAAGGACTTCAATGAAGCATAAGTTGGCGTTCGATCATGATTCATAGAAGAATTTGCATGGGGCCATTGCTTCAATTTCACCACAAAGTTTTATAGATTTGATCAAACCCATCGTGTCCACACATTATAGCACACGTTTATTTAAGGGAAGATTATTATCTTCTCCCCTGTAGTTTACCATATTCTCCAGTCTCCCCCCTCTAGTTTCAAAATTCTCCAATTCCCTTCCCTCCCCCCATGCCTATTTTTGTATGGTGAGATTGGTTGTATTTGTGCAGGGGGGGGGGGGGGGGTGGAATTGGAGAATTTTGAAACTAGAGGTGGGAGACCGGAGAATATGGCAAACTACAGTGTAGAGAATAATAATTTCCCTTTATTTAAACATAACATAGATTTCCTGGTGGAAAAGCATTGTACAATTGTAGTAGTCTTTTCAGGTGATTAATTAATTTCCTAGAATATAACATTTTAAAAGTTGTTTAAATGATTGGATTCTTCGATGAAAACGATAGACAAAATACATATAAAAAGAATGTTAGACAGAAGTTAATTCAAACGAATAGATATGATAAGATGAATAATGATAATATATATTCTTGCAGGTGTAAGAGGTTTACCGTCTGAACAACCTCTCTCGTCCTAAAAAAGCTTTTGAGGCAATTGCTTATATTCATTTGTCTGGACTCTTGAAAGCTAAAATTGCCGCATTTAATTAATTAAATAAAATATGAAATGGTGATTTTCATTTCATTTAATTAATGCATGAATAATTGTTAATTTTCCTTTTCGATTTCAATAAAAATCTTTGATAATATGGTGGTTTTCTTCAAAAGCCCAAAAGCCGTATCAAAATTGGACCAGTATGCAATGGGCCTGAGCTTGTGGTTTGAGAAAAGTCTTCCAATCCATGTCTGGCTCTAAATCTGCTATAAAACGGTGAGTTTTGAATATCATCATCTCTGTCCTCTGATTCTCTGATTCTCTTCGATGCTTGATTGGAATTTGGACAGACCGAGATAGACAGATAGAGATGGCGGGAACAGAAGAAGAAGATGATTCAAAAGATTTAAAGAGCAACAACAGCTTATTTGTATGGGATGAAACTACTCAGCTCTTCTTTCATGCCAGGTTTGTAATTCAATCTTCGTTTAATTATATTCTAATTTCTTGAAAATTTTGATTTTTTGATTTTGATTTTGACTCAAATTGATGCAGTAGTGGATTTTACCATGATCCAAATGCTGGGTGGTACTATAGCAGTAGTGATGGTCTTTATTACAAATTTGAGAATGGAAATTATGAGCTTTTGGACTCTCACCAGGTACCTTCTATATATCTACTTGTATTTTTCTCCAATTAACTTGTTGTCTCATTTGCTTAAATGATTCTATTTAGTTGTTTCAGGCTAATGATTGTGAAGCAACTATGACAGATAATCCTGTTCAAGATGGGTTATCTGAACAAATATATTGTTACGATGAGAATCATGCTTCGGTCCAGCCAGATGAGTCTGAAGCTTACCGGTGTATGGAAAGCATTCAAGATGAACAGGATCCAGGTGAGCCAAGTATGAATGCCAAATTGTTGTGTCGTAAACTTTGACTGTCACCAATTGCATACTGGTTATGCCTCACAAAGTGCACATTGATTTAATGGGATTGTGCCTGTAATTATGGTGGATATTTCTGGATCGAGTGATTTATCCATCTATTGATGTGTTTGTGTCATAAATTGTTGATCTGGTTTGAGTTGTTGATTCACTTTATTAGTTTATGGCCTAAAAGTTGTACATTGGACAATCTAAACACTCCCGTCCGAGTAAAGGGATCGGAGACATAGGGTTTTCTTGGTGAAATAGAGTTTCTAGGTTGTTATATCCGATAGGATTAGTCTGTTAGACAGAAGTGCCCTCCATCATATTCTGATTAATCAATCATTTGCTATTTGACAAGAACTTGAGGCCTTATTTGGCATGCCAATTGGACTGGATCATTTGAGTAGCTTGTATCCTGTCCCTTAAGCCACCTTTTTTATCCAATCCGGCCATATAGCCAGTCCTCCAAATGCATCCTGAATTTCCTAACTTACTGAAGCACTGATGAGCTTGGTTTGTAAGATAACTTTAAATAACAAGTAACAGGTAACAGTCCCGTGTTTTATTTATTTAGAAATGACTAATTGGGTGGATTGGTGCTCTCATCATCTAGTAATATATCAATTCATCTGCTATTTGGATAGTACCTCAAATCTTTAATTTAGTTAGGCAGTTGATGAACCTGGTTTGTAAAGTATCTTTTACTTATTCAAATAACATGTAACAGGCAAAACTCCTTCAGTGCAGTGACTTTGATCAATTAACCAGTCCTTTTGTTGGCAGGACACAAGGAGTGCACTAGGAATCAAACACCTGAAAATCCACCTCCACCATCAGAATGGTAGGCTACTTCAGAGATTGCATGTCATCATTTTCAATGTCAGTTGTTGCTTTGATATATTATCTTTTCTGACTACGGTTTTACTGAATTCAGGTTAGAAGAAACTCTGATTGACCTTTATCTGTCTGGTTATAACCAAGGCGACGATACTGCTAATGGTGAGATGATGCCTCTAGGAACAGATGAGGGGGATAACTTCAAGTTTTCAGCTGATGGTTTGTTACATATCTTCTGCATCTTTTTGTACAAAAGTTCCTGTGTTGTATTTAAATTTTATGCACTGTAAGAGAAGTAATGGTTGTCTATTATTTAGACACAGGAAATAGTGACAATCTTGAGCTAGAAGAAGGTGAATGGATCCCGGAGGACGATCATGGTTTAACTCATTCAAGTGAGGGAATCTTAGATGAAGGTTTGTCCCTCTATTGCTATGTAAATGTGTTGCTTGAGATTCGTTTTTGTTCTAAGATTATCAATAGCTGTATAATGCAGTCCTTAGGTAATGGTTTTTCTTACCCACAGAGCACAGAATAACAACTCTTATTCATTAATGGTTGTATTACTTATTCTTGTCTAGACTTGTTAAGTACTCCTATATATTCTATAAAGTATCAAACGCTTAAACTGTTCACTGTCAAACCAACAACTTTATGGTAGCATGAATGGAAAAATTAAATAAATTCATTAACTTATTGAAATGGTTGCCTCTACTTATATTTAGGTTGAAACTGAGCTTTTATTTGTACAGGTGTTTCATGCTACTCATGGGATGAAGACAACTGGCGGTCACAGTATGGTCAAGTTATTCGATCAGAGGAAGAACCAGTACTAGCATTCACGGTTGTTGATTTATGGGATTGGGCAATGGTCACAGAATGCAGAAAGGATGGAAAAGATCAGGTGGCTAGACTGGTTGGGCATAAGGTGAGACGGTCTGTCAAACTCCATCCGTCTATGCCTTCTGGTAGACGTCTCTTGAAAACCGCTCCAATACGTGAAGTTCATATTGATCTGGTACGAGTTACAACAGGTTTGCATTGCCTCTATTATAAATTTACATATATAGAACATGTTTTTCACGTGCTAGGTTGTCATTAGATATCAATACGTTCCATTATTAAGTTGGAAGATAAAAAATAAAGAAATAAATAAGACGATTTTGAATACTTACAAACACACTCTGTTTGTGTATTTACCCTTCATAATTATTAATTATGTGATTGCTTGACCATTTCCCCATTTCAGGGCAAGTATATAAGTTGCGGAGTCCTAGTGCAAAATATTTAGCTTCCCTGTCGAGTTATGATTCTTCTAACCCAACAAAAGATTGGGGATTCCCAGAATTTTTCCCACAATCTGAACCCATCCAAAAAAGTAAGTCAGATTCATCCACTTTGCCAGATCAACTCTCTGCATCTGAAAAGGTAATTTTTGTCTCGAAAACTGCTCTTATTTTGGTATCATACTCTCATTATATAAGAGCGCATAAAAGATGTTTGAATAATTTGTTAAATTTCCTTTAGCTGTAGCATTGACATTTGAATGAAGATAGTTTCAAATGGTGAGGAGGGACTAATTTTTGCAGTTGCTGAAGTTTTAGTAATTTTGGATTGTAAAATATCACAATAAGCTACTCCAAATTTCCTGTGTCACAGTTTGCATCAGCTGGATATTTTTATGATCATCCTATATCTTTGTTGTCCAATTGATGTAGTTTATATACTGGTTTATAAAGTCAAATTTCACAGATTGATCATTTTGTGTTTATTACAATACAACTTAATATTTGCTCATCATGCCATTGATAGTGGAAAAGTATCATTTTCTCAGTCAATAACTTCAGACTGTAAGCCATACATGCATGTAATTGAAACATATTGTGTATTGTGCATTGTGACTGCTATCGTAGGTCTTTTCTGTTTTCTTTCATTTTTGTAATTTGCCTTGTTCCCTAAAGATTGATCTCATGCCGCATTGCCAGCGTCAGAGCCATGCATATAGGGATAGAGCTGCCGAGAGAAGAACCTTGCATGGTGGTTTTGGTGTAGGTCCAGGGCAAAAGAGAGTTCTTGGCAATGATGATGGTCGGGAACTATCTCCTGTTTCCACTAGTACAGAGGAAGCTGCAGCTGAAGCCTTGAATATGTCATTTGGAACTGGTAGTTATGCAAGAAGAATGCTAGAAAGCATGGGCTGGAAGGAGGTAAATTACATCACATTTTTGAGATTTTCTTGACTTGTTCCTAAAAGATGGTATAATTTGTGTATGCATCCCATTATTATAGACTCGCCCTTGCGTGATCATCACTGGCTAATTGATGTATAATTTGGTGAAAGGGGTGGTTCAACTTTGCTTATGATGGTTTCCTTGAATTAAAAAAAGCATGATATCGCTTGTTTTGGGAGTGATGACTAACAAGAAAGCACATTTAATGGATAAGATGGTCCACCGGTTCAATAGCCTACATGGAGTTGAAGTCGATTTGAAGTCTCATATATTTTACTTGTTCTAAATTGTGTGCAGGGAGAAGCGCTTGGTAGTACAACAAAGGGCTTGGTTGAACCTATACAAGCAATTGGAAACATTGGCAGCGCTGGCTTGGGATGGCCTCAGGGAAGATGACCGAATCACTAATGAATCAGCTGGGCACTATATCTCACGTTACTGTTTGAATGCTAATGTTCTGGTTGTGCTTTTGAATGAATTACATATTTTGGTTGTCCTAGTTCTGAAATTTTACGATCTTCACCGGACAATGTATATATAGAGACCTATCATTGATCTGAGTTTCTTTCCCATCTTGTACGATATTTAATCATAAGCCAAAAACCCCCCATTCTTATATACTGCAATCAACCGTTAAGAGCCAGAGTACCAATTACAGTAAGATAAACTAAGAATGTCAGTGAGAGTGTAAAAGCTACATTTTAAAATGAGCATTAAAAAAAAGTGGAAATATTTGCACCCTTCTAGTTGTATAAGGTTGACATTTACCAAATTATCAAATTATCAGACTAAAGGCTGACATTTAATGAATAAGGTTGACATCCCTGGATGCCATCCTTGCAAAGAAACAAAGCAAGAAGTTCCAAAGACCAATTCATCAGCTCATCGACTTAATAAATGCAGAAAAATGTTTTCAATTCCTACAGAGAAGAAACCAAGGCTGAGTGATGCTAGTATAATCTTAACAGCCAGGCCAGATTGTTTTTGCCGTTTAAAACTGCAGTCCTCGCTCGGTCGCTCCTTGGCCTTGCAGCTCTAGGCCTTGGTCAGAATAATTTCAAGGGAGAAACCCCCACTTCTCTTGGTAATTTCTCATCTCTAATTCCTGAGGAGCTTGGTCGGTTAACAAGATTGCAGTATCTGATAATGGCGGATAACAATCTCCATCTAGCATCTATAACATCTCGGTCCTCATCATTTTTTCAGTGGCAAAAAACAAGCTTTAAGGGAGTTTTCCTGCTGACATTGGTGTCACTTTACCCAATTGGGAGAAAACAATTCCAGTCTCATTATCAAATGCTTCACAGCTCCAACATATTTCTTTCACAGATAATAGGTTCAGGAGAAAAAATACCTGAAGAACTCGGAAGGCTAGTGAACCTGTCATGGATAGTTCTCATTATGTAGTAATCTGCTAAAAAAGCAAAGAGCTTTGATGAGACGTATTCACCAATAGCTAAAACAGCGATCGCTAAACCAAATCATGAGACTATGTTTTTGTTTTACAACACAATTATCACATCATCAATATATAATTGACAAAATTAAAATAGAGAAACTTGCTAACCAAATTATAAAAATAAAAAATAAAAAAAAAAAAAAAAAACCAAATGCAAAAAAATCACTAGCAATCCAAAATCACAGATTACTGTCACGAAATAGTAAAATTTCGGAACAAATTATTTTCATATATATATATATTTTGGAGACAAAATAATTAATTTGTCACGAAAAAAATTAAACATCGTGACAAATCCAATCAAAGGAACTGTCAAGAAGAAATCAGTTTACGTGACGAATCAGAGGAAAATAAATAATTTATGAGATATAATAATTCACATGTCACGAAAATACTTATGTCTCGTGACAAATCAAGGTTTTTTTCGTGACAAGTTCTCGAAATCTCATGACAAATTTTCGAAAACTCGTGACAAATCCGTAGTGAGAAGTCGTGACAAATCCGTAGTGGAAAATAGATAGGGTTTATGAGAGAAAATAATTCATTTGTCCGAAAATACGAAAGGCTCGTGACAAAATCCGTAGTGAAAAAAAAATTATGAGATAAAATAATCCATTTGTCACGAAAATACGAAAGGCTCGTGACAAATCCGTAGTAAAAAAAAATTTAGGAGATAAAATAATCCATTTGTCACGAAAAACGAAAATACTAAAGGCTCGTGACAAATCTGTAGTAAGAGCATCCACAATGGTGGTACTATTCAAGACCCAAATGAAGAAGACCCACTTTGGATCCACTTTTAGTTCCACAATGGTGTCAATTAAGACCCAAAATATGAGACCCAAATGTGGGGCCCACCCAAGTAAACCCAAATTGGGTTCCACATTTGGAACTCAATTTGGGTCTTGCCCAATGATTGGGTTGGGTTCCCAACACTTCCCAATCATTGGGTTGGGCTCCTAAATATATATATATATATATTTATTTATTTATTTATATAATTTAAATTAAAATATATAACTATTAATTTTAATAATTATATATAATGAAAAAATATAAATAAATTTAATATATATATATATATATTTCAGTTACTTAAATTTAAATATATTATTATTAACTTCAATAATTATATATAATGAAAAAAAATATAAATAAATTTAATTTCAATTATAAAATTTTAGTTCAATGAAATTAAAATAATTAAAATGAAAACATTAATTTTTTGAAGGTTTGGAATCGGAACCAAACCTTTAAAATCGGAATCGGAACCGAACCTTCAAAGCCGGAGCCGGAGCCGGAGCCGGAGCCGGAGCCGGAGCCGGAGCCGGAGCCGGAGCGGAAGCCGAAGCCGAAGCCGAAGCCGAAGCCGAAGCCGAAGCCGAAGCCGAACCCAAGTCTGGAACCGAAATTTGAAACCAAAACCGAAGCCGAAGCCAGAATCGAATCCGGAATCGAAACCGAAATCGGAATCAAAATCAAAATGGGAACCGGAACCGGAACCGAAACCGAAACCGAGACCGAGACCGAACCATCGGAACCGAAACCGGACCGGAACCCAACCGAACTGAAACCGGTGACATGTCTAATCTTATACAATATTTTGTTTTAAATATTTATTTTTATTGTTGATGTAATTCGGTTGTGAAAAAATTATTTTAAATTAATCATAATTTGTTAAATAATTATTGAATATATATATATATATATATATATATATAATATTTTAAAGAAGAGTAATGATTGTTTGGAAAAAAGTTAAAAAAGTTGATCCACTTTTAGTTTTTCAATTGAACACCATTGTGGGAAAATAAGACCCAAATAAATGAGACCCAAATGAGAAGACCCATTTTTTACTATTCAAGAGCCATTTTTGGTGATGTGGCAATAAATGGGTCTTGAATAGTGCCACCACCATTGTGGATGCTCTAAGAAAATAATTTATGCTATAAAATAATCCATTGTCACGAAAATACCACAGGCCCGTGACAAATCCTCGAAAATAAATAATTTATGAGATAAAATAATTCATTTGTCACGAAAAATACTACAGGCTCGTGACAAATCCATTTGACAAATTTTCAAAAACTCGTGACAACTCCGTAGTGGAAAATAGAAAGTTTATGAGAGAAAATAATCCATTTGTCACGAAAATACTAAAATAATTCATTTGTCACAAATCCATTTGTCACGAAAGGCTCGTGACAAATCCGTAGTAAAAAAAAAATTATGAGATAAAATAATCCATTTGTCACGAAAATACTAATGGCTCGTGACAAATCAAGATTTTTTCGTGACAAATCAAAGATTTTTTTCGTGACAAATCCATAGTAAAAAAATAATTTATGATATAAAATAATCCATTTGTCACGAAAAAACTACAGGCCCGTGACAAATCTAAGATTTTTTTCGTGACAAATCTTCGAAATATCGTGACAAATCCTCGAAAATAAATAATTTATGAGATAAAATAATTCATTTGTCACGAAAATACTAATGGCTCGTGACAAATCAAGTATTTTTTTTTCAAAGATTTTTTTCGTGACAAATCCGTAGTAAAATTTCGGGACAAAACAGTGGAAAATAAATAATGTATTAAATAAAATAATTCATTTGTCACGAAAATACTTAAGGCTCGTGACAAATTAAGAATTTTTTTCGTGACAAATCAAATCCTTTTTCGTGACAAATCCGTAGTAAAATTTCGTGACAAATCCAGGATTTTCGTGACAAAGCAGTTGCTTTGAGATCAATTTTCGAAGAAATAATTGATTTTCGCAACAAAAAATAAAAATAAAAAAAATGGTGAAAAAAAAAGGGAAATAAAATTGAAGTGGAGAAAGAGAGTAGGAAAATACCAGGTATTTAGAGGTGGAAGACAATCCCTTTCTGAACAGAGAAGAAGACTTACCAGGTTTGTTGTGTAATCAGTAATGTGTATGAGAGAGAGAGAAAGAAGAGAGCGATGTTGAAACTTGAAACGAATGAGAGAGAGAGAGAGAGAGTGAGAGAGGCGGTCGTGAGAAAACTCATTTTAACTTTTAGGATGTCAATGAATAGTTTTTTCTTTTTAATTATTAATTATGGAAATTGCTCGGGTGATGGAGTGTTGACACGTAGTTTTTTCTTCTTAACTTTTTATATTTATTTTTTTATATTTTTTACAATTGAGCCACGTGGCAAAACCCAGTGCACTTCCCCAAACAAAATTTAAAACGGTGCACATATCTCAACAACACAGTGCATTTCCCCAAACAAAATTTAAAAATAAAAACCACTTCAACCGGATGCATTCGACCTGTAACCTCAAATCCATTAAAAATCAATATTGATTATAAATATAATATCTCAGATTATTAATTATTATTATTTGTTTTTCTATGGAAACACGCTGAGATCATACCTCTAGTAGTCTGGTTACCATTTCCTCTTCTGCTTCTCTTCTCCGGCTTCTCTTCATATCCCTGTTTGAGTGCTGTATTGGTTCGAATGGGTTTCTGGGGTTTTGTGATTTGGGTTGGCTTGTATGAAAGATTTATTTTTTCTCTTCTTTTGGTTGCTGAAAAAATGTTGAACCTTATGGATTTTCGCATTACAATGTAGAAATTGTAAGTGTTATCGATAATGTTTATTAAACTTTGTCGTTTTGTAGGGATCAATTGCTAAAATGCTTCAATTGATAGTGTTGTTTTTGTTTTTTGTTTTTTTTACACCCACCTACAAATTAATTAATTCAAAAGCCTGTTCTGACTTCAAATTCATTTTATGTTTGTTGAATGTCAAATTAGATGTGTTTGTTGATGAATACTAATTATTGTTAGATGTCAAAGGAAAAAAAAAAAAAAAAAAGCCAGTTCTGACTTGTGTTGTTATATATATGCTTGTACATGGTAAATAAATTCCATATCAATTTTCTTTTCTTCATTTAAAACATTTTTGTTGATTACCAAAGAAAATATCACTCAAATCACTTACTAATGGATACCTTTTATTGCCATTGCTGCACAGTAAATTGAAAAGCTGAGTTAAGAAAAAGCATTTTGAGCTTGAAATCTGTAATGCTTTTCTGATAAAATTACTGTATATATAAACTGTTGAGGAAATAGGGCTTTTTAATCAAAAATTATGGAGAGTTATTGTTTTTGTCACCAATTATCATTTTTATTGTTTTTGTCAACAAATGGGCTGTGAAGACAAAATTGCCCCTATTTTTTTTACAAAAACTCTTACCTCTCCTTTTCTCTCTCATTTTCACCGGATCAGATTTTTTTTTCTTCATCTTTCTCTCTCTCCTTGCCTTACGTCTCCTTCTTCTTCTTCTTTCTCTCCTTCTTCTCTCCTCCTCTCTCCTCCATCCGATCTCTTCTTCTTCTTCTTTCTCGTCATTTTCGCTCTCCTTCTTCTTCTTCTTTCTCGTCATTTTCGCTCTCCTTCTTCTTCTTCTTCTCCTTCTTCTCTTTCTCTTTCTTTTTTTTCCAGATTTTTTTTTAAAAAAAAAGATTTTTTTAAATCAAAAATTTTCAGATTTGGTGGTTTTACGATCGTCAGTCGTCCGATCGTCCCTCCTTCTTTTTTTCTCTTTCTCTTCTCTCTTCTCTTTCTCTTACATGTTTTTTCTAGATTTAAAAAAAAAATTGAATTTTTTTTTTTAATTTTGAAATTATTTTCATGTTTTTTGCAGTTTTTTTTTTTAATTTATTTTGAATGTTTTTTCAGATTTTTAAGTTTAGGTTGTGGTTGTGGTTGATTATCCAGGTTTTTTAAAGAATTTTCAGGTTTTTTTTTGAAACAAAAATTTTTAGATTTAAAAAAATTCCAGATTTTTTCAAAAAAATTCAGTTTATTTTCTTCTTTTTTTTTTTGTTGAAAAATTTTAGATTTGTGGTTATATTTAAGTTTGGGTTGTATTTTCAGATTTTTTATTAAAAATTTCAGTTTTTTTTTTTTTTATTTTGAAAAAAAATTCAGATTTTTATGTTTTGGTTGTGGTTGTGGTTGAATTTAAAAAATGTTTGGATTTGAGTTGTGGTTGTGGTTGTGGTTAAGTATGAGTATTGTTTGTTTTAAAAAAAATTCAAATCTTGTTTTGTTCAAAAAATTTTCCAGAAATTTCAGGTTTGAGTATTGTAAGTTTGAGTATTGGGTGTGGTTGTGATTTTAATTTTTTTTTTCCAAACCGATGTGTTTAATTGTGTTAGTGGTGACCAATTAAACACAACTGACCAATTAAACACACCATGTGTAAACCAATTAAACACACCGGTGAACTCAATTAAACACACCAACATTATCATTAAACACACCAGACAAAATGAATTAAACACCGGACTAATTAAACACACCAGACCACAATTAAACACATCGGACTAATTAAACACACCGGACAAAATGAATTAAACACACCAGGCCACCAATTAAACATACTAGACAAAAACCAATTAAACACACCAGGCCAAACCAATTAAACACATTAGTGCAAACCAATTAAACACCCTAGGCTAAACCAATTAAACACCCCAGTGCAAATCAATTAAACACACCAGTGCAAACCAATTAAACACCTTAGACCCTGGTGTGTTTAATTGTTTTTGCCCTGGTGTGTTTAATTATTTTTGTCTGGTGTATTTAATTGGTGGTCTGGTGTGTTTAATTAGTCCGGTGTGTTTAATTGGTGGTCTGGTGTGTTTAATTCGTTTGTCTGGTGTGTTTAATTCGTGGTCTGATGTGTTTAAACAAATAAAATCTAAAAAGTTTGTTTGAAAAAGATCAAATCCGAAAAATCTAATTTTTTTTTCAACAAAATCAAAACCTAAACACAACTCCCACTATTCATAAAAACAACCACAACCCAAACTTAAATACAACCACAAATCAACAACTAGTACTCATATCCAAACCTTTTTTTAAATCTGAAAATTTTTCAAAAAAAAAAGGAGAAAGAGAAAAAGAAGATGATGATGATGAACTCGTAGAGAGAGAGAGAAGATGTGAAAGAGAGAAGAAGGAGGCGTGAGAAACTGTGAGAGAGAGGAAAAAAAATTTGTAACTTTTAAGTGAGGTTTCAGAAGTTCACCGTGCTAAACTGCTAGTGTTCAAAATCAATGTTAGTGATGGTGCACCACAATTTACTAAAAGTAACTTTTCAAGTGTTTCTTCAATAGCTTCATCACCCATTTCATCACAGAATGTTGATAGTAGTTCTGAACTTGAACTGCCACCAACAGTTTTATTGTAAAATATCTCTATCTAAAGAAAAGACAGCTTTAGATAGAGATACCGTGAGATCTAAATAACCATTAGAATTGTTCTGAGTTTTGGAAAAAGTAACCATTACAACTTGTACACCATAAACCTTGTGAAACAATGTATGGTTCTGAAAACAATTGGTGACATATTCCATATACGTATTTGTCATGCAACTCGATTATGTATCTGTGGCATTCAACTAAGCTATATTGATTGGATAAAGTAAAATGATACAGAAGGGGGACTAGCTGGGGGCATGTTTTGTTTGTTTCCCCAATGGAATGGAAGGGACTTGTCAAATAAACTACAAACTACAAAATTTAAGTTATTAACATAAATAAATTATGTAATTTACCTAAATAAATAAAAAATAGTAGAGTTATCTAAATATTAGATTTGCAAACAGACGTTATAAGCACCATTGAAGCTGAAAATTCTGCTCCTAACCAACCATATACATTAACTAATAATGAATCAGAGAATTCATAATACATTTTTTTTTTTTCCAAAGAAATCAAGTTTCTTATTTACATTTGAACAAGAGTTAGATGAAAAACTCAAAAATGTATTATATAAATTAAACCTTGTAAGTTGACTTTTGAACAAAGGCATCTCCATACAACAGAACAAAAATAAAAATAAAAATTGCTAGCCACCAATAAGTCAAATTAATGCAGATTATTAATTAGCATGTGATTATTAATTAACCAAATGCGGTCAACTGTAAATGCATGCGTTGGCATTTCAACCCAATTTTTACAAGTTGATCGTTCATCTCACAAGTATCTTAATTTTAAAAACATTTTCTGTTTTCTTGTTAATGTAGTTTTGATCATGCATAGATTTTGTTCATTAATTGTATGATAGATTTTTATATACTTATTTGGTTTCTTGTTGTTGCAATAAGCACATTAGACTTAATGACATTACAATGATTAGTGTACATGTGTTTTGAGTCTTTTGACTCGCATTTTAATGGTTCAAACAACACTACTTGTTAATTTTTTTGTTTTTTGTTTTAATCGGAATTTTTTGTTCTTTTAGCTAGGCTTTGTTGATCAATTATATGTTTATGTTTTTTTTTTTCTCAAAAGTATTTTGTTACTGTCCATCTTATAACTATAATATTAGTATATCTGTGTAAAATTATTCATACAACTATTGATAAACTGTTTAATTTTTTTTTCAAATGATATATAGTAATAGTAAAACGCCTGTACGAAGACGGAGGTTTATGTAAATTAAAGATTAGTATAATATAAGCCCATTACGTTGAGGATGCCTTGGTGTAAATAGGTTATGCAATATTGTCATTTGTTTTTTTTTTTCTTTTTTCTTTTTTCTTTTTTTCATCTTGAATTGCACTTAAAAGATTAGCAAGCTCTTTAAAATATCAAGTATGAATGTATGATTAACTCTATGTGGCAAGCCTTTATCCGAGTTCACTGTATTAGAAGATGATGTGAAACTTGAATCAATTTAGGAGGTTTGGGATTAGGATTTTGATACAGTTAATTAAAAGTCTTTATTCCTGTAATTAATACAGACAAAATTTAGAATGTGCCTGATGAGTGATGAGGTTGTTGCATTCTCTTTGCTTTCTGGTTAAATTGTTTATGGCTTCTTTGACTGCATATTGTTAGAATTTGGTGGAGGAGAAGGACAAAAAAGTGAAGTGAAGGAGCTGGAGGAAAATATTGCTGCTGTTGCTTTCACTGCAAATAGCAAGAAGGGGAAAGCATTGATGGTGAAGTGTAAAACCCTGCAAGAAGAAAATGACGAGATTGGTTGTCAAAATGTGGAAGCTAGGAGAGGTACTGCACAACTGTGTTTTATTGTTATTTATGCAATCGATGTGTACTTATTTTCTCTCCAGCTTAAAGTTTGGTTCTTTCATGGATTGGTTTATATATCTTTCTGGGGTTGATTTGTTTCATTTCATCTTGAAAATCGATGGAAATTAAATTTGAAGTCAATTTGAAGGTTAGTGACAAACATTGTTTGTTATATTCAGCAACATGTTTTCTCAAACATCAGACACATATTTTTTAGTAGCTTTCATGAGTCCTTTTACAGTACTTGTCATCTTTTGTGGACTCAAAGTCTCAAACAGTTACTCCAGTTCCCATCATGCATATTCAACAAAATTGTCGTTATAGTAAAAATATTATATTCTTAATTCATGTTTATCTACTTTGTGGGGTTGCATGCAGGCTTATACAAACAGATGAAACTGTGATCTATGCAGGTGCTTATCTTAAAAGAGAAGCTAGAAGAGAATCTGAATAGATCAGAATCTGCATAGATCAGAACCTACACCAAGTATATTGTCACGATGAGAATCTGAAGCTTACTAGTGTATGGAAAGCATTCAAGATGAACCGGATCCAGGTGAGGCATGTATGCATACCAAATTGTATCAGCGCATAAAAGATGCTTGAATAATTTGTTGAATTTCCTTTAGTTGTAGCATTGGCATTTGAATGAAGAATTGAAGATGGCTTTGAATGATGAGGAGGAACCAACTTATGCAGTTGCTGAAGTTTTACGTAATTTTGGGCTGTAAAATATCACAATAAGCCAACTTCTCAAATTCCTGTGTCACACTTCACATCAGGATATCAGCTGGATTTTTTCAGGATTATTCTGTGTCTTTTTTTTTGTCCAATTGGTGTAGATTATATACCGGTTATGAAGTCAAATTCTCATAGATTGATCGTTTTCTAGTTATTACATTACAACTTTATATTTCCCCACCAAGCCACCAATAGTGGAATAGTATCATGTTCTCAGTCAATAAATAACTTAAGACCGTAAACAATGTATGTCATGTACGTCATATTATGGAAACGCATTGTGCATTGGACTGTAATCGTAGGTTTTTTTTTTTTTAATTTGCCTTGTTCCTTAAAACTTTATACCATGCTGTGTTGCCAGCATCAAAGCCACGCATATAAGGATAGAGCTGCCGAGAACGCATGGTGGTTTTGGTGTAGGTCCAGGGCAAAAGGGAGTTATGGTCAACAATTATGGCCAGGAACTATCTCCTGTTTCCACTAGTACAGAGGAAGCTGCAGCTGAAGCCTCGAATATGTCATTTGGAACTGGTAGTTATGCAAGCAGAATGCTAGAAAGCATGGGTTGGAAGGAGGTAAATTACATCACATTTTTGAGATTTTCTTGACTTGTTCCTAAAAGATGGTATAAGTTGTGTATGCATCCCATTATTATAGACTCGCCCTTGCGTGATCATCACTGGCTAATTGATGTATAATTTGGTGAAAGGGGTGGTTTAACTCTGCTTATGATGGTTTCCTTGAATTAAAAAAGCAAACATGGAGCTGAAGTTGAAGTTGAAGTTGATTTGAAGTCTCATATATTTTACTTATTCTAAATTGTGTGCAGGGAGAAGCGCTTGGCAGTACAACAAAGGGCTTGGTTGAACCTATACAAGCAATTGGAAACATTGGCAGCGCTGGCTTGGGATGGCCTCAGGGAAGAAGACCGAATCACTAATGAATCAGCTGGGCACTATATCTCACGTTACTGTTTGAATGCTAATGTTCTGGTTGTGCTTTTTAATGAATTACATAGTTTGGTTGTCCTAGCTCTGAAATTTTACGATCTTCCCCGGACAATGTATATATAGAGACCTATCATTGATCTGAGTTTCTTTCCCATCTTGTATGATATTTAATCATTAGCCAAAAACCCCCCGTTCTTATATACTGCAATCAACCGTCAAGAATGTGAGTGAGAGTGTAAAAGCTACATTTTAAAATGAGCTTAAAAAAGTGGCAATATTTGGACGCTTGAAAATATATAACATCCCTTATTGTATGTAAACCCTACTAAATATTTAAATATTTAAAAGTTTGTAAACACATCCCAAATATTATTATCAATATATCTCTTTCTTTGATTTTTTTTCTTTAATTAAATATTATATGTATGACCATATTACAAATTATACAATAAAATAAAAAATTACAGAACAATTAAGGTAGGAACAAACTAAAAGCATGAGTGAGGTGCGGCTTCTTCCAGATCCAGAAGGAACCCCACCTCTTCACTTTTGTTTTAATTTAGTGTAATTATTTTAATTAAATTTAATGGTTTTTAATTATTATTTTTTTAATATTTTTAATTTTAAATAAATATTATTTGAATTTTTAATCAATAAACAGTTTCTTTAGCAAAACAAAACAACAATAATGAATAAACAAGAGTTCTACCTGCGGTCCTCCATGTTTTTACTCTCAACCGAGTGTACTAGAAAGTTGTTTTAAAATTTAAACAGTTATTTTTTTTTAAATCAATACAGTTAATTTCTCAATTAAAAGATATTATATATATTTGTTAATGCCCAAAATATAAATATTGTACTTAATTAGTTAATTTTGGGTGTACATACGGTTTTACAGGGATACTAATCTCACCACTCATGTAAAAATAAGAGGAGAAAATCTATAAATTTTGGAATCCAGAGGCAAACAAAGCCATTGAAAGATTGATATTCAGTGCATAAAAAATCCCATGTTTTTTCCAAGAGAAGAAGCCCAATTGTTCAACTTGGGCCAACAAAACGGCCCAGAGAAAAGCCCGGGCACGTTAGAGATGGATTACACGTAAAAAGATTTGTCATTATGGTAAGGTTAATCACCTCAGCACCTTGGCGTTGAAGTAAACGGTTGCGTCAGTAAAAGACGATGACGTGCTCAGTCACGTCATCATTTGACGTGCGTCATGAGATATTTTCCAACGTGGTCGGCCATGTCATGAATTGGTTTTTGATGTGGCGAACCAGTTGATGACGTGTCAAGTCAATCGGCAAAAGATGATGACGTGCCCAGTCACGTAATCATTTACCGATAATTTTTTTAAAAAAAAATCAGGCATCTTGACGCCACCGTTTTTCCCTCCCAATCCTCGAGAATGGACTCTATGATCTCCGATCTCCTCCGCTCTCAACGAAATCTGCTCGGAGGGCCAGACCGGCCTCCCTATCTCGTCTCTCTTGGCCGAGGCAGACGGTATACTCTTCGAATCATTGTCTTCCCAGTCGGATCCTAAATCTGCTATAAAACGGTGAATTTTGAATATCATCATCTCTTCAATGCTGGATTGGAATTTGGACAGACGGAGATAGAGAATCTCTATGAATGCGGGAACAGAAGAAGAATATGATTCTAAGGAGTTAAAGAGCAAATACAGCTTATGTGTATGGGATGAAACCACCCATCTCTTCTTTCATGCCAGGTTTGCAATTCAATCTTCTTTTAATTATATTCTAATTTCTTGAAATTTTTTATTTTTTTATTTTGATTTTTAGTCAAAATCGGTGCAGTAGTGGATTTTACCATGATCCAAATGCTTTTGGACTCTCACCAGGTACCTTCTAGTTGTATTTTTTCTCCAATTATGTTTCTTTGTTGGGGCTTGTAACTTGTTATCTCATTAGGTTGAATGTTCCTAATTGGTTGTTTCAGGCTAATGATTGTGACTGATAATCCTGTTCAATATGGGTTATCTGAACAAGTATATTGTTACGATGAGAATCATGCTTCGGTCCATCCAGGTGAGCCATGTATGAATGCCAAATTGTTGTGTCATAAACTTTGACTGTCTTGAATGACTGGAATCCTATAGTAGTTGTTCACACCACTTGCATACTGGTTATGCCTCACAAACTGCATATTGATTTAATGGGATTGTGCCAGTAACTATGGTGGATTATCTGGATCAAGCGATTTATCCATCTATCGACGTTTTTGGATCATAAATTGTTGATATGATGAGATGATGGTGAGATGATGCCTCTGGGAACAGATGAGGGGGATAACTTCAGGTTTTCGGCTGATGGTTTGTCACATTTCTTCTGCTTTCTTAGAAGATTACTTTGGTTTTAACTTTCAACCACACCTTTTTAGGTGTTATTGCTGTTGTTCTTATTGTTTTCCCCATTGTATTTGCTTCCCTTTTTGCATACTTTATTGGAAAGCTCAACATCCATAGATGGTAAAAAATATTGTATTCATCATTAGTGTGTTTGTAAATTCAATTTTACGAAAAGAGTATTGCATGATTATTACCTTTTTTTTATTATTTGAAATTCGTTTTTTGTCTAACTTAACTAGTAAGGTCTCTTGCCATCATGTAAAGTTACGAGTTCAAATCTCACTCACATTAAGATGGGGAGCAGTTTGATTTATTTATTGTTATATATTTTTTCTTTTAAAAAAACTATAATAAGTGAAGTTGTGAATCTTCGAAGTATATAATGGATAACATAATAGATGTACGTGATTATTCAATTTATATGAAAACCTGCTAAATTTTGAAAAATGTGGTAGAGCCCTTCCCTGTAGCTTGTGGTAGAGGCTATTGAATTTGTTTGTATTTTAATCAAATCTCAAGAGAAGTGATGAAAATATTCTCTTTTAACTCTATTAAAATTTTTCTTTGTATCATTTTTTGAAACATCCTAATATATGTGATATAAAGTTTGATAATTTCAAAACTATGTGATAATTTCAGTGGCTATGATAGAGTTGTATATATGTGGATGAAGACTTGATGTTTCAAAAACAAAGACCATGATTTTGCATTTGTGAGCTAAAACAATGTAAATGAGTTTTTATTCCCTTTCATTAGATATGTACATTGTGTTCATATATAACAAGCTGGCCTGGACTGTAAACAATGATTTGGCGGCCGTTTACTTGCCATGACATATATGTCAGCATTGCATTGTACATATCATCTATCCTCTTCTCTATGACACTAACTAATTCATCTATATATGCATGCATGAATTTACAGAAGAAGAACACAAGCAATGCTTGTTCTTCTTTTTTCTCGTATTGCTTCATTTCTTTGATAGTTTGAAGCTCTTCAGTTTTAACTCAAAATGGCTCAATCGGCAGAACCAGATGAAATAGAGTCTCTGCGGATTGAGTTAGTAGAGATTGAAAGAAGCAGAAGATCATCATTTAGAAGGCGTGTATCAAGTTTTAGTAGTGTTACACCTATGGATTCTGAACATTATAATGATAATAAATATGAGGATGAATATGAGTTGCAATATGCAGCTGTTCAGAAATTACCCACTTTCAAACGGATTACCACTGCATTGTTTGATGAAAAAGATGTCACTGGGAAGCGAGTAGTAAATGTCACCAAACTTGGAGCTGAGGAGCGGCATATGTTCATAGAGAAGCTCATCAAACACAATGAAAATGATAACCTGCAGCTGTTGCAAAAAATCAGAAAGAGAATCGACAAGTACCCTTTTTGTTTCCTCTTTTAATTTATCATATAATTTGTGGTTATATATAACAGCATGTTTACTTGAAACTGATGACATATAATTATCTTCTGTAGAGTGGGTATACAGTTACCTTCCGTGGAAGTAAGATATAAGAATCTAAGTGTTGAACCAGAGTGTGAGGTGGTTCATGGCAAGCCTCTCCCTACTCTTTGGAACGCTACCAAGAGCATGTTTTCAGTAGGTTTCTATGTATTCGGTAACTTCTCTGAAGCAAAGCTAATGGTGTAGGTTACTAAGTTCACTTGAGCTTTCTCTTTGTGGCAGGGATTGACCAGTCTTTTAGGTTCAAAACAAGAAGCAAAGTTAAGAATCATTAAAGATGTTAGTGGCGTCATAAAGCCTGGAAGGTACTCTTATAATACCGAGACTTCTAATATGTTTTGATTGCAATACGTTTTGCTAATTTTGGCTCATTTTTATTGCAGGATGACATTATTGCTTGGCCCTACAGGGTGTGGCAAAAACCACAATTTTGTCGGCCCTCTCTGGCAAGCTAAGCCATTCTCTTAAGGTTCAAGGAGACCTCCTCTCTCTTTGCTTTTGTTAGAGATTTAAAAAAAGGGAGAAAACCATTTTAGTCCCTCTAGTTTGACCTATTACACGAACTAGTCCCTTTAGTTCTAGTATTGTCTTGACAGGTCCAAACTTTTACTAATAATGGTTAGTTAGGTCCCTACCGTCCAATTCCATTAGGGTTTTGTCAAAGGTGCGAGGGTAAAATGGTAAAGTTGCCTTGTGTGTTTCTACTTTCTAGAATGTTTTTTTTAATGATGGGTAAAACAGTAACTTGATATATTAATAATTGAATTATCAAAAACCAATAAATTTTTATTTGTAAAATCATTCTTAATTGATCTCCACCGTCCATTTGAAAGATGGATGGTGGAGATTAAAAGATATTTACATATCAAAAAACAAAAACAAAAACAAAAACAAAAACAAAAACAAAAAAAACAAAAGGAAAAAAACAAAAAACAAAAGACCACCATCACCAACACTGCAACACACCACCATCATCAGATCTGCACCATCATCACAACAATAGACCACCATCACCAACGTTGTCATCACTACCACCATCTCCATGGCCGCCACCTTCAACTTCCCAACACAACCCAAATGCCAAAAATGATCCACAAAAACATCACACCACCAACAACCACCACAAAAACATCCCTTACCACCACCGCCAATCACAGAACCCATAAATTACCTCCAAACACAGAACCGGACCACCACCATCAAATTCACAACCCAAATCAAAAAATCCCCAAACGCTGTCATCACTACCACCCCCAAACGTAGAAAATCGAAACCCCAAATTAGAAACCCCACACACCCCAAATCAGAAAACCCACACCCACACGCACAGCACCCACACACACCCAAATCAGAAACCCCACACACCCCAAATTAGAAAACCCACACACACCCAAATCAGAAACCCCAAATCAGAACCAAAGTAATGTCCACTGAGAGGAGATCGGCATCACAATCATTAATGAGAGGAGATCGGCATCACCAAATCAAAACCAAGGTTTAGAGAGAGAGAGGGGGGGATTCGCAAAATAGAGTGTGTGGATTCGAAACAAAGAATGTGTGTGGATGAGAGAGAGAGAGAGAGAGAGAGAGAGAGAGAGAGAGAGAGAGAGACATATCGCGAAGAGAGAGAAAGAGAGAGAAAGAGAGAGAATTCGTTTTTAGGGTTTCTGGGTAATGTATATAGTGGTGGTGGTGGTAGTGGTGGTGTCTAAGTGTGTGTGGTTGGTGATAGTGATGAACCGGTGTTGGTGAACTGAAAAGTTACAATTATTTTCGATTGTAATTTTTTTTTTTTGTTAATTCATTATTATTATTTTTTTAACAAAGATATATTTAATTATTTAATTATTTTAATATCAGTTTTTTTAATTTTTTTGAAAATGTTATTTAATTATTTAATTACTTTAATATTAGTTTTTTAATTATTTTTTTTTTGAAAATGTTTTTTAATTAATTTTAATATTAATATGTTATTAAAACATTTTGTATAATTAGTATGAGGGTAAAATTGGAGGGCATTAGGGTCTTTTAACCGATATCAGAAATAATCAGGGGCAGTAGGGTCATTTGACCCTCTGTCCCTGTCAGAAACCGCTTTATCAACGGAAAACGTTACAGAAGGATCAAAGAAGACAATACTGGAACTAGAGGGACCAGTTCGTGTAATAGGTCAAACTAGAGGGACTAAAATGCAATTATCCCTTAAAAAAATTGCATTGAAAAAATAGACTTGTATATCCTTGCACATTTGCTTGCCTCAAAAGTTTCTTTGTTTCTCTCCCTATCTTACCTTTGTTCTTGTCTAGGTTTCTAGAGATATATCGTAATCTTATAATGGTTACAGGCTAGAAGAGTTTGTTCCACACGCTATCAGGGTATAGGAGACCGAGCTGGTAAGCACATCTTGGGTTCACAAATAGTGATTGTAATGTAAGCTAGTTTTTATATCAAGCTCTCATCCTGATATCGACTAACAAATTTATTTTCCACAAATGAAAGAGATCATGATAGAAGTCATATTATACCCTTCCCTGCAGTGTCCATATCTGTCTGTATTATGCTGATTAACTGTAACTGACATTGCTCGTGACAGGCAATGTTAGTTACAAATATCAAATGGCTTAGACAGTTCCACCACTTTTCATATCATCTCTTGCCTAAAGCATTTGGTCCATATAACTGATGATACTGCGTTGATTTCACTTCTTCAGCCCGCACCAGAGACCATTGATCTCTTCGACGATGTTATTCTGATGGCATAAAGGAAGATTGTGTATCATGGGCCACGCTCTTATGTTCGTAAATTCTTTGAGGACTGGTTTTCAATGTCCTGAAAGGAAAGGAGTTGCTGACTTCCTTCAAGAGGTAGATTTATAATATCCATATTTTTCTCATTTTTTCCTATTGTGTAAATGAAACTTGTTTTTTTGTTCCAACTTATGTTGCTCCAGGTTATCTCTAGAAAAGATCAAGCACAGTATTGGCACCGCGAAGATCAACCTTACAGTTATATTTCCACTGACCAGTTCATCAAAAAGTTTAAAGAATGTCATCTAGACCAGAAGCTAGATGAGGAGCTCGCAAAGCCATTTATCAAGTCTAAAAATCACCAGAGTGCTCTATCCTTCGAGAAATACTCATTAACTACATGGGAAATGCTTAAAGCATGCACAAGGAAGGAATATCTTTTGATGAAAAGAAATTCGTTCATATATGTGTTCAGATCCACACAGGTAGCTAGCTTCCGGTATATGTTTTCAGTGATTACATGCTATCATCAGTTAAGAGTCAAGTTAATTGTGCCTTCTTTTCTAATAGCAATTCTTGGTTTTTTGTCTTTGCAGCTGTTCATCATACCTTCAATTGCAATGACTGTTTTTCTGCACACCCAAATGGCTGTTACTTGGCTGCTTATAATCCTTGTCGATGGATTTCCGGAAGTGAACATGACAGTTTCAAGAATAGCAGTTTTCTACAAGCAAAGCGAGTTGTGATTCCAGCTACTATCCTAAAACTTCCACTTTCATGTCTAGACGCTTTTGTTTGGACTTCTCTTACTTACCATGTCATTGGTTACAGCCCTCAGGTTGAAAGGTGAGTCTCCCTGATAAAAACTTCTGCTTTCACTGGATTTCATTAGTTTTAGTCACATGCACCGTCACAAACTGACAGCAAATAGAAGAAATAAAATCAATTCATTACATTCTCCAATATGCATGGTCTAAACATAAGCTGAAAAAGATTATTAATAAAAGCATTTGTGATTCAAAAATTCAACAAAATCAAAGGACCCTCAATCATCATATCCCCTTATCAAAGACTTCTTCTATACTAACACCTGAAACAGTCATTCATTTGAGTGCATAAAAAACCCCTCTCTTATCATAAAAATTGAAAGAAATGATTGAAAGTTACAAGACATATGAACCACTTATGGCATTAGATATCAACAGTCAACAATATTACAAACATGATAAGATTAAGAAATGGAAAAAGAATAACCATTACACAAAAACGAATCCAGAACGCTTACACTCAGCATAAATAACCAGTATAATGTGTAAACAAGAAAAGTGCAAGCAACAATATTCCAAGTTACCAATGAAAGAAGAGGTGCTTGGCTTCTCTTTGCAGCTTGCATTTGAGCAATTTCTAACAAGTTCGACCATGTCTTCCGTGTCTCGCAGCAAATTTAAACAAGCATCACTTAAAGACTATTCTTAAATTAGCCTAAACAGTTGTAATATCACAGAAGCAATCAAAATAATGTAGACCAGATTAGGAATATATTTGAAAATAATACAATATCTGTTCTAATTCAGAATTCAGGAGTAGTTTGTATCAAGGATTTGGAATACAATAACAGCAAATATAAATTAAAAGGTACCTGACTGAATATAAAGACACAAATTCTTGGCAGCTTGGGGGGCAGGAGACCCCATCGCATACAATACCTACCAAAACCAAAACAAACAAATTTAACAGGAGCATAAGCAAATCTTCGCATATTCTTTAACATATGCACGAAATTACTGAAACTAAACCATTTGAGAGAAATCCATAATCTTTTATTTTTCCATGACAAATCATAGATCAATTTTCGTGTCACGAAATTAGAGCAAAATAAATAATTTTTTTCGTGACAAATACAGTTTCAAGAGAAATTATAAGTTCGTGTCAAATCCTTAAAATCATGATAAATTAATGATTTATTTGTCAAGATACAGTAATCAGTAAAAAAAAAAAAACATTAAAATTATTAAACAAATAATTATTTTGGAGATAAAATGATTAATTTGTCACGTACAAAATAAAGTTCGTGACTTTTTCTTCTTTTTTTTTCGTGACAAAAACCTAAATCCTTTTTATTAAAAAAAAAAAAAAAATTGTCACGAAATAGTAAACAAAATTCTTCACGAAAAAAAATTAAAGTTCGTGATATTTTTTTTTCGTGACAAATCCTGAATCCATTTTATTAAAAAAAAAAAAAAAAAAAAAAAAAAAAAAGTTACGAAATAGTAAAAAATTTCCTACAATTTGTCACGAAAAAGAAAATAAAGTTCGTGACTTTTTTTTTTCGTGACAAATCCTGAATCCATTTTATTGAAAAAAAAAAAATTGTCACGGAATAGTAAAAAAAATTCTTCGATTTGTCACGAAAAAAATAAAGTTCGTGACATTTTTTTTTTCGTGACAAATCCTGAATCCAATTTATATATAAAAAAAAAAAAAAAAAATTGTCACGAAATAGTATAAAAAAAATCTTCGATTTGTCACGAAAAAAAATAAAGTTCGTGACTTTTTTTTTCGTGACAAATATTGAATCCATTTTATTATTAAAAAAAAAATAATTAAAAAAAAAAAGATTTGTCACGAAATAGTAAAAAATTCCCTTCGATTTGTCACGGAAAAAAATAAAGCTCGTGACATTTTTTTCTTCGTGACAAATCCTAAATCCATTTTATTTATAAAAAAAAAATGTCACGAAATAGTAAAAATTTTCCTTCGATTTGTCACGAAAAAAAATAAGGCTCGTGACATTTTTTTTTTCGTGACAAATCCTAAATCCATTTTATTTCTTATAAAAAAAATAAAAAAAAAAGTCACGAAATAGTAAAAATTTTCCTTCGATTTGTCACGAAAAAAATGTCACGAAATAGTAAAAAAATTCCTTCGAGCTTTATTTTTTTTCGTGACAAATCCTGAATCCATTTCATTCAAAAATATATATATATTGTCACGAAATAGTTAAAAAAAATTCCGATTTGTTAGGAAAAAAAAGAAGTTCGTGACAAATCCTGAATACATTTTATTAAAAAAAAAAGTCACGAAATAGTAAAAAAATTTCTTCGATTTGTCACGAAAAAAAAAAAAAGTTCGTGACATTTTATTTTCATGACAAATCCTGAATCCATTTTATTATTAAAAAAAAAATGTCAAGAAATAGTAAAAAAAAATTCTTCAATATGTCACGAAAAAATTTTAATTTCGTGACAAATCCTAAATCCATTTCATTAAAAAAAAAAAAAAAAAAAAAAAAGTCACGAAATAGTAAAAAAAAATTCTTCAATTTGTCACGAAAAACACGAAAAATCGGTTGCTTCGTAATCAATTTTCGAAGAAATAATTGATTTTCGCAACAAAAATCGTGAAAAATGTATATAAAAAAAATCCTGAAAAGAAAAAAAAAAACCTGAAAAGAAAAAAAAAACGTGAAAAATCAATTTTTTTGATCGTGACATACCGTTTTTTACTGGAAAACAATAAATTTTCGAGTCAATAAAGTATTTCGTGAAAAATTCAAAGAAAAAAAGTGAAGTAGAGAGAGAGTAGGAAAATACCAGGCATTTAGAGGAATACAAGCTCTTTCCTGGAGTTGCTATGAATGAGATAGAAGACGAGAAGAGGAGAAGAGACCAGAGAGCGAAGAAAAGAGAGAAGAGAGTGACGAAATGAGACTATGAGAGAGACACATAGTAACTTTTAGATTTTCAATGAATAATTTTTTTTAAAATTATTATTATTATACTTAATATGTAATTCGGGTCGGTTATCTAACTCGACTCGACCCGATATGAAGTCTGGGTTATATTATGTTACTTGCTGCTGCCAACCCGACTCTACCGGACAGTTTCGGGTTGGTCGGATCGGGTTAGTATGAGATTAGAAGTTAGAAGGAGAGGGAGAGACAGAGTTGAAGAGGAAGCCTATTTTCTAGGGTTTATAAAATTTTAAAAAATAAAAATAAAAATAAAAAAACCTCAAAACTATAAAGTGTAGTAAATCTCTAATAAATGTTGTAGAGAAGAGTGCCGAAAAATACAAAATACATAGTAGCATCATTATTTACATTTAAAAGGGTGCATGTATTACTGTAGTAAATAAATGTATCATTGAGATTTGAGAAGAAGTAAATATCATATCAAAATTTATATTATTAGTAATTTTTAAAAATTACTAATTCAAACTAACTTGATTATTTCTCCTTCCCAAGGACACAATTTTTCAACAACAGAAACAAAATAATTAAACATGATATAATATCCCAAAAACATATCCAAAACTAAACAGAAAATTGCTTGAATGGTCTTCTTTCACAATCTAATCCTGTGACAATGAATCTACAACCGTTTACATGAAATAAAACTAAATAGGATTTGTTTTTAAATTTTCACTTATTTCATGATTACCATTACCATTTAAGTGAGATTTATAGAATCATTCTTATTGTAATATAAAAGGTAAAATGTAAAATTTATGATCTAATATTAATGTAGAAAACTAATAAGGTAATGCCGTTAATATTTCCCTAAAAAAAATCTACCAATATTAACGGTAACTTTTCAAGAACCAAAAGATAAGCTCATCGGAGGATCTTTCTTTCTTCATATTGCAAGTAAACTTTCATTCATAAGATTGTAAGTGTAGAGAGATTCCTCATCATATATCAATTGAGTTATGATCTCGGATTCCAAATAAGTGAAGATCATTTTGATTAATTTTTTTTTTATTTGCAATCATAATTTGATTCCCACTGAACAAAACATTTGAACATGAGTCAAATAGATCATAAATATCATGACCCCACAAAAAATTCACCTATTAGAAATTGTCATAACCATGTTATTGCATGAGAAAATCCATTTTCAAGTCTTAAAGAGTCTCATAGACAAAATGAAATGAATAATAAATTCAATGGATGGACTTCAATTGCTAGAATAATATCATCCTCTTCATGATCTCACTTATGCTTCTATTATTACATTACAACCAACCAGAACCCATCAAATACAAGTCACTTGATACAGATACATATACAGAGCTAGTTTTCTGGAATACACGGCTACTTTGACTACAAACTCCAAATAGACAACCCCATTATAGTGTTTGATCGATTAGATTTTGTGTCGATTGCAATTTGCAACATATTTCTCTCATCTACTACTGCAACATACGTATCAATATGCACGTCCAATGCCATGTAAAGCACTCACTTACAAAATCACACTTTATTTGATTGGGTTATAAAAAAGATTTTATGTATATTGCAATCTCTAAACTTTATACGTGGCATGCATGCATGCAGGAAAGAGGAAGAAGTAATTAAATAACATATATCATTTAATTTAATTTGACTAAATCCAATCAAAGGATACTTACTCAAAACAGCCCTAATCTGTTTGGATTTGCATTAATTAACTTGAAAAGACTAATCAAATAAGCACACTGCCCTAAGTTTAAAGGTCACTTGCTGTCTACAGGTAGCAGGTCAGTCACACATCAAGTTATAGACTTATAGCCCACTTGCTTTTCTTCTTCCCAAATCCCAACTCTCCAGTTTCTCATTCTTCTGATTAACGCACTCTTCTTCAACTCCCTCTCTCTCCTTCTAGTCACCCACCAGAGCTTTCATGTCTTCCTCGAATAAGTCTTCAAAATGCCTGGTATTTTCCTACTTTCTTAGCTTGTTCTATTTTACTTTTATTTCTTTTATATACCACTCATCTCATCTACAGTTACACAATTGAAATCCTTCTCCAATAATCCAATTAAGAACTTAAAGTATGTGAATCATTATTCCTTCTCCAATAATCCAATTAAGAACTTAACGTATGTGAATCATTATTCCTTCTCCAATAATCCAATTAAGATTACACAATTGAAATCCTTCACCAATAATCCAATTAAGAACTTAACTTATGTGAATCGTTACTACCTTTTCTGGGAGGATTAGAAATCCAATTACGTGAATCACACACAAATTAGGAATCAAATTCTAAAAAGGAATTCCAAATCCTTGTCAAATTAGGACATTAATAAATCGTTAGCTATTTATACTTGGTATCCTAGGTTTTATGTTTACGTTTTGTTTTCAATTTTCAGTCTTCTGTTTGAGTGTTGAGATTTCTAGAGCGATGGCCAAAGTGGATTTTAATGGTGTTGTGGAGGGAATTGGTAAGCAATTAAAGTTGTCCGAAGATAGTTTGGTTCTGTCAAAAGACTTAAAACTACTTAGGTTTTGCATACTAGGTTTTTTATTTCTCCTCTTTCAGTTTGCGATTTTCAAAGGCATGGCAATCTCGGAAGACTTTGTTGTATTCCGGTTATGGCGATCCGCTGCCTCGAAGAAAAATTCCAGATTCAGAGCTAGTACTGTGGTTCCATGGCTGATGCTACCACCCAAAGAAAAAGGGAGCGATGTTCGCAGTTTCTTTAGCCTCTCAAAAGGTACGTCTCGTCAGATTAATTTACCAGATGTTAATTTCAACAAGTGCTTTTCTTCAAAAGGTTGGCTTATGGTGATTTATAAAGATTGGAGCATGTATCTTTTACATCCTTTTTCAAATCTTCGTACTGAACTCCCACACATCAAGACCTTTCATAATTGGGAAGCTCTTTCTACACTTGATAATGCGTTTGGTTTTATCAAGAAATGTGTTTTATCAACCAGTCCATCTTTAGAATCAGAAGATTATACCTTGGTGGTTATTTATGGGTGTACTAAAAAATTGGCATATTTTAGACCAGGTTTTAAAACTTGGATCACAATAGATTCATGCCAACAAAGCTATTGTGATGCAATTTATTACCAAGGGCTGTTTTATTTTATAAATGGTGCTGGAATAACTGTTGTTGATATCAAGAGTGATAATACGGTTGTGGCTAAGGGAGTAGTAGCCGATTTTCCGCTTGAGCTTATTCCAGAGGAATTTAGGACGAGATTTTATTTAGTAGAATCAGCTGGAAAAATTTTGGTGGTTGCACGACGATTTGGAGCTTTTGTTGCTGAAACATATAAGAATTATGGAACTACTGGGTTTCGTGTTGTTGAAGTAGATTTGAGCAGGAATGAGAATGAATGGTCAGCAGTCGAGAGTTTGGGTAACAGAGCACTATTTGTGGGAGATAATTCTTCTTTATCGGTTCAAGTGTTTGATAATTCTAATTTCAAATCGAATTGTATATACTTCACCGATGATTGGCAAGATTCTTATTTTAGCCCTAACTTTCCTGAAGGCGTTGGAAGAGATATGGGAATTTATAACCTACAAGATGAAAGCATTGAACGCATTGAGACAAGTTTTACGTGTATGTGTAGGAGCAAGTGCAGTTTATATCACCCCTTTAATCCACCAATGTGGGTTGAAGAGAGCTTTCAATAGTTTGTTTTGTTTTGTTTTGAATTTGAAAGGATTTGGTTTTTCTAATTTGTCATATGTTAATGACTAGCTCTCAACTCTTGCTGTCCTTGTTTATGGCATCTAATAATCAGTTTCAGATTACTTTTTCTTGTTAACATGTGTTGTTAATTTATGGATCAATTGCAGCATGATTCTTGAACCCGTTTTTAATATAGCCTTTCATTTTTTCATGTTAATGGAAAATTCATAATACATTATTTATTTAAAACGAAAATATAAATATAAACAGTCTATATATAGTAATTTTATCAGAAAAGCATTACAGATTTCAAGCTCAAAATGCTTTTTCTTCAACTAACAATAATTAGTATTCATCAATAAACACATCTAATTAGACATTCAACAAGCACCTTTTTTTCTTCATTTTGTCAAAGGAAAATTTTTAAAGATTAAATATAATGTTATATTTAATTTATGAATTTTAACTTCTTAAAAATGTCCTGGTTGTTAAAATTATTTGTTAGACATTAAATTAAACCATTACAAATATTTGCTGGAAAAAAAAAAATCGTGTTAAAAACTTAAAATATAAAGTCTTTAAATATAAATTTTATTTAAATGATTTAATTTAAAATTTAATTAAAATAATATTTAAACACCAAAACATGTAAAACAAAGAAAACATGACAACAAAAAAAAAGTTTATACTTATATTTGATTGTCATATTAAATATTTCTCGACAATTAATGAATTAAACATATCATTTGAAATTAAAAACAATTATTAAGTTTTTTATTTAAGACATTGAATATGGCACATCCGAGCCTTGATTTTTTGCGTGCCGTGCTATGTTTCTACGAAATTGTGTTGTGTCGGCTTGTGGTTGGGCCGGCCCGACCCAATTTATATATCTACTCTTTGTTATATTAAAAAATAATAATAGTACTCATTGTGGGCCTATAATTTTTGGTAGTTGGGCCACTGATACCAAGGCGAACCCAATGGGCCAAATTAGACACTTCTCTTGCTATCAAATTCATTGCAATAAGTTTTTTTTTTATTTTTTTTTTATTTTGCCGCGATAAAATAGAATAAAAATAATGTTTTATATATGGGAAAAGTGTGGTGATCAGGTTCTATATTGCACATATTCAAATTGAAGTTACATTAATAAATATATGATTTTTTTTATTCAAATTTAGTTAAAAATCACATAAACACGTTTGAGTTGTCCATAAATTTACATTAATAATTAAAATTAATAAACAAACATATTTCTTCAAAAGAAACAATTGTACATTGATATAATTAAGATGATAAAATAAAATATTTCATTTTTAATCCCTATTAAATTATTATTAAAGTAAGTTTACCTTGTTCAAAAATCACCTCGACAACATGGAAACTTAATTTCTGATTACCAAACATTTCTATGATTTATATGATAATTATGAGTCACTTTGTCATGATATTTGACAAAACTTTTGAACAATCAAAAATACATTACTATTGTTTTATATATATTGAAGCATTGAAATAATCAAAATATTCTTAGAAACATTTTTATTTTATCATTATTATATCATGTGATATTGTTCGTCTAAAATTTGAGAAAGCCTTAATGATCAAACAATACACTACATTTATTCTATTCAAATCAAGTCATATATTCTAAGTAGGCAACTAAATTTATTATAACATTATATATCGATATTTTAATAATTATGCACTAAAGTTTGTCTCGTAAATTTGATCTTAAAAATTAAGCACAAGTGATCACTGCAAGCAAGTACGTATTGTAGAGTCCGAAAAGATATATAAACTTGACGCATTCGACCCTCTCTTCTATACAGGAACTGTGAAATATCCATGCAAACACAAAATTTTGCATCAATTTTCAAGATGAAACAAAACAAATCAACCCCAGAAAGATATATAAACCAATCCATGAAAGAACCAAACTTTAAGTTGGAGAGAAAACAAGTACACATCGATTGCATAAATAACAATATAACACAGTTGTGCAGTATGGATACCCCCAGTGCTTATCATGTTGGTTGCTTTGCAGAGGATGGATAGACCATAGTAGTACTCATTGATGTCGTTAAAGGCGAGGAAATAGAGAGAGGTCAGATTACTCCATAAGCTCTAACTGTTTTTTTGTTTTTTCGCTTTTGGTTATTTCCCTCTTCTGATGCAGCAGCTCAAATTTGTCAACTGATGTAATGGATATGGAAATATATATGTTAATATTAGTAATAACCATTTTCTTCTTCTTTGTTTGTGAACCTAAACATCTTGGCCCATCAAAACGGGAATCGACCATCAAACATGGTGGCTTCAACCTTAATTTCCTCGTTTTCTCCAAATTAAAACAAAAAATATGTTCCGGTCCCCAAGACACATCAAATGGAAAGAAAGCAAATGTATTTCCATTGAATGTTGTGCTTTCAAAAACATTAAGCTCATATGAGCTTCACAAGCTTCCATGTAAAACATCAATCAACATTATGAAAATTCTTTATTCAATTTTAAAGGAAAGTCAATGACACGTGAATGAAAATCTAATGAACAAAATGTCATTAGCAGAGCACAGGACCGGCCACTTGGAAACACCCAATCAAATGGATCTTCTTTTAATACCAAAAAGAAAACTTTGTATTCAAACACCAAGCAGAGACTCATTTGAGAGAAAATGAAATTATAAAAGCACAAGCACAATAATGCGAACCTGTTAAGAAGGGCAGTGTTCAAGCTCGTATTGGATCTCTCTACGAATGAGTCACGAAATGTTGTATTCGAAGGCGGCGTTGCGTAGTTTCGATGAAAAGAGAAATGGGTTTTGTTTTGTGGTGTTGAACAAGCTGGAGTTGGAGAGGCTTTCATGGCTTCTTCTTAGACTTGGCATCACTTTCGCCATTTTTGTGGTGTCTGAATCAGCTGAGAAATGAGTAAAGACGAAACTTTTTTACAGATACTAGTGGTTTAAGACTAAAAAAAATAAATAAATAAAATACGTGCTGATGTGACGTGTCTGAGCACGTCACGACAAAATGACGGAATAAGTATTGATGTGTCCGACCACGTCATCGAATAAGTGGTTGGATAACATGTCCAGACACGTCATATATGGTTGCTGAACAATCTTGACACGTCATTAAATACCTGTTGACGTGGTTGAACATGTAAACACTCGGTACCTGAAAAGGTAGTGACGTGCTCACTCATCTGGTCACATGCTGGGAAAAAAAAAAAAAAAAAAAAAAAAAATCCCTCTGGTTACCATTTCCTCTTCCCCTCTTATTTTCATTACGATTCTCTTCATCTCCCTGTTTGAGTGCTGTTTTGAGTCGAATGGGTTTCTGGGGTTTTTCGATTTAGGAGTGGAGGTGAAAAAATGGTCTGTTTGGGGCGTTGGAAAGTGATGGAAAAGGAAAGAAAATATGGGATTTTTTGTTGTTGAAGTTTTTAGAAATTTTGGTTTTCTGGGGATGAAGATTTCAGTGGACCATGTTAGAGTAACTGTTCAGGTTGGTTTATATAAAAGATTGGTTTTTTTCGCTTCTTTCTGTTACTGAGAAAATGTTGGAGCTTTTGGATGTTCGCATTGTTTGGATCAGTTTTCTTTTTATCACTAATGATTTATCTTATATTATCTTTTTCCCAAAACCTCATTTGATAGGAAAATATTGGTTTTTGGATTCTGAGTTCATTACTTGAGATTTCTCGGGCAGTGTTGCAAGCATTAAAATTGTTTAGTAGAAACATTTAAGGGTTTATTATTCTTATATTGATAGAGACATACTGATTTTTGGCTTTCTATAAGAATGTGATGCCAACTCATCAAATTTCCTTTAGAGAAAGCATTGAAATATTCTTTTTTTTCAACAAAGGTTATCTATAGAGCATGAAGGGTTGATAGTTTGTGTGTTGTGTGACTTCGGTTTTGATGAAATTGATGACACTTTTGCTTGTTAATTATGTTTCATATCTTGATCTCTGACTCTCTGAGAGTTTGATAACTATGACTAAGTTTCTCTTCGGGAGTGACATACTTGCAGCAATCTTGTCCCAACTCTTTTTGATAAGTTTTATCATGGAAGTCAATGTAATTCTTTCAGCAAAAGTGGTAAGAGTTGCCAAACTTCTGACTGTCTTGAATAACTGGAATCCTTTCTAAAGGGATTGTGCCTGTAACTATGGTGGATATTTCTGGATCAAGTGATTTAACCATCTATTCATGTGTTTGTGCCATAAATTGTTGATTCACTTTCTAAGTTTCTGGCCTAAAAGTTGTACATTGGGGGATCTAAACACTCCAATCCTAGTAAAGGGAAATAGAATTTCCAGGTTGTACTTTGTAGATTGGATAGGATTACTCTGGTAGGAAAAAAGTGCCCTCCATGGCTCCATCCGATTCTGATTAATCAATCATTTGCTATTTGACAAGTACTTTGAGGCCGTATTTGGCATCCCAATTGGATTGGATTGAGTTTTAACTGTAGGGACAGTTTCTATCGTGTCCCTTAAGCCACTGTTTCATCCAATCTAGCCTTATAGCTGGTCCTCTAAAATGTACCCTGAATTTCCTTATTTACTGAAGCAGTGATGAGCCTGGTTTGTAAAATAACTTTGAATTACAGTTAACAGTCCTGTGTTTTATTAAATCAGATCATCTAGTGATATATCAATTCATTTGCCATCTGGATAGTACCTGTAATTTACCTAGGCAGTTGATGAGCCTGGTTTGTAAAGTTTCTTTCCCTTGTTCAAATAACTTATTAATTTTGTTAGGAGAAGAAGACCAAAGCACAAAAGAATCAGCTGAGCACTATTGTCTCTTAATTTTGTAATGGTCGTCATGGTCTGAAGTTACTGTTTGAATGTTAATGTTCTGGTTGTGCTTTTGAATGAATTGCTTATCGTGGATTTTCTTGGCTCTGAAATTTTATCATCTTCCCCGGACAATGTATATATAGAGATATATGTGATTGATCTGTGTCTCTTTATCATCTTCTCTCTAGCATGATATTATCATTAGCCAAAAACCCTCAAGTTGGGACAGAATTATAAATTTAATATACGTAAAGTATTCGGATGATAAATGATTTCAAATTCGAATAAGCTAAGATAACTTATCTATGGTTTGGGTGACAACATCCGGCAAACATCCTGGTTAATTGCGGGGTTGCACAACTCAGTAATATTAGAAATAAACATTGGCTTAGTTGATATGGAAAAAAGGTCCTACCAATCCTTTAATTAGAACTGGTACCAACTTTAATACCTGATCACTGCAAGTACTAAAAATGTAGGAAGCAAATAAACATCGTCCTCTCACTGGTGTGGAACGCAAACCCGCTTGGGAATAATGCAATCCCAAGGACAACTCAATTTCCGAGTTATTAACAAATTAATAAAAACTACTTAATGTACAGAGTACAACAACATGGAGAGGAGAAAAAAATTATGAATATCCTACAAAATTTGCAAGTCTACATCTCAATTTACATCTTCCTCAGGTAATGCTACCTCTTCGGTAATTTTCTTATCAGGAACGGAATCGGTTTTCTCCTCCTCTTCCAATAAGCTCTTTTGGTGCAGCTCATGCTTCAGCCTTTCGATTTCGCAATCCTTCTCTTCTAGCTTCTCTTTTAAGATAATCACCTGCAAAAGAAGATGATTTCAGTAAGATTCCTGACTTTTTATTCGTCACACCTAATCTGTAAATGCAAGGGCCAAAAATTCTTATATACCGCAATCAATAGTTGAGGCAACAGTATCAATTGCAGACCTTGCTTAAAAAACAAATTTTACCTTGCTTGACTAAAGATAAACCAAGAATGTGAGTGCGTGTAAAAGCTACATTTTAAAATGAGTATAAGAAAAAGAGATCTAAAAATTTTGGAATCCAACGGTAGACGAAACCGATGAAAGATCGATATTCAGTGAATAGTCCAAGAAAAATCCTAACCTTAAGTGTGAAGCCTAGAAACTGTGTTATCTATTCTTTGAGTTTCCTAAAAGGAAGTAAGTTATTGACAAATCAGGGTCTAAAGGTGAAACTTTTATACCCTTTACCACCAAACAAAGTCCTAAATTAGCAAGACTGTCTGTAGACGGAAACTCAACCAAACTACAGTTGCTGCCCTCCTCCATCATGACTTCGAAGGCTCATTTCTGTTTTCATTTATTATTAATCAAAGCTAACAAAGCTTTAAGCTGCATAATGATGCCATGCTTAAGACCAAATAAATTAATAAGTAAACAAAAAAATAATATGAGAAGGAAACCATTTCATTTGATCTGTCCACATCATCTGTCAGCCCCTCCATATGTTTGTAAAGGCCTGCATGCAACACCACAAAATGGATCAACATGAGAAGTGTTGAATATGATAGGATCAGCAATAACTGTTTCAGACCACAAAAGATGAGAAGTGTAAGATCAATAATAACACCAAGTTTTCCTCCCAGTAAAAGGACACATGAAAGCTAGTAAAAAAACGTCTGATGTTTGAGAGAAGATGTTGCTGAGTGCTGATTGTAACAAATAATGTATGTGTCACTAACCTTCAAATTGACTTCTAAGTTCTGAATTTTGAGATTTCTGCAAAGCAAGTTTCAATTGCAGTTGATGTGTCTGCACACCAATAATCAGAAAAGAATATAAATACAACATAAATAGAACAAGAAAAAAAGTCTCAAGAGTAAAAATGAAATCTATGATTTATCCAATACCATTGTGAAGATTGAATCATATTGATTGAATCTGTGTGCACAGTCATATAATTGCATCTAGAAAAATTTCTATAATCTTAACAAAGGAGAATATATATTACGAGCACAACAGGGTGACACTCCACAGTAACAATATTTTAATCTATTTAAAATAACATTATAACACAGTTGTGTATAGTACCTCTCCTTCTTCATTTTGACGACCAATCTCATCATTTTCTTCTTGCAGGGTTTTACACTTCGCCATCAGTGCTTTCCCCATCTTGCTATTTGCAGTGAAAGCAACAGCAGCAATATTTTCCTCCAGTTCCTTCACTTTTTTGTCCTTCTCCTCCACCAAATTCTAACATTATGCAGTCAAAGAAGCCATAAACAATTTAACCAGCAAGCAAAGAGCATGCAACATCCTAATCAGGCAAGTACTAAAATTTTTATATGCAACTACCAGTTGGAGGCTAAAGAAAAAGGCAAAAAAATACAAATATATATATATATATATATGATAAGGCAATGGCAACATTTCCATAAACAGTTTCAAAGGACGAAGCAAGTGAGAGATGTAAAGTTCACTGCAGCATCTAATGAAGAATTTTCAGACTCCTGAATGAAGTTGCTATACAACCATTAATTTACTCATAAGTTTTTAACATATACTTGTAAAAGATCCACTCTAAGACATTTAACATGCAATGGCCACCAGTGAGGACTTACAAACCTTTAATCGTCTAAATTCTTCATGAATGGCTGGATCTAGCAATAACCTCCTCGCCTGTCACATAGATCCCAACAGAATATTTATAGAAAATAACATAACCAAAAAAATAAATAAATAACAAGGGCCAAAAAATCACAAGGGCCCTTCAGCAAGAAACATTACACTTCAGCAACACCTCAAAACATTTGGAGATATTGCATTGCATTTGAGGCATGGGAGGGAAACTTTATATCAATACACTCTCTTTGGATATCATATTTTGATAGCAAGATATAAGAATGGCCTCAAATACCAAAGCTTACCCTCCTACCACCGAAATTCAAACAAATAATAAGGTATTTTTAACTTTAATTGTTTTCTTATTATGCACATAATTTTTATTAGAACCCTGGGCCCATAGCTTAGGATGGGAGTTTTGAGTTGCCATCAAGTATGAATCAGAATTCTCAAAAATATAAGAATAAACAAAGCAAAGAATCCAGCAGCAGCAGATGCATTCAGTATTTGGTTTTACCCTGACCACTAAAACATCACACCATCCTTTACCATTTTCAATTCTTGGAGACACAGGTAGAGTTGAAGGAAGCAGAAGAATAAATGGAACAATTAGATGATGACAGGACAGAAAAATAATATTTTTAGGCAATGTTAATCCCTTAATATTTACAGTAATCAAACACAGAAGAAAGATGGTTAGCTTTTTAAATAACATCAAACGGCAAAAGCAACAGTATCTGCTTTCTTATTGGGTTTTACTATAACCAATGCAATTCACGCAACACATGAACACTATCATGTTGACAAGTAAAAGTTTCCAGTATTTTTTTTTTTTTAATTTTAACAATTTAACCAGTATTCTTTTTTTAAAAAAAAAAATTATTGATCTTTATTAGAGTAAATAGATATAGATATGCAGAACAGAAAACTTAAGAATAACAGAGAAAACTGATCTTCCAAACCACAAATACTACATGCCGCAACAACAAACCTATCATACCTGCATCAATGGTGGCTTAAGTTGTGCCTTCAAGTCCCGGACAGCAGACTGAAAAATTAATGAATTCCATGTTAGGCAAGATAGCATCAATGCAGTATAAAATTTAACAGGAAAATGAGACTTCATAATTGTTTCATTCTAATGAAATATTTCTTGGTATAACAATATCTATTGCCTCACAAACAAGTTGCTCACTTTCCATCAATGAAAAAGGCCATAATAGTAGGCTACTGCAATCACTAATCAAAATCAAACCTTCTATATTTTCATACAATAGAAGAACAATAATGTTCTAATTTTCTATATGTTTCACAATGTAATCTATCTAATTCTGGATATGAATCCAATCTTAAATCATCACGAGTCTTCAATTAGATTTTGCCCAGGCTTCGGTTAGGCAACACTACGGGAGCTAAGTTCAAAACATGTTATTTGAACTTAAATTATATATTCAAATAAAACGAAGCCATAAGAACAGAAATTTTAATCTGAGATTCAGAAAAAATAAATAAAAAATAAATAAAAAAAACCTCTTTCCAATAAATTTTGTATCCAATAAAGAGAAGATATATCCATCTCATACATTTTTATCAAGGAGATGTAACATAAATTGTACTACGCATATAAAACCTATCAGATTGCAATATGTGAGACTCACTTTCAACTACAGCGAGAAAAAGAGACTCACTTTCAACTCTGCAATCTCTTGTTCCCGTTTTGCAAATGTTACAATGAATGCAGCTTCCTTTTTCTTTGCTTTTTCTAGCTGATGATAAAAACAAAACAGGGACTTAAAATCCTGCATGGCAAGACTCCTTACAATACCTAATGGGAAAAACATTAACTACTACTTACCTGTTCTTTCAATATCTCCTCGGAGGATTTTATGGTCTGAAGATAATTGATGACTAATTTAGGTTCTACAAAAGAATAACAGAAATTAATTGTTTAAATAATATGATCATACATTCATACTATAATTACATGCTAAAATACATTTAAAATAAAATAATTATGCAAAACATGCAAATAAAATGCTAACCAGGAGATGCCCCAGGTGGTATAAACGGCTCATTTTGAAATGAAGAACGCCACTTATGGATCTCCAATTTTGCAGCTTCAAGCTCTGACTGAAACCATAATCATAATTCAATAAATGACAAAGTTTTGGAGGCAGTAAAAGGAGGAAATAATACATTTTTAGCCTAACTGTAAAGCATGCTACAACTACAGTAAATTGTATAAACTCTTCAACCTTAAAATTCAAATTGAAAATGATCATACTAATAGAAAACTTGTAATACCATTCAAATGTAATATGTAATATGTACAAGCAAACTAAAATTTTGCAGAGCATCTCAACCTATGAAAACTAGCTGGAAGATGTTCCAAATGTACCTCATTATATTTAGCACAAGGATCATAAGGTAAACATTTCAACCATCATAGTTTTAAAAACAAATTCATCATATGAGATAAAGGTTAATTTTTCAAAACCAAGACATTCATAGGCTCGCATGAGATAAAAATTAATTTGAACCATCATAGTTTCAATCGAAATTCATCAGAATTTGTAGCAACTAAAATGGACCTCCTCAAAGTTCTTGGATACCAGCCTTGTGCCTCTTTTATCTTCCCAAAAGTTTCAGTAAGTAAAAGTGATATTGAAACAAAATGATTGCAAAGTGTCTATTTTTCAATATCAGCACATGTATATTACAGTGCAGTTCCTTCTAATGATATCTTCTACATTTTAAAAAAAAATGTTGGAAAATTTATACACGCCAGAAGAAAGAAAATACAAAATCTGCAGACCAGTCACAAACAGTACGAACTGAATTTCAAGATGAAAAATTCTCCTAATTTACTGAGATTACAGTTTTAATCCTTAAGCTTGTGGCTCTATCTCTCAATATCAATACAGAAACTGGCTAGTCCCTTCAAGCAAGCCTGAAGGCCTCAGGGAAAATAAACACATACACACAGGACATGAAGAAACAAAAAAGAATATATGCATCAAAAATGAACAAATACATACTTGGCATGTCACAAGTGTGCTCTTACAAGTCTCAAGACTGCCAAAAAAAATAAAACTCAGGATAAGAAACACATAAACCTCTGAAGAATACTGAAAGTTAACCATTGGAAAGTAAGAGTTTTAACAGTAAATTAAAAATGTTCTGGATTTCACAAAACCTTTCACGCAGAGTCAAAATCATCCCAGTTGTAACACCAGGAACAGCTTCTTCTGCTTTTGAATTAACCTGCAACATAAATAGACCAAATGTTATTCCCTTCAATACACAAACTTTGCATTTGCTATACATCATTGGACATATATTTCTAAATCTTCAAAATCTAATCCTGTCAACAACATTACACTCTACCATATTGAACTACTTCAAATAATCTACAGTTCTAAAATACAGTCATTATTACGAATTATCATCAGAATAAATTTATCCAGACAAGACAATGAAAATATTAAAACATCCAAAAGAGCCAACAATGATGTAAGTTGTAATCACTTCATTGAGCATTAAACAACGTAGGTGACACGGGACGCTTATGAAGTAAGGGAAGTTTTGACTCAAGCAAACAGCAAGATAGGGGTAGATCATGTTCTAACAGTTATCACGAAAAACAATAAATATCCAAGGGAATTTTAGAAATACTTTGCTCTTGCATTTCTCCAGTAACATAACCAATCAAATTTAACAATGTCACAATCGTAAATCAAGTAACACACCAGCTACAGTATTCAGCAAGTGCAACTATTGAAAGAAAATTGAGTTAAATGAAGTACAGGAGAAATAAACAAAGCTTTAAAATTGAATATCAAAATTTCACCAACTCTTTTACCTTCTTTGAACCGAAAATATCATCCTCATCATCCTCAATTTCACCAAAGCTCCTCTTGTTACCTATAAATTCAAACTCACATAATATTAAACAATGAAAATAATTATAAATTGTAAATGAAGTCACAAAAAATTTCAAACTAACCTGAACGTCTATTATTGTGAGTTCCAGCGAAATCACCGCCAAAATCGTCGTCCTACATTCAAAAAATTGCAAAATAAATAAATAAACAAAAATAATAATAATTGTGCACAAATTATGCGCGCGAATGTAAATGCAATGAAATGAAAAGGACCAAAGGACATACGTCGTCGAGATGTGTGGAAGCCATTGAAATTTGGAACCCTAGAATTTGATTTTTTGGTGAAACAGCGAGAGGGAGGAGAAAGTACAAGTTCGTGATGCAGAAACGAGAAAATTTTTTGACTTAGAAGACAAAACTTAACTGCGGATGGTTTCACGCTCGCGATTTAATAATCGTGACGTGGCGTATAGAGATTGGGTGATCGGGAAACCAGTTTACAGTAATCTGAATTTTCTTAAAGGACAACACTTGTCAGTACCGACCAACAAATGGGATTTTACCATGTGGTCCATCTATGAAAAAAGCAAAGAAATAAATATAAAAAATTAAGAGAAAAAAGTCACGTGGCAACACTCTATTGGTAGGGTCAATACCCAAGTAATTTCCTTTCTGAAATACCCCTGTTTTTTCCATTAATTCATCTATATATATATATATATATATATATATATATATATATATATATATATATAAATTTAGGTGAATTTAAAATCACCGAAATGTATTTTTATTTTACAATATAAATAATTACTTAAAATTGTTTTATTTCAATCTTTCTAAAATTGAAAGTATAATGCAATATAAATAGATCAAAACATTAAAATGAAGAAAATTATGTTTTTACCGTCCAATGTGACCGATGGAATAGATATTTATTCAATCTATCAACATCCCAAATTTAAGTATAGTCTATTCGTCTATATCCAAAATTTACTTTTTGAAATTTCGAATAATTGTAAAAAAGTCTAGCTATAATAACTTAAATTTATTTATTTGCTCTTTTCTAAGATTTGTTGAATTGACATCCATTCTCAATCTTATAATCAAGAGAAGATGATTGTTTGATATTGAAATCAAGTAAAAAAAAAAAACTACATAAAAATAAATTGATAACCTATTCAAAAAATAAATTGAATTTTTTTTTTCAAAAAATAATTGGGTTAAACAGAGAATAGTGTAAAAGCCTACCATGACAAGGAAAGTTCAGCCCATAACGCAACTATGTAGGCCCAACGTATAGCCCATCACATGATATTTTAGCCCAATTAGCTATCTCACACTTTTAGAGTTTCCTTTCAAATATGATTATATTAGTCTGATTTTTTATTTTTCTTTGATATACCGATCTACGTCGTAGTAACTCGAACCTGTGATATTGTCGCTCCATAGGAGTCTAGAGACCAATTTTTGATTAGTTGTTTACTTGTTTATGAAGTATACCTTCTATACCACGGACGTAGGAAACCGGTCTCGTAATATTGTTATTATATTAATAATTATTGAAATATAAGTCATTTTTTACATCGGAGATGCTCCAAAACCAATACATCTTAACTTATTAAATAATTTATTTGTAACTATTATATGAATAAGTAAAATAGTGAATAATTTGATAGTAATATTCTTGTAATAATTAGTTGATCTTTCTAAACTTCATTAAGAAGTTAGTGCCATTAATGTCAAAGTGATTAGGACTTGATGATAACACAAGCTTTTTTTTGGTTGATTTTAATCCAAGAAGAACATGACAATTCCAATGTACCTACCATCACACAAATAGATTCCTTTTCAATTTGTCCATATATCCTGACCCGGGTGAAAAAAATTCACTTGACTTCCAATGTTAATTCTAATATTAATTACAACACAGTGTAAAAACATTGAATCAATTAAGTAAATTAAAACATACATATATGATTCATCATTCTACTTTTGAAAATTACTAGGCCTTCATCAAGCTATAGTACTACTGCCTATATATATATTTTTTTCCACTCACCAAGAATGGCAAACAAATTATTTTGTCTTTGAATTATAATGCTTTGATGATCTTCAATAAAATTTTCAAAATAATCCCGATTGTCAATAAATAATTCAATTGAATCCCAACTCTAAAATAGTATGTACATTTTTATTTATATTTTTCAAACTTGGACCGTGTCGGTGATGAGGAGGTATGGTAATGGATTATATTTAAAAATTAAAAGATTTTATAGCTACATAAATCATGGATTATATTTCTTAATTTAATTAATTAGTCTTTTTTTAGTCAGATATGGTGGATTAATAGGAAGATAATGACAAACAACCTTTTCTCCAAATCTCATGATGCAAGAGTCCAAACAACAAAGATATATAGACATAGTTAATTATATATAATCTATCATGGTTAATTTATTAATCATAGATGATCATCATATATACTAATAATTTGGAGCTTATTAATTAATATCTACAAAATTTTATTGAGAGGTACAATAAAATGAGAACACTAGGATTGGTTTGCTGTGTGCCCCACAATCTTCCTATCGATCCCGTGATTAATTGAGGGTGGGGAGTGGGCTTCACCGTCGTGGGCCCACGTGTCATCCCATAATTGGTATATGGCACGTGGGGCTACCACTCATTCCACTCATTCAAATGTTATACTAATTATCTAGGCACTTTTCTCTTTAAGCCTTTTTCTTTTTCTTTATTTATTTTTAAGAATTTGACAACGAATTAATGAGTTAGGGGTTTACCGGGACCTCCCAGATCAAGCATTACGTGCATGTTGTCTACTCACATAACAATCGGAAGAAAATTCCTCGTATATCACACGTCACATATGTTTGTAAAATGAGTATGCTGTGACTCGAACTCTTCATCACTGACTTGATACACAACATATAAACTAAGATCTTATTTAACACAGAGGGGATGTGTTTATTTTGGTGTAAACAGTTTTCTTAAATCTTCATAGATTACAAAAGGTAGGTCGGTATTTGAGAATTTTAGGGTTTGTCGGGACTGTTATTTCTAGCTTTGTTGAAAGCATCAATTCAGGTAGGAATTTTTTGTAAATGGAGGGAACATCATGGCAACAATTGGGCCCTAGAGGGTTTTCTAAAACCTAATTAATTACCTTTTAATTAAACACTTCAATACTATTTTTTTGTGTGTGTTATTTATTTATTTATTTATTTATCTATTGGGTGGTTGGGTTATTATTGTTGGTAAATAGAGAGATCGTTTTCTCTATTAGGTAGATTAATTACAATGGTTTTGCTTAATCTTTCATGCACTTTTTTAGACTAAAATCTTGGTGGAGTTGTTGGTGATTTGATAAAAATAATTAACTAGATCAAGCAAAACATTAATTCTTTAATTCAAATGATGAAAGGAGACAAGCAGGAAAATTGGGGGTGGATTAATTTGAAAATTGATACCTTTAAAATATGAATGCTCTCCACCATCACTCAAATTTGTCATACTTAATTAGTATATCGATACTATTAGCTCTCCTTTCACAATTCCTCAACAACCCAATAAATAAAATAAATAATATATACATTACCCAAATGAAAAATAGAAAAGACAAAAAGACAAAAGATCGATGAGGTTTTCTCTCTTTATAAGATGATTATATTTGTCAAATTTAATTAATTAGTTTAAAAAGTTTATGGTTTGAATGGACTAGCTAGTCTACATTATCACAACTCACAAGAGACTTGTAAAAGTCTGTCATCAAGAGAAACTTCCTATTGACATCAAATCACTATAATTACATATAAAACTAGAAAAAAAAAAGATTTTAATTACTTTTATTTGAGTAATCAAAATGGGTCTAATTAATTAATTAATGTATTTTAGATACATATATTTTATTAACAAAGTGATTGTATATTTCCCTTTCATTTCAAATTTCAATGATAGAAATTTGAATTATCCCATATGAAGAGATCCCTCCCAAACAGTTCGAGTCTCGAAAAATCCCTAAACCGATCGATGTGAGATTGTTTTCAAAACATAAAAATAAAAATGATTCTTTAATCTTTACGTGTTGGTGAATTTTTGAACATTAAGTAAATTAAATTTGGTGGAAAACACTAGAGAATGGAACAAATCTTTTAGGGCTACAAGAAGACAAACAAACCTAGCTACTTTAGCTTTAGAATCATAATGGAGGAAAATTCTTTGGTTTCCAGCAACCAAAAAACAAGCATATTCAAGCATGTTGTATGATGTATGTACATATATATGTATTGGTAATTAAGGCTACAAATTATAATGGCCTTCCCATCAATTAACATTTTCACTTTTTCACTTTTACACTTTTTGTGAACACACCATGAGTGAAAGGAAGAAAGAATATATACAAACAATACAAGTAAAGATAAGATATGTACCTACATGTGATGAAAGTGGAAGAAATTTGCTTGAAAAATTGGTGGCAAATTGATGGGAAATGTAACCAAGTTAGGAAACAAAAGGGACCCAAATGCACCACTCAATTGTTGATAGGTCAAACTCATTGTCTTCTTTTTTAGTCCATCAAAATCCTCCAACACCGACCAATAATCCATTATCATTTCTCCACACAGTAGTCACTCAGCTCCATGGAAGTGCTTGGAAAGAAAAAAAAAAAAAAAAGCAGAGACGTGAGTGACACGGTCACCCACTGGCCACTGCAAAAGCACTTTTGTGATCTCTCTCTCTGCTATAGCCTCTAGCTACTGCATATAATATATATATATATATATATTTTTTCAATGTATAAATTCTCATGGATTGCATGTAATTATAATATGTGCGCACGTGTGAGATAGTTTCCATTCCATGTATACAATTACTTGCATTTGCATGCACACAGACACAGACACAGATACAGACACAGACATGGCTAAGCTTTGTTGGGTGCAATCAATTAAGCAGGTTTGAATTTATAAGTTTGAACACACATGAACAAAAGATCAGATCAGACTATCAGAGTCTTGACTTTAAAGGGAAAATGATCATGCTTTTGATTTTATTGGTTTATATATATATATATATATATATATTTTTTTTTTTTTTCTTGTCATGTGTATATATATATATATATATATATATATATATATATATGATGTAATGACAACCGTCGATTATCAAAGTTAATTATATAATCTTGTTCATCAATCTTTTCTTGCCTCTCCATCCTCTCATAATAACTTTATTTCATCTAGAATTTTTGCCCTTTTTCTTTTTTTATTTGAAAACATCATGATCAAAGCACCATTTTTTTTTTCTATGGTCCAAATTCAAATGCCAACCAAGTTGACTTTAATTAAATAATAGGGAATTGTGTTTATATTAGTACTAATTAATTAAAATGTTAGTTTCTCTATTTTTTGACGTCATTATTACTCTATCATGATGTAAATGAATCGAAAAATGAAAATAGCAAAATCCCCAGAAGCAAACAATGAAATTTTTTAAAATATTAAGGACAGACAGTAATTATGAGAAATAAAAAGGGCCTTAAATAACGGCGGATTTTTTTACAATTACAGTATCTAAACACACATACATAGAGTTAAAATCATCTATAGTTTCATGGACCTCACAGTATAGATTGATTATAACTTTATAAGGTCTAAAAATCTCCACCTATCATTCCACTCACAGAATATATGGTTTCTTAGAAAAGTTATATATATATATATATATATATCACCAAATAAGTTTGACTTACCATTGACGAGATAAGGTTAGTCCGGTGGTAAACCTTTTCATACCTGTACCACGAGGTTACGGGTTTAAGCCTTCCCCTTCTAAAAAATAAAAAAACCTGAATTTATATAATAATATAATGCTTTAAAAAAAAAGAGAGACTTACTGTTTAATTACTGATGGATCACACTGTGTTCATTGATTGATGAGACCACCAAACTAGTGTGGTCCTTAAACTACCAGAAAAAAAAAAAATAGATTTATATATATATATATATATTACACAAATATATTCATTGTACTATATATATATTCTTGGGATCTAATTGTCTCTCTCTCTCTAGGTGTTTGTAATTGTTCAAAGCAGTGATAAGAAGAGAAAGAGAGAGAGAGAAGTGATGAAGGAAACACTAAGATACTTGGCAGGCATTGCAGGGCCAAGTGGTTATGGCTCCAAATCAACAGCTGAGCAAGTCACTGAAGATCATTCTTCTTCTCATCATCATCTCACTGCCATTATCACTGGTTAGTATAAACTATACAGTTTTCTTCGTGTTAATTATATAAAATTATTGGTTATGGGAATTAATTAATTAAACTTAATTGACATAATCTTGTCACCTTTTTGCTGATCATTTTATGCATGAAAAAAACACATGAAAGAAAGAGTTGATATGTTTCTCTAAAACTAATTAAGCTTCTGATGAATTCAGTTGATTTCCCAAATTTTTCCTAATTTTCTTCTTCTAGTTTTGTAATTTCATGAGTTTTTGCTAGAAAAAGTTGATGAGTCTGAGAATGATATTGATATTGAAACACTCTTTTTAGTTATAGACTCTCAAGACTGTTACTCTCTCTCTATCTCTCTCATCTTAGTAATTTTTCTCTGGGTCTGAAAACTTTGGATTAGTTTTTTGTCAGATTGAGAGGGAACATATATGCATATATTTCTGCATTATTTTTCAGTTCCTCTGAAGAAAAAAAAAAAATGTTTTTTTTTTTTTTCAAGATAATATATATTAAATATCTCTAAATGCATACAATTCTGTATCATATATTAATCTGCCCTACAATCAGTATACTATTTTAATTAATTAGGATATTTTATTATTAGTAGTTTTCTTTTTTGTTGTATGAAGATATGGTTTTTGTCTCATTTAGAGATAGTTTTTCTCTTATTGGTTCTGACTAGACTAGATCACAACTTTCTGCCATCCATCATCTATATTATAAGGTTTAATTAATTCATCTAGGTATTATTTTAATATTCTCATTATTAATTTGAATAAAAAAATTAACCTAATTAATTAACTCTCATATAATATCAGATCTTGTACAAATTCTATGTGATAAAAATAAAAATAAAAAGAAGAAGAAGAAGAAGAAGCTAAGCTTATTAATAAAATTAAGTTTGAATTTATTTGATTTTATGTTCAAAGGTGGGACGTCTGGTATCGGAGCTGAAACAGCAAGAGTACTAGCGAAGAGAGGTGTGAGAATAGTGATTCCGGCGAGGGACCTAAAAAGGGCAGCTGAAGTGAAGGAGGGAATTCAAAGAGAGAGTCCAGAGGCTGAGATTATATTATTTGAGATTGATCTAAGCTCACTCAATTCTGTTAAGAGATTTTGTAATGACTTTCTTGCTCTAGGGCTACCCCTTAACATCCTCATGTAAGTATATATATTATCTATCTACATGTCTTTTGAAAATTTAAAATAAAAAAAAAAAAAAAAAAAAAAAGTGTTTTCAGAAAATGTTCTTGTTTTTATTAAGTTGGATTGTTTGAGGTCTGATAGTGGGGCAAAATGTTTCCTTGTTTCTTTTTCTCAGAAACAATGCTGGGATATTTTCAAAGAATTTGGAGTTCTCAGAAGACAAAATTGAGATGACATTTGCTACAAATTACTTGGGTAATCCCTAATTTCTCTACTATTTAATAATTTATTATTCCCTTGTTGAAATAAATTTCTCTAAAGTAACACTAAATTGGGCCTACCTTAGGCCCAATATTTACTACTAAGTTGTGTACAAAAGCGGTCCAAATTGGTGTCCATGGAGCCCAAATTGGATGCGTTTATTTATAGACGACTCGAACTTACAACCTCAATTTTTCCTATGGCAGGACATTATTTATTGACAGAAACACTACTAGAGAAAATGATAGAGACAGCAGCTGAGACAGGTATTGAAGGAAGAATAATCAATCTTTCTTCTGTAATTCACAGCTGGGTGAAGAGAGATGAGTTTTGCTTCACTCGAATGCTCAATCCAAAAAAGTAATCTTTGTTCCCATTAATTTCATGCAAAATTTCAAAATTCAATGCTTTTTTATCATGAAAACTAAAACAGAATACAATTTCATGTTTACAGTTACAATGGCACCAGGGCCTACGCTCAGTCCAAACTTGCTAGTATTTTGCATGCAAAAGAAATTAGCAGGCAGCTCAAGGTGGGTACTGGGGTAGTATTTTTTAGTCGAACTTAAGATATTGTCAGATTGAATGAGCGTCGTTTACCACCGAGCCACATTGGGTGGTGGTCAGTGGACAAAGTTACATACAATGATTTGCCTTATAAAAAAATGTTTTTTTTTTTTTCCATGCAGGCAAGAAATGCAAGAGTGACTATCAATGCAGTACATCCAGGGATCGTAAAAACTGGAATAATTAGAGCCCACAAAGGATTCATCACAGGCAAGAACTGATTGCTGCAGTCTCTTATTGTTTGTTTTTTAATGTTTGTTTGTTGCATGATTTTACATGCATGTACAGTGAAGAGAGAAGAATCTCTAGCTAACAGCATCAAATTTTATATGTCGTGTGCAGATTCTCTGTTTTTCATTGCTTCCAAGTTACTAAAATCCACATCTCAGGTTTGTCTCATCATTCATGAGAGTTTGTATGTTTGATTGAACATGCATGGACCATGATGCATGGTGACAAACATCTGACATGCATGGACCATTATTGCAGGGTGCATCGACCACGTGCTATGTTGCACTGAGCCCAAAAGCAGAAGGTGTGAGTGGGAAATACTTTGCAGACTGCAATGAGAGTAAGTGTTCATCAGCCTTAGCAAATGATGAAAAACAACCACAAAAGCTCTGGAAGCAGACCCGTGCTTTGATCCACAGACGAATATTGCCACCACCACAACATGTCTCTCACTCTCATCACCATCTCAAACTATAAAAAAACTTACCACCACCCATATCATCCCAATGTTCATACCAATTATCTATTTGTAAATGCATTATATAAAATACACAATAAAACCACTTCACACTTTAATTACTATAAAATCTAGGGCTGTATCACTATATAATAAAGGAACATATTACTTTCAGAAATATTGTTCCTTTTCCTTTGATTTGAAGTCATCTCTTATTTGTCGGTGTATTACTCTAATATTGCTTTCACTTTGACATGATATAAGTGGATGGACGCACCAATGACTTGGTGTACCCACCGCACACAAACAAGTTGACGGTCCTGGTATGGTATGAAATTGCAGGAAACGAGAGTCGAAAATCAAGAACCGAACAATATTAATAATATGTTCTGAATTTATCTCTATTTATCTCCAAGCTGTTTAATTATCTGAAACTGAATCACAAAACTAATTACAAGCTGTAGAAGCAACCTTACAGAGGCAAACACCAGAGTTTTTTGGTCTAGTACTAGTAGGTGCTAGTTCAATTGCATATCTTCAACGCATAAACACTAGCAGTTTAGCACGGTGAACTTCTGAAACCTCACTTAAATGAGACGGTAACACCAGAGAAAAAAAAAAAGGAATATAAAACACACCTCATGTAAATGTGATCGTAACATCGGAAAATAATGAACATAAAACACTTATGAGTCTTGTTCCCCAACGTACTAACATTAACATAGTACAGAGAATGAACTATACTTCATGAATCATAAATTTAACTCGAGAAAAGATCGATACATGGAAATACTATCATTTACATTTAATCCACTGTTACTTCATTTGGATGGCGAAACACGAAGCATTATCTGTAGCAGTCCGATGAAGCTATCTAGTCTGCAGAGTGGCAGTACTTAACCCTGTCATCTATGTTTTCTAAGATACAATTATATCAACCTTCCTGCCTTACATGTTGACCATCAGACAACCGAGTCACAGATACCGACTAGTCAAGCAAGTTATGGAATCTGGTGCATAGTATTGGAATCAAGATGAAAAAAAGCATCCACTTCATCTTCATTTCTTAACCTGCCATACAGTTAAAAATCTTCTATTATAAATTTCTGACATTAGACATTAGTCCATTATGTGTATAGTGCAGATATCGAAGAACTCCACAAATTATGCTAGTTATCTGCATCATGCTTTCTTGCAAGTACCATGAGGGATGTAGAGTAAAGATACAGTGATGCTTACAAGTCTTTAACAACATACACTGCGTTTCTTTTCAAAGAAAAAAAAAATTTAAATGATAATCTCTAGTTATTTCTGCTAAATATTTTGTGAAACAACCTCACAGAATGATTATAAGCTTTGAAATTCATTTTGTTAACATTACCTAAAATAACATGTGAACTACAAATCAAAGAAAAAAAACCACCAAGGACAAGGAAGCTTGCAGCTAAAGCAGGCAAAATCAAGCAAAAGCTGCTATAAATCCTAGTTTGAAGAGGATTATCATACTGGTAATCCTCATCAACCAAAACAGCTATGTCTAACTTTGGTAACTTATCATAACTTTAAGATACCAACAGTGTAAAGAAGCTGGATAGTTGAGTTAATCTAGAATCAACAGAAATTAGTGTCCAAAACCTAATCCTTTACCAATTCCAACTATTTGCTAGCAATTGCTTTTGCAGAACATGAGTGGCCAGTCATATTGACAAATGTCATTTAGTTCTAATTGACAACAATTTTTCCTACTCTTTTGTATGGAATCCAACGAAATAGAAGTATAAGCATGACATGGGTGGACTTTTTATTTATTTGTTTTTTTTTTCCTGTTTTTAGTAAGAATGGTGCAAAAGCTCTTAAGCAATGTGACCTTCATGAAAATATAATCTGAGTCCTTTGATTGGTATGAAAATACTTTTTTCACTACTTTCTGCACACATAACAATCCAAATGCAGGAAGATATCATGCAATTTATACAAATCCAAATGCAGGATGATAGCATGCAATTTATATTAAGTAACCTTGGAACGAGTGGACCGACGGAGAGATGATGCTGATTCAGGGGAAGAAAGTGCTTGCTGAGCTCCTCTTCCATGACTAACTTTCTTGGATCGTCTATTACTTCCTTCATCTTGAATTTGATGTGCATTTTCCTTCAATGGAGATACACTTCTGTGGACAAGTTTATTAACTAGCCTGCTGACTTCTCCATGTTGCATTTGATATTGATTTTTCCCTGGAGATTCACTTCTGTCACTTGCAACCGAAAAGGCTGGAGCAGACAAAGAGATTGTGGTGTCTTGAGGAAGAGGTGATGCTTGAGGTGCTAATCCTGGGTTCACGGATTAAAGTAAAGAAGAGTTTAATAAAAAAATGTAGTTGCACTTAAATTAAAAAATAATATAAAAGATAAATGTTCCATCTCTACTGTATTGATTGTCACAACAAGTATGTCTGGAACAATCACATGCAAGTTACATCAGGAACCACAAACACAAAATTACTAGCAAATAATTTTGATGGATAAATAGAGATTCCCTATTCAGAGGGTATCATCTTTCAAAGCATGCAAAAGTCAGGGTAAAAGGATACAAAATAAGGCTATACCAAGTACTGCATCTTCTTGAAACTTCTCTCTCATAATTCTGACAAATTTGAACAAGCCATTGGTTCTATTCAACTCCTGGATCAACTCCTTGATGTTGTTCAAAGGCGGGTCACAATCCAACACTAAATGTTACAAGAAAAAATATTCAAAATGATAGAATATATCCAATATAAACTATAACCAGTACAAAATAGACTTACAGGTATAGGTGTCATTTGCATGGCGAATGGTGAAAGGGTACTCTTCTTTTGGCTTTTTCATATTGATGTTGTTGAATGTGAATTTTACCCCTATAAGAAAAGGAAATTGTAAATAAGTAAATTTCTCTTAAAAAAAAAAAGAAAACAGGATGATACAGGTTGCATGATCACTTTGATTACCATGTCCGCCTTCAACATGGAGACCAAGAACTCTATTGTACCACAAAATTGCCTCTTGAATTTCCTCTTTGCGTCCAATATCTTGTTTTTTCTTTTCTTCACATGTAGCCAAATCTAACAATGGCACAACAAGGAAAGGAAATATTGCTTATAAGCAGCAGTTAACTAGGATACTCTTTCTTATACGATAAAGAGTGAAAAATGTGCTAACACATTCACCATGTAGAAAGAAAAAAAAAGGAGAACATAAGTTTGGGAAACATATAGAGATGTGAGAGAGAGTCCACACACTTAAGAACATTTATCTATTTTAATTTATTACTTGAAGCATGCTAGCATATCAGGTGCATAAAAAACTTATACATGTAAGCAACTCAATTAGATCAAATTCCCCAGCAAATCATATTCTTTGAACAAAATTTTGATTATGAACTCATAATTTCCAAAACCAATAACCGTACAGAAGATTCACCCAAGGTATAAAAAAAAAAATAATAATACATAAATAAATAAATAAAAACACAGTTGTTAATTTCTGATTTAGGGCACTCCAAATTCCAAAAGTAATTCAACTTCTGCAAAACTATGGCCATGCTGCATGTCATGAAAGCACAATGCAGTAAAATACAACAGCCAAAATCTCAAACTAGCTTCAACACTATATGCATATTACCCCAAGTACCGATCACTCTCATATACCATTAAAACTAACGTTCCTCTTTAGATGCATGGTCCATCATTAGAGGCTCTTACTAATTCTTTTGGTAAGATAAAAGTGATCAATCATTTCTTATATAAAGTAACAAAATACTTAAGGTTACAAATAAAAATCTTTCGGTTTCATGAAGAAAAGCATGCCAACAAAGTTGGAACTCAAGAACTGTCATTCAATTTCATAGTGCTTACAAATTTTTTGGATAAAATCGTCAAGAGCATAGTGCATGAACTAGTACAAATCAACCAATACAGGGAAACGAAGTTACCCATAGACTGCTGAGATATGATAGCTGCATTCTTATCCTTCCTGGCCCTCTGAACTTCCACGGTTCTTTTAAGTTCTTCCACTCTTGCTTTTTTTGCAGCTATTGAGTCCCTAATTGCCATCTGCTTGGCCTCTCTACGGGTTTTCACTACACAGCAAACATAAAGTTCTATATTTTTTTTCTACTTCCAAAGAAAACATACAAAAGCTACTTGAACGGACATTGCGATTTATTCCGAGGAATCAACTAGTAGACGCATACCTGCTAGTACTTTCACGAATTCATCTTCAGCGTCTCTCAGATCAGCTTTCAACTTGGCTAGTTTCGCTGCAACCAACAAAAAAAAAAAAAAAAAAAAAGCTCAATAATTACAAGTAAATCAACATCAAAACTACAAAATATAAGTTGAAATCCTAGGGCATCTGATTAAAAAAAAAAAAAAAAAAAAACCCAGTTCAAATAAATTACCTTTACAAACCCTAATTACACTAAGAATGTAGAACAAATTACGAAAACAAAAATCCTAACTTTTATAGTTTAGAGTTGAAGACAGACTGGATTCTGACCTTGATTTTGGATGGTCTCTTGAGGTTTAGCCTTGACCGATTCGAGAGAGCGACGAAACGACGCCACGAAGGTGTCCATTTTCTGCTGATTAATTCGAATCTGTGTTTCGCAGATCAATCTCTGCGACTCCATCTTCGACCGTTCAGGCTCCTCCGCTTTGTTGTGCATTTGCGCAGTGTTCATGAGAGAGGGAGAGAGAGATGGAGGAGAATGCGTTGTTTGTTGTTTGATTTGTACTTTGAATGATAAAAGCGATTTAAGCCCGCCTTTTTTTTTGCTTTCAAGTGTTTTTAACAAAGTGGACTGGACTTGACTGTTGATGTTGAAGCCATTGCGGACCCTGCTATTGGTAGCACAGAAATTCCATGATGTTGCTCAAGGAGGGACACGTGTTATCATCTAACATGTATTTACGATTTCTTAAAAAATATATATATACAAGAGGAAATTGCTAAATTCAGTCGCGACCGGATCAGTCGCCGGCTGTCCTTATGACACGTGGCAAAAAGTTATTTACATTCCATTATTACCCTTGTAATTTGGTCAATATTTCACAATTTATTACATAAATACTATCAATTTAGACAGATGGCAGCAAAATAGGTAGAGAGTAGTTCAATCGTTCGCGGGGCGATTGAATCAAGCATTGCTCATATACAAGATGATGTTAGTTCGATGGTAACTTGGAAGGTCGAGGGTTCGAGTCATATACTCATACCCCCTCCCCTAAACTCGAAATATTGTAATAGTTCAAACAAAAAAAAAATTTATTTTATTTTTTAGCTATACTTATGCCCCCTCTTCCAAACCCGATATATAGTAATAGTTTTTAAATTATTTTTAAAAAAAAATTATTATAATTGAGATTTTTTTTTTTTTTTTGAAAGATATTCTAATTGAGATTATTAAATTTGTGATTTTTCACATTTAAGTACGATTTGTGAGAATAGATACAATATACGGGGTGAGATAGGGTGAAATTCATGTCAAGTGAATCGCTTTTATGTTGATACTCGATACAAGCCCGACTCATTTAATATTCGTATTGTATTGAAATTTGTCTATATTAATTGGGTTGTGTCAAAAACTACAAGAATAATAACTTCTAATTAAATATATCAAAATCATAATCTCAAACCTCCAAAATTGATTCAAGTTTTACATCATCTTCCTAGCTTATGTGGAAGTGTGAAAAAATCACACTCGGATATTTTAAAGAGTTTGCTAATCTTTCAAGTGCAATTCAAGAATGGCCCAAATGTATTTTCAGAAGAAAAAAGAAGCCCAAATGATAATTTTCATAACCTATTTGTACCACAAGGACTCAACGGAATGAGCTTATAATATACATTTATACCAATCTTTAACTTACATAACCCTTCGCGTTTCACGACAACAGCATACCATTTGAAATTTTTTATACAATTTATCTTTAGTTGTATGTAATTTTATATGTATATACATATATTATAAATTATGAATATAACAACGGTAAGATGAACGGTAAACCACAAGGTGGTTGCTTTGGTGGTCAAAGGCTTGAGATGAAAATACCCGTTTGCATCTTTGTGTGACCGGGGGTGTGGGCCGAGGTTTCCTAACTGCCTACTCCATAACTTCCAACAAATAGACCGTCAGAACCAATAAGTTGGCTATGTGTGTTGAGGAGGACATGCGGACGGGTGCCTAGACTTATGAATCATGATAATGCGAGTAAAACACATGTACACTAATTATTTTAATATCATTAAAACTAGTGTGATTATTGCAACAAGAAGTAACTAAATAAGTATAAATAATAAACTATCGTATAATTAATGAGCAGAATCTACGTTACAAGTTACAACTTACAAATTGCAACATCAAAACTACAAAAACAAGAAAACAAATTTAACATGTTATGTGGACTTATATAAATATGATCAATGTGTTACGATAATTATGGGATTGATTCACAAAACATGTTTTTAAATTTCTAATTATGAGATGGATGACTTGTAAATTGGGTTGCTAATGCTTGCATTTGCAGTTCACCGCGTTCGGTTGATTAATAATCACATGCAAATTAAATAATAATTTGCATTAATTTGAATTATTGGTGGCTTGCATTTTTTTTGGTTTCTGATGGGTCAGAGAGAAGAGACTTGTAAGTATGGAGATTCCTTTGTTCAAAAGTCAACTTATAAGGTTTAATATAATACATTTTTTGTTGTAATTTTATGGCTTCCCCACCAAGCCTCTATTATTGCCTCTATTGTTGGCTTCATCACTAAGCTACTAATTGCGCATATATATATATATGGCTTCTATTGTAATGGTGAGAGGTTGTTTAGCCGAAGCTCACTTGAAATCAATACAACAAATATGTTCTCTTATATCTCTCTCATATTTACTCTTCATTTATAACTAATATCTCCCTCATCTTATTACTGATATATATATCTCGTCTCTCTCATCTCAGTTTCCCTCACTGTATTTCTCTATCTCATCTCTTATTTTATTACTTATTTCATCTATTTTTCTTTATTAATTTACAACATTTTTGAGTTTTAATTATCTCTCGTTCAAATGTAAGTAAATTAAATAAGAAACCTGATTTCTTAAAAAAAATATATTCATGAATTCTCTGATTCATGATTAGTTGTACATGGTTGCTTATAAGCAGAAAATGCAGCTTTAATGGTGCTTATAATGTTTGTTTGCAAATCTAATATTTAGATAAGTCTACTGTTTTACTTATTTAATTAGGTAAATGACATAATTTATTTATGTTTTAATAACTCAAATTTGGTCATTTTAATTAGTAAATAAGTATTTTAATTCTTTACATTCATTCAATATTTAATAATGTATTTCGGTATTTTATTCTGAAAACATATGATTTTCTCTCGTCACGCATTACTCCGAGTATGATAATTATATTACCATTAATAAATGATCATATATACTTGCCTTGATCAAGGAAGATTAGTGTAAAAAAACCATATTTTATCAAATCACAACTTTGATTGCAAATAGTGTCAAGTTTCAATTGGTTGATATATCTTTTCAAGCTAGGTCAATTAATCTTTGATTCCCTTTGTTTATTTATAATAGGAGTAATTGCACAAACGTCCCCCGAGTTTATGCCTAATTACACACATATAGACTTTTTACCAAATATCACACAAACATCCCCTACCGTCTGTTGACTTCCATCCAAATTAACCGTTGACCAGATTTTTAGTATTAAATGTCCAAAATACCCTTATTTACTTATTTATACTTTATTTTGTTCCCCTTAAAATAAAATAAAATATATAAAATACTAATAAAAAACTTTTAATTGTATTTTTTTCAAACAAATTTTAAAAGACAAAAATATATAAAAGAAAAAATTTAGACTTGTAAAAAAAAATTAGAAAAAAGAATAAAAGAAAATTTTTAAGAAAAGAAATGGAGAACAGATTGATCTCAAATACGTCATTGCTGAAACTTGGATCCATAATCATGAAAAACAAAACTAGATTTTAAGTTTAACATTAAAATACAATCATTATTGATGATTCATAAACCAACAAACCACAATTATATTCAATTTTCAATAATCAATAGGATTCCATCAAGCCACAAGATTTTTGGTAGTAAATGGGATTCCTCAATTATATTCAATTTTCAATCATCAATAATGATTGTATTTTAATGTTAAAAACTTAAAATCTAGTTTTGTTTTACATGATTGTGGATCCAATCCCAGCAATGACATAATTGAGAGTTGTTCTCTATTTCTTTTCTTAAAAAATTTTCTTTATTCCTTTTTCTAATTTTTTTTTAGTCTAAATTTGTTGTTTTATATATTTTTGTCTTCTAAAATTTATTTGAAAAAAATATAATTAAAAGTTTTTTATTTGTATTTTTATATAATTTATTTTATTTGAAGGGAAACAAAATAAAGTATAAATAAGTAACTAAGGGTATTTTGGACTTTTAATACTAAAAATATGGTCAACAGTTAGTTTGGATGGAAGTCAATTGACGGTAGGGGATATTCGTGTAATATTTGGTAAAAAGTTCATATGTGTGTAATTAGGCCTAAACTCAGGGGATGTTTGTGCAATTACTCCTTTATAATATAATCACAAATTACATGAATTTCAAAGTTGTTTACACAGCAAGAAACCACTGGTAAGGGAAAAGTGTTGTGTTCAGTCCCCCTAAAAGAGTAAAACAAAACAAGAACATAAAACAATATTAATAATTAAAAACACAACTCTTTTGTCTCATAATTAATTGACATTAATATATAATCAATCAATACTTTGGAGCCGAAAGAAGAAAAGCCATCGTCACCATTAACCTTGAAAGACGGGAAGAACATTCAAAAAAATCAAGAGATTTCTTCTGCTACTGTAGAAGAAGCCTTAAAAGAAACAAAACCCAAAAAAAAAACAAAAATAAGAACACCCACCAAGCTAACAAAGCAACCCCACAAAACTTATAAAGAGAAATCAAACCTAGTAGGAAAGAATAGCTTTTCACAAAATATTATAATAATTCTCTAGTCAGGATTCAATGATTTATGTACCACATATGGTCGATCTTAGATTTTTTCTTTTTTCTTTTTTATAAGAGTTGTAGTTGAGATATCAAACCTAGAAGGAAATGATAGCTTTTCACATAATAATAATAATAATAATCTAGTCATGATTGTCTTGAAAAAAAAATGAAAAAAAAAAAAATTACAAATAGTTTCTCTTGTAACATACTATATAATGTTACAAAATGATGGTTTTGGATTTATTTATTTTTACGATGTGTTTGGTAAGAGGGAGAAATTGAGGGACGAAGAGGGTTGGAGGGAGAGCTCCAATCCCTTGTTTGGTTGGAGGGATAAGAGGGAGGAGAGGAGAAAAGAAGAGAGATATTATCCATCCGAGCCCACCAAAATGAATCCTCCCAATGATGGGCGGATGAGAAAGGAGGGAGAGAGGATTGGAGGGGAATAACCATAATGCCCTCTAATTTTTCATTGCCCTCTAATTTTTGTAAGGGTAATATAGTAATTTTATAAATTAAATACAAATTCATCCATTCAACCCTCTTTTCAATACCAAACAACATGAAGAATAGATATTATCATTTTCATCCCTTTTACTCTCTCTCCCTCTTAATTCATCCATCCATCATGCTATCCCTTTCTCTTATCAAACATAGCCTTAGAGCTATCTTGACTGGCCAGAGAATAACCATTTTACAAAGTACTTCTTACGCGTCAAATTATTGTACTTGTGGGTTTATTATTTACCTTCTGTTTGTTAATTTGGCCGCAGCCTGTTTTTTTGACCAAAATCAACCATGATTAGCATTATTAGCAGAAAAGCTTATTGGGTTCAATGATCTAATGGTTGACTAATCTGTTTGATTAGAGAGATCTTACGTTGGAATTGTTTCTCGATCATTGTTACCCAATAATTGCACAAAAGTGGACACGAAATCAATCAAAAACTTTGCTTTGCAATTTAAATAATGTCAATATATAAAAATATAAAGATTTGGAATCCGGAAAAGAATTATTATTAATAGTATTTATTCAAGCCATGCATTGATGACTAGTAAAGATCTTTGAATTAATAAATTATATATTGAATGAGAAACTATGAATGGATCAATAGTTAGAATACCGCACGATCTTGCATGATATATATTTTTAATTTGTTTTTTTTTTTACAATATGGATGTAAATTAGATCAGTTTATATATTTTCTAACATATTTTGTATTAATTGTGGATTGTGGTAGTCAAAAATCTGCTTAGGCAAGAAAAAGTTAAGATTCCAAAATCTATTTAGTATAAAAAAGAATTCAATATTTTCTTTTTTGAAAGGAAAAAAGAATGAGAAAAGAATTCAATATTGGTGATAGGTGATCCATGTTGTTGAAGGAATTGGATTTCTTATTTCACTAATTATTGATTGAGAGGCTTAAATCTTATAAAAATTAAGTGTTTTTGGACTTATTTAGTAATAGAAATTAAGCGTTGTTAGGACTTACTTAGATCATCTCTGATGTAAAAGTGTCTTGTATATTAAAAGTCGTTGACATAACAACAATGTCAAGATATTTGTTTCATATGTGACATAAAGATAAATTTGATAGACAATTAACTCAAAATTTAGTCTCCAATGCTTATGTTTAAAATACATTTATTTTTAATGACGTGCCCAATTTTTTTCCTTTTTTCTTTATTTTTTTTATTTCCTTACCAAAAATAGATGAAAAATTAATGTCAATTTTGAATACTTGCTGAGTCAACTGAAAAAATAACTGTGTAGTAGGTCGTCTGAAAATAGACGGTTATGTTGACAATGTCTAAAAAAAAAAATTGCCACACCAGCGTGAGGTTAAATATACACAGTTGCATTGAAGATACGATTTTTAATAGGCCGCCTGTTAATCCTATGTGGCATTTTTTTTTTTTTTTTTCACAAGCTACTATTGCATTGGAGATGCTCTAATTGTTAAAAAATTAGATGCCACATAGGACAAATATAGATTGAGTACAATTATTCTTCTCCAATGTAGTCGTCACTTCTCAATGTCAAGCTGAGGTGGTAAAAAAAAATAAAAAAAAAATAAAAAAAAAGTGGACACGATCAACATTGAAGACCAAATTTAAAATAATTAAATAAATTGACATGTCATTAAAAATAAGTGTTTCACAAGTGAAGCATTGGAGACCAAATTTTAATTTGGTAGTCTGTCAAGTTTTTTTTTTGCCACATAGGAAGCAATTGTCTTGACGGTGATGGCATGTCATTATTTTTTTAAATACAAGTCACGATTGTATTGGAGATGCCCTTACTATCCACTTTCACACAATCTGTTGCACAACCATCTTGTTGCTGACTCAGCATATATTTAAAATCCCAAAAAAAATCATATGCAAATTTCATTGAATCATTAAAAAACAATTAATAAACAGATGTCTTAACAGTGAAGCATTGGAAACCAATTTTTTAGTCGGTTGTCTGTCAAGTATATTTTTATGACACATAGAAAGCAATTACCTTGACATTATTGCCATGTCAACAATTTTTGTCAGACAATCAACACTTGCATTGGAGATGTTCTTAGTTTTATACAGTAACAATATCTATAAGGTGACGATATGAGGTTGACTAGTCCACCCAATAATATGCCCCTTAAACCTACATCATTGATGTCGTGGGTTCGAGTCATATCTCATTTTCAAGACCCTAAATTATATATAATTGAAGTGTCACATTGACCATGGAAACCATAGAGAATTCAAAGGAAACTGAAGTAAAAAATAAAATAAAAATAAGGCGATCAAAAATGGAAACGAGTTATCTTGTTTTGCCAAAAAGAAGTAGAGTAGCAAGTGGCATTTGCAATAGCTATGAAATCAACTGAAAAGTTTTGGACTTTTGGTAACCACTTCAACTTTATATAACCAATTGATTAAACGTAAAACGTACATATAAATTACATCCACACTCGTGTGGAAACTTATCCCAAAGTCAGATTCATGTCTTCTCACTTCATTTTTTTTATCAACTAACAAAGGTGCCACTGCCTCTCACCAAAGGGACACTCTAAACTTTATTTCTGATTTGCATCACTTCAACTTGGCACATCCCAAAACAACTAACCAAACACATGCGGATTTTTAAAAAATATGATGCCAATCAGATCGAGAGTCACTTTACTTTATTAACTGTTACAAATACGATTCATAATATAATTCTCACTATATGTGAGTAAATCGATAGTGTCCAACTATTTTATTAAGAGTGGTTACGTGCAATGTATTGATTTTGATGTGATGAAGAAAGACAGAAGATCTCAAACCAAAACATATTACATATCAACATGATTTGCTGCCAATGGATGTGATCAAATGGAAAATGACCAAACACTTGCAATGCTTTGTCCTTGTAAAACTTTTGATACTTAAATGAAAAGTAAACACTAGTGTAAATGTCCTCTCTTGCTTAAATTCATTTCATTGATGATGTTGATAATAATGACAATTTAATTCCCTAATGTGTTTTTTGTGAAGCAACCCATCCATCCCAAATGCTACTCCAACCAATAACATTTGTCTAATTGTTTTTTTAAGTTATCAAAATTACCTTAATTTGTCCCTTCACTTTTTTAAATCAATAATTATTTCATGCTTTGGGTGGGGAGATAAACAATAAAATTTTGTTTTTAACCATACTATGCCCACCCCTCCTTGCACTAACTAAAATATATTTCATACCATACTACTTAAAACTTAGGTGTTATATATATATATATTGTATGATTACGATCAAATCAGAAAGGAGAAAGTCTAGAATGCATCTGATGTACAATGAATCTTGAAATGAAAGTTTAAAATGCATATGATATACAGTATCGGTGCATATCAAGTATATATTCATTAAAACATACTTCATATCACACTAGTTAAAAGTATAATTTTTTTTTTTATTACAGACAAAGAAAGTATAGAATGTATATGATATATTTTATCAAATCAGATATGAGAGAAAGTTTAGAATACATTCAATGTGTATTGTTAAATATTGAATAACATAAAGTCTAGAATGAATCAAATGTACATTGTGATCAATTTTTCGGATGACATAAAGTTTAGAATAATTCCGATGTACGAAATCGATCAATACTTTATAATGTTAATGAAATGATGCTATATATAGGGGCAGGAAATAGTAGTAGAAGCAATGATAGAAGAAAGGAATTTGTAGTAAGAGGAATAGAGTAGGGTAGTGTCCTAATGTCCTCTCTGCTTTTAGTGGATGGGGTTGTTATTTGTCTCTCTACCTCATCTTCATCTTCTGCCATCAATCCCACCATTAAACAATTCCCATTTACCACAAAAAAGTTGTCATGTGCTAACCATCTCTCACTTGACTCTCGTGGTTAGATTCCCAAATAGACACACTTGTAAGATAATTTGAGTAAATTAATAACAAACACTCAGCAGTCACGAGCCAGCCACCCATTATATCATATAATATATATAATTATATATACATTATACACCAACACCATCCATTTAAACCAAATCATTTTGGCCTATACCACATCACGTGATGCCTTTCATTTTTCTATTAACCCTTATTTTGTGGGTCTGCATTCTGCATATTCAAAAAAATATATATATATTCTAGTCAAGAATTTAATTTGTGTGTTATTAACTTATTATTATTATTATTATTTTTCAAATGGGGATATGATTTATGATAACAGTACTAGCTATGGATTCATTTATAGTACAAACTTGTCATAGATCTCATCTGGGTCTTTGTCAATTCTGATTAATATTGTTAATTTGATTTTAGATCTGCATCTTAATCTGATTAAGGATAAAGGATTAATATCTGGTTGGATATAAGAATATTTTAGATCCAAATAAGCCAGAATCAGATTCCTAATCAACTAATTAAATTAGCTAAACACGGTGAAATAGCAACATCAATATACAACGATGGCATCAGCAGTGGTGCAAATTTGATTCAATTCTTTTTGTTTCTTGGGAAAAATCCAAGAGAAAACGAAACATGAATTTGGAAAACAAAGCCCCATAAAAAATAAAATAAAAATCACTCTCGATTTTTTTATTTTATTTAAAAATATTACACTATTATATAAATAAATTCGAGATTTTTGTTAAGAGAGGGAGATTTTGAACCCGCAATCTCGTGATGCAGGTGTAAGAGATTTATTACCGGACCAACCTCATCTCGTTAATCACTCTCGAGTCTTGACACTCTCTCATTCAAATTAAAAAACAGTTATCTTCACCTTTCCCTCCCCACCTCCCACCTCACCTTTTTCTTCAGACTTTGAACCATAAACAAATGTTAAAAAAAAACACCCCCCATCTAAAATTCCATTTCTCTCTGCACAAAACATCATGGCCTAGCTGTTTCTTGGATCCAGAGATTCTGGGTTTTTTTTATTAGTTAATACATGTATTTAAAAATAGTCATAGCCCACAATACATGATTTGGTTTCTCTCATTGTCTCTCCTCTTGTTCTGTGTTTGTTATTGTTGTTGTTGTTGTTCTTCTTCTTCTTCTCATTGGAGTTTGAAATTGTACAACAGCTTGATATTGTAATGCCTGTATATCCATGGACCACTTCTCTCTTCCTCATCACCTTTTCTCTTCTTTTTCATTTCCCTTTTACGCCTTTCGCTGTCAATCAACAAGGTGAGGTTCTTCTTTCATGGAAGACGAAGAGCTGGAACGGACCGCTCCTGGAGGTTTTGAGTGATTGGGATCCTGGAAACGAAACTCCATGCGAGTGGTCTGGTGTCGTATGCAATTCCAACAATGAAGTTGAGATATTCGAGTTGAGGTATGTCGATTTGCTTGGAAATGCTCCTTCTAATTTCACTTCATTGTTGTCTTTAAAGAAGCTTGTTCTAATTGGAACAAACCTCACCGGTTTGATCCCTAAAGAGATAGCTTCTCTTACACAATTGAAGTACCTAGACTTGAGTGAAAATGGCTTGACTGGTGAAATCCCAAGTGAGCTCTGCAGCTTGATTTACCTCGAAAGTCTGCATCTCAACTCCAATCAACTGTCGGGTTCCATTCCTGTTAAAATTGGAAATCTTACGAGCTTGAAGGAGTTGATCATATATGATAACCAACTCAGCGATCGAATTCCCAGTTCAATTGGGGAATTGAAGAATCTGGAAACGATTCGAGCAGGTGGAAACAAGAACCTGGAAGGTCCTCTGCCCCAAGAAATCGGTAACTGTACAAATTTGGTGATGATTGGCTTAGCAGAAACCAGCATTTCAGGTTTTCTCCCATCAAGCCTCGGCCTTTTGAAGAAACTCGAGACACTTGCAATCTACACGGCTCTACTCTCCGGTCAAATCCCACCAGAACTGGGGGATTGCACAGAGCTTAAATACATTTATCTGTACGAAAACTCACTCACCGGATCAATACCAAGCAAATTAGGCAACCTCAAAAATCTTGTGAACTTATTTCTATGGCAAAACAGTCTTGTTGGAATCATCCCTCCTGAGCTTGGCAACTGCAGGCAATTATCAATCATCGATTCTTCGATGAATTCATTGACTGGAAGCATACCACAGACGATTGGGAATCTGACATCACTACAAGAACTACAACTCAGTGTCAATCAACTCTCAGGAGAGATTCCAAGTCAAATTGGGAGTTGCCAAAAACTGACTCATATAGAGCTGGACAACAATCAGATCACAGGTTCAATACCTACAGAGTTGGGTAACTTATCAAATCTGACTCTGTTGTTTCTGTGGAAGAACAAGCTTGAAGGTGAAATCCCACCCTCCATTTCCAACTGCAACAACTTGGAAGCCGTTGATTTTTCTCAAAATGGCTTGACGGGTCCCATCCCTAAAGGAATCTTCTTGCTCAAGAAGCTCAACAAACTCTTGCTTCTCTCAAACAACATTTCAGGTTTTATTCCTCAAGAGATTGGAAATTCTTCATCTTTGATTCGTTTTCGCGCCAGCAACAACAGATTGGCCGGATCTCTCCCTCCACAGATCGGAATTTTGAAGAATCTGAACTTCTTGGATCTCGGATTCAATCGCTTGACCGGAGTCATACCTGAAGAAATCTCCGGTTGTCGGAATTTGACTTTTCTTGACTTGCATTCCAATTCAATTTCTGGAAACTTGCCAACAAGTTTGAGTCAACTTGTTTCGTTACAATTCGTTGATTTCTCTGATAACTTGATTGAAGGAACGTTAAGTCCGAGTCTGGCGTCGCTGACTTCACTCACTAAACTCGTTCTGAATAAGAACCGGATTTCGGGTTCAATTCCGGATCGAATCGGTTCATGTGTCAAGCTACAGTTGCTTGATCTTAGTAGTAACCAGCTCTCGGGGAATATTCCGGCGACTTTGGGGAAGATTCCGGCGCTTGAAATCGCTCTCAATCTGAGCTGGAACCAGCTTTCCGGCGAGATTCCGGCGGGGATTGCGGACCTAGACAAGCTCGGAATCTTAGATTTGTCGCACAATCAACTCTCCGGTGACCTTCATTTTCTCGCCGCGTTGCACAATCTCGTGGTGCTTAATGTCTCGCACAACAACTTCTCCGGGCGCGTCCCTGACACGTCCTTCTTCGCTAAGCTGCCTCTCAGTGTCCTGGCGGGAAACCCCTTCCTCTGCTTCTCCGGCAACCAGTGCGCCGATTCCCCCGACAGGAGAGACGGCGCGTCGAAGCACGCGGCGGCAGCGCGTGTGGCCATGGTCGTCTTACTATGCGCCGCGTGCGCGCTCCTCCTGGCGGCTCTCTACATCATCATCGGACCCAGAAAGCGGGGCATGGGTGGGTCCAACGACAGCAACAGCGATGGCGACGTGGAGATGGGCCCACCTTGGGAGCTAACACTGTACAACAAACTCGACTTGTCAATTACCGACGTGGCCAAATGCTTGACACCTGGCAACATCATCGGCTGTGGCCGCACCGGCGTCGTTTACAAAGTGACTCTCCCGTCAGGATTTACCGTCGCGGTGAAAAGGTTCCGCTCGTCCGAAAAAGTATCGGCAGGGGCATTTTCATCCGAGATTGCCACATTGGCAAAAATCCGGCACCGAAATATCGTGAAATTATTAGGTTGGGGAGCGAACCGGAAAACGAAACTGTTATTCTACGATTACATGGCGAATGGTACACTAGGCGCTTTATTGCACGACGGAGAGTGCACAGGTTTAGTGGAGTGGGAGACGCGGTTGAAGATAGCACTGGGTGTCGCTGAGGGCTTAAGCTACTTGCATCACGATTGTGTGCCGCCGATTTTGCACCGAGACGTCAAGTCCCACAACATTTTGTTAGGGGACCAATATGAATCGTGTTTGGCCGATTTCGGGTTGGCCCGATTAGTTGAGGAAGACAACGGTGGGTCATTTTCAGCCAACCCGCAATTTGCTGGGTCCTACGGCTACATTGCACCAGGTGAATTTTCACTTTCATTAGTCATTTTCATTTTCATTTATTTGTCCTTTGTTAGATTTTGCTAATAATAACTATTATTACTTAATATTTATTAGTGGTTTGATAAGCACTAGATTATCAATCATTTAACATGTTTTTGGTTATTGTTACAGAATATGCAAACATGCTTAAAATCAGTGAAAAGAGCGATGTGTATAGCTTTGGAGTAGTCCTTTTGGAGATCATAACCGGAAAAAAGCCGGTGGACCCATCATTTCCGGAAGGGCAACATGTAATCCAATGGGTAAGAGAGCACTTAAAGAGCAAGAAAGACCCGGTTGAAATCCTGGATTCTAAACTACAAGGGCATCCGGACACACAAATACAAGAAATGCTACAAGCACTAGGAATCTCTCTGCTTTGCACGAGCAATCGTGCAGACGATCGTCCAACAATGAAAGATGTAGCGGTGTTATTGAGGGAGATACGACACGAGCCAACAATCGGGAGCGAGGCCCACAAGCCGACCAGTAATGTCTCCAAAAAGACTGAAACTACTTCGTCGGTGGTGGTGACCCCAATTCAATTGTTGATCAAACAACGGTCTTCTCATTGTTCACTTGCTTATTCGTCCTCTTCAGCTAGTTATTCTTCAGAAAATCAATAATCATATTATTTTCATATTTCTTAATATTTATGTTTGTTAGGAGTAGAGTGATAAAGGGGCCTTTCAGGTATTGTAAAAAGGTAGCAAGGATGTTTTTGTCTTTTTGGCCTCTTTAGTAGCTTGATAGCAAGATGGCAACATCAATGTATAGCAACATGAGTTTATTAATTAATTGTTGCTAGTAATTGAGGCTATTTCTTTAATCTTAATTTTTAACTTCTTCTTCTTTTTAATTTTAATACAGCTTTTATTTCTAAAAAATAAAAATAAAAATTTGTCGATGAATTTTAACACGTACTATAGAAGTCAAATTTTGAAACAATGAATAAACCATTGTGTAAAATTATATTTAAATAGTATTTTAATTGTTTTCTATATAACCTACAATAAATAAAGGGCATTTTGAATGTAATTAGAATGGAGAATCATTTTAAAATAAAAAAGTTGAAAAATAGAAGAGAAAACACCAAAAATAAAAAATAAAATTGCTTAAAGGGGAAGCTATGTATAAACATACATGATAATTTTTGGGAGAAATTAGGAGGGGGACAAAGAAAGAGAGAAAGAAAGGAATGGATGTGTGGATGTGGGGAAATGTGGGTAATGATTGGGATTGTCAATCAAATAATCGACCCATCTCTTTCTCTCTCTATATACAAGTTAAAAAGGATAAGAAGAAACCTTCCTTGATTTTGCATGTAATCTAATCATCTCTAGGCCCCTACCATGTGAACAATCACGGGACACGTATTTATACAACTCTCTATAATCAACGAGATGAAGTTGGTCCGGTGATAAATCTTCTACACCTATATGTCGAGATTACGGGTTCGAATCCTCCACTCCTAAAAAAATACTCCGAATTAATGTAAGTAAAAAAATAAAATAAAAAAACTCTTTACAATCAACCCACACCACACGTCCCCATTGCTATATGCACCTTCTCCCAAATGGCCAAATACCTATATATAAATACAAGTGTTACACATAAAATGAAATAAAAGAATATTATAGAATCATGTGAATAATAGTTTTGTAATAATCACGTGTTGAATCCAGAATATTTAACTTTTCTTGTATACAGATTACGAATCCATTTCTTCTAGTGTCATTATAATTATATTTTCTTAAATCGATGACTAATTTTTTCTTTATTGAATAATTATTATTAAATCCCCTAAACCTTAACAAGATTTAGAACAAAAGGAATGCTCAATTGGTCACGAATTTATTTAACTTAAGAGGGGTATATGCTTAACAATTCTCTATGGATAAAAGAGTAAAATCAATAGTTATGCCAATATATGATAGCTTAATTAACCAAAAAAGTAAAAAATAAATAAATAATAATAATTATAAAAAAAAACTTTCTTTTAACAATTCAATTTTTTCTTTTTACATTTTTTTTTTCAAAAAACACTTCATTCTCAAAATTTAGAGAATTTTTTTTCTTAATAATTTAATTAGTTTTGATTGTCTTTAGAATTTTTTTAATCTTATTTAGTAATTTTAATTCATGTTAAAATTATCATTAATAAAAAAAAATTAAATTGAAATGTAAATAGATAATTTGTAGATTATAAGAGAAAACTCTAAAAAAATAAAAAAAATAAAAAAAATATCTGTTTGCTGGCCCATTTTCAGTAGTCACGTGACGCACATGCTTACTCAATATAAAGCATAGAATTTTGCAATGGATGGCGATAGACACCCCACATGTGATATTACCAACAAATGACAAACAAATTTACATGTGATATTATCAAACAAATGAAAGTCATATCGTTTTCAAAAATAAAATAAACACGACAGTCTCGTCCAATATAACCCGATGGTTTTGTCATTTACACGTGATATTTCTAAACAAATGATATCATATCATTTACGAAAATAAAAATAAAACGACAATCTCATCCAATATAACCTGATGGTAAACGACGCTCATTCAGTCCTTTAAATTTGTAATCACCAAACAAATGATTGTCATAAAAAGTAAAAATTGTGTCTGAATATGTCAAGTCATTTTGTCTGTAATGTACTTAGGTCCATAATTCCTAATAAAACAGCCTGTAATGCTAATTACATTATTAGATCATTAGATACCCACATTCTCCTAAAACAAACCCACCTGCAATGTTGTTATTTAGTACATAATTGCTCCAAAGTCATAAATGATAATGATTAATGACAATATATGAACCAACCAGATCAGAGGAGGCCTAGAGCTAATGATAATCATGATTAGAAGAGGGTCCCTTTTGGATTGTCAAGAACTAGAATGATTTTGATGCAAATGATACCAGAAATCATGACAAGATTTAACATATCTATTAAAAACTCATATTTCAAGTTACTATAAAGATTCATACAAAACTAAAGATGACATAAAAGATTAGTAGTATAGAGAGCAGTGTCTTGAACTTGCATTGGTTCGAGTTCAGTTGTATAGATCATCATCATCTGCAGTAGCAGGAGCCGATGAGAATGGGTCCAAAGCTCCAGTGGCAGCGCTCTCGGTTCGATCTGCAAACCGGAATTCAGAACCGAATCCACGAGATTGTTGTAAGGTCTGTGCAAAGACCTGGTACTTACGGATGTCTGCATCACTGACACTTCGGCGAGCAAATTTCATCGACTCTTCAAAGTGTGCTGCCTTTATCTCAGAGATTTCATCACTGTCATCCTCTTCCATTGCTTCAGGGTTTTCTTTCATCTTCCTATCCTTCTCAATATCCTGTTGCTCAAAAGAGTTAAATCAACAGATGAAATTCGCATACGAATTGAGAACTGAAAACTAACAAAAATGTAGGTATGCAAGATAGAATCTCTACCTGCTCAATATTTTCTCTAATAGCGTATTTACAGGCACGCTGACATATTTCAGTGATATCTGCACCGCTAAAACCATGAGTATATCGCGCAAGAGCTGCTAAGTCAACATCGGAAGAGACAGGCGACTTTCGCAAACATGCTTTGAATATCTGAAGACGAGAAGCCTCATCTGGCAGGGGAATGTAAATCAGTTGGTCCAGACGTCCAGGCCTGAGCAATGCAGGGTCAATAATGTCTGGCCGATTAGTAGCACCTATGATGAAAACAGTTTTCTTTGCTGTCATTCCGTCCATCTCAGTCAAAAGTTGATTCAAGACTCTATCGGCAGCACCACCAGCATCTCCAACTGAACCACCACGCTAGAGGTCCGAAAAAACAACTCACTCAATACAATATCGTTCAACAAATGCAATAAAATAGATTGAATAACAAACTAAAGAAGTATACCTGAGTCGCAATTGAATCAAGCTCATCAAAGAATAGTACACATGGGGCAGACTGTCGTGCCTTGTCAAAAATTTCCCGTACATTTGCCTCACTTTCTCCGAACCACATTGTCAGCAACTCAGGTCCTTTTACGCTTATGAAATTAGCCTGGCACTCATTAGCAATAGCTTTTGCAAGAAGGGTTTTACCACATCCAGGAGGTCCATAGAAGAGAACACCTTTTGAAGGCGACATGCCAAATTTCTCGAATTTCTCAGGATGTTCCACTGGGTATTGAACAGTCTACCACCAAAAAAAACAATGTCGAAAATTAGTTCACGATTAAAATACCAGTAAAGAAAGAGAAAAGCGAGGGAAAAGCTGATGTACAAAGCAAATTATCCATAAATAAAACATATAACTACGATAAAATCACAAACCTCTTGGAGCTCTCTCTTAACATTTTCCAACCCACCAATATCAGTCCATGAGACATTGGGAACCTCCACAACCTACCAATCAAGAATATGTATATGTTATTCTCAGAAATCATACAATAGTTCCAGAATATATGCAAGGGTCACTCAGAAAATATTTCAAATATTTTCGTGTAGGTTTTATAATGACTTGACAGACGCAATATCAAAAGTATGCAGACACAAACCTGCTTTCCCAATTACTAAGGGCATTGTTGTAGAGATTAATTAGAATGGGATGCATGTATAATTTAGCGCCAAGCTAAACACACTCAAAATCTTTTGTGAAATAAAAATGAAAAATGTAGCCAAAGAATGGCACTTTCTGTGAAGGAAATTGAGAGAATAAAAGGAAACTCACTGTTTCACGCAAGGCAGAAGGATTGGAAGACCCCAATGCAGTTTGGAAGTGTTCATTAGTCACAGCCATTGAATTCAAGATCGCTGCATCAATTGTCTCATCCTCCAAGTCTATAACATCCATTTTCTCTCGGATACACTGAAGAGCAGCCTCTGTACAGAGAGCAGCAAGATCTGCACCAACATAACCGTGTGTATCTCTCGCAGCTCTTTCAAGATCAACCTGAAACATACCATCAATTAAGCATGTAGCTGTATTGTAGTAGCACATTAAGCAAATAGAAATTCATATAAGAACAGGAAAAGACAGCGGATAAGAGTCTAACATCTTCAGCAAGTTTCATATTCTTAGTGTGGATTCTAAGAACTTCCAACCTTCCAATTTCATCAGGTACACCAATGTCGATCTCTCGATCAAATCTCCCGAATCTTCTCAGAGCAGGGTCAATGCTATTTGGCCTATTGGTAGCTCCAATAACAATCACATGGGCTCGGGACTTAAGACCATCCATTAGAGTTAGAAGTTGGGATACTATACGCCTCTCCACTTCTCCATGTGTCTTTTCCCTCTTCGGAGCAATGGAATCTAATTCATCAATGAATATGATAGCTGGAGCATTCTTTTCAGCTTCCTCGAATGCCTTCCTTAAGTTGCTTTCACTCTCACCAGCTAACTTTGACATGATTTCAGGTCCATTAATCAAAAAGAAGAATGCGCCTGTCTCATTAGCAACAGCTCTTGCAATCAGGGTTTTTCCAGACCCTGGTGGTCCGTAAAGCAAGATCCCTTTAGGAGGCTTCACACCAATCGATTTGAAAAGCTGAGGGTGTCTAAGAGGAAGTTCTACAAGCTCACGGATTTGAGCCATTTGCTTCCTAACACCACCAACATCATCATAGCCTACTTCATTTAATCTCTCCTCGTCCTCACGTTTAATAGGTTCTCCCTCACAGAAGATCTCAGTATCTGGTGCAACGACACAATACTCACCAGGGTCTGTCTCAATTACTTTAAACTCAATGCTACGCATTCCACCCCTAACTAAGAAAAGATCACCCTTTCTCACAGGCCGATAAGATTCCAAGAAGTATGCTGTTGATCAACCACGAAGAATTTGAAGACATTAAGTGAACAATAGACCAATAAAAACAGCAAGAAAAAGAGACTATCATGGATTGATATTTTTATTTTAATATAGACAAAGACTACTTACGCTTCAAATATGCATCGAATAAGTTGCCAGTTACCCCCTCAATTGTATCATCAACGGGAAGGATGTGAACCCGAGTCCCATACTTCACATCAGGACACTGATGGACAGATACAACATCTCCAAGGCGAATTCTAAGATTAGATCGCACAACTTTGTTCATTCTGACTTTTGGTTCTTCACATTGTTCGTCAGCAAGGACAATGCAAATAGTGTCTCTTCGCTTCTTCCCCTGTCAGAACAAAAAAAGAAACTCTGTAAATCCTCATCCAAAGGGTATCCAAGTCTTAGCATCCTAATAGGAGGTACTAAAGTCACCTTAATTAAAACAGTATCTCCTCGAAAAAACTGAAGCCTTTCCATTGTTGCGGGATGCATAGTAATCACAGAATTATCATCGTTGATAGCTTCATCAACCACAAGACGGTTGGGAGACTTCTTGCGTTCCAGAATTGCGGTGGAATAATCCTTCTTACTATTCCTATTAAAGATAAGCAGATAATTAGGAATAACACTCACTAAAACTATTAATAATCATTATAAACAACAAAATTTTCCATTCAAATATCTGTCAGACAAGAAATAACATAGAACACATAAAGCCAATTTCGGTTCTTTAATTTCGCATCCCCCGACCTTACTTGGCACACTGTAATGATACTCAAGTTCACCAACTGATATTCGAACAATCGAGATATAATCAATAGAATTGATCAAACAAATTACTTTTTCTGTGTAATCGTACTAGAATATATAAGGGTTTTATTCTTATCTCAACAATCAGCTCACAATAATCAAAATTTGGACAGTATTCCATAATATTCATTACACAAAGATAGAATACTAAATTTCCAACTTCGCCGACAATAACACCATCAAAAAAACAACACAACTCATAAACTCCAAAGCATAACAACACACCAGCCAACTACACCAAACCTTCAAACTAAAGATTTCAAGGCGAAAAGGTTAAAACTTTTTCATAATAGAGCACTCAAACGATGATCACTTAGCTGCTAAGAAAAAAACCAGAACTCCCCCAAAAGAGTAAAACAAGATTTAATAAACAAAAAACGAAGAACTAGTAGACAAGACAACATCTTGATACACAAAAGAGTAAACAACACGTACGGGTCAGAAGTTGTAGCTTTAGCAGCAGCAGATGAGCTGGGATCAGCCATTGATTTCGATATTGTTCAGGTTCCTTTGATTGTCTTTGGTTCTTGCAAAGAGTGTGGTGTGATTTGGCTTTGACGAGTGTACATGTGTATATATATATATATATATATAGAGAGAGAGAGACAGAGAGAGAGAGAGAAGGTGAAGAGGTGGCCTGTGTTTCGGATATGTAATCAACACGGAACTAGAATTTCTTTAACAATAATGCTAATTGTCCCATCTAAAATCTCACAGTTTTCATCATTGAATGTGGCATTTGAGGTGTCAAATTGTGAGTGGATACATGAGGTAGATGAGATAAATCTTTATTAATATGTATCCATTCACAATTTGACACCTCACATACCATATATAATGGGATGAAAAAAATGATATTTTAAATAGGGCGTATAGCATTACTGTTTCTTTAATTATCAGGACACGACTGCAAATGCAACTCCTTTTCCTTCTGCGAAACGGCAAAAAAAAAAAAAAAAAAAAACGTTTTTGCATAGTGCATCATTCTTTGTGAGCTTGCCACGTGGAAAAAGTTTGCCACTTGGCACAAGATTCTGCATCCTTGTTGTACACAAATATCTTGCTCCTGCGCCATTTTTACTCACCCCCTCTTACCTCTTAAATGGATGACACATATCCATGAAGGGGTAAATTTGTCCCAAATGGTAAACTCTGCAAAACTGGTTACCGACACTGCCTTTTTTCCACGTCACTCTTTTTTTGGCCCCACGTTGGATGGCTCCAATAAAACGACGCCGTTTCCGCCATGATTGAACTTCTTTCGTTCATGTGTTTGTAGTATTGAGAAATCAGAATTCTGTACCCTGAACAAAAAAGAAAGAAATGGGTATCAAAATTGGAGGGCAGATAGAGAAGGTGAACGGGAAAGAGATGAATTACAGTGAGTTTGAGCAGAGATATTTGGCTAAGAACCAGCCGGTGGTGTTGAGTGGTTTGATGGATGATTGGAGAGCTTGCAAAGATTGGGTCACAAAACAAGGACAACCCAATCTCCACTTCTTCTCTACCCATTTTGGAATTTCAAAAGTTCAGGTTCTTACTTCATTACTTATCCAAATCCTATCTCTGTATTTTCTCTTTATTTTCTAGCAACTGCCTTTTGGGTTCATTTATTGCCTTTTTGTTATGTCAAGTAAGTTCACTAAATGAAGCATGATCAAGTTCATTACATGTAATTTGATTCAAATTGTTTGATTTCTGTCTTAGTTTCTGCAATTGGCATAGACCCCATATGTATGCAGATGAAAACAAGGAAAGCTTCATGCTTTGCAGTTGAATTAAGAGCTAAAAGTGAATAACTGAAAGCCTGTCATGTATTTATTTTTCTTTTATTCATGCACTTGAACACTATTTTTCGATTGTTCGGTATATTCTTGTTGTTACTTGCTTTTGTAATCCTGAGCTGGATTGGAAAAACTACACATGTTGTTATATTTTATTTATGTGGTGTATTATTTGGTTCCTATAGGTTGCGGATTGTGACACCAGAGATTTCACAGACCAGAAGAGAGTAGAAATGTCTGTTTCGGATTTTGTTAAGCACTGGCTTGAGAATTCTACTCAGGAAAATAGTGATGGTGCAAACAATGAGGCTAATGGCATGTCAGTACTATATTTAAAAGATTGGCATTTTGTCAAGGTACGCGTTAAAATAGTTTCCATCATCACAATTTAGTGGACAAGGTGTCAACTCACGTTGTATATTAGCTTCAATTAGAGTTTACTTGGTACATGGCAGAGTTGAACAGTGTTCCAGTTGTTACAACTGTTTGTAGAAATTGAGGCATTGTTGAACAGTCATTGTAATCATCACTTATCAGATCACAGATACGGAAGACGTAAAGTTAAGTCTGGTAATCCAGTTGGAACATAGATAATGAATGTTTTAGCACCTTATTGATCTTGCCCACAATGCCATCAAATGCTTTTTTTAATGGACTTTAAGTAGGATCTGTTTTGAATGAAGAGAACTTAACATTTTTAAGCTTAGCATATGGTTATTAAGTCCCTGTTGTGTGACATTGAGGGGAAAAGGTCACCTTAGAGGAATTCACTTAGCTCTCTTCAACATTGTGTCATTGGTGAACATGTCAAAACATGAGTGGCTCAGCTGTCTCACTAGTTCTCTTATCCTCTTTAATCTGATTGTCAGGAGTATCCAGAATATTTAGCGTACAGAACCCCGCAGATATTTTGTGATGATTGGCTGAATCTGTATCTCGACAGCTATCATATGCATACAGAACCTGATACTTATCAAAAGGATAATGAAATAAGTTGCTCTGACTATCGTTTTGTTTATATGGGAGCAAAAGGTTTGAGCATATATATATCATGGATTTATTTTTTCTGTTGCTTGATTTAGATACATCTAATTTGCATTTTCTTCCAATTTACCAACATACTTGCCCTTTTGTTTGGTTGCAGACTTGCATCCTTAATGTCTCGGAAACTTCCTGAGTTTACTTTTTTCATGCAGGATCTTGGACACCTCTTCATGCAGATGTTTTCAGATCATATAGTTGGTCAGCAAATGTGTGTGGGAAGAAAAAATGGCTTTTCCTGCCTCCTCCTCAACATCATCTAGTGTTTGACAGGCATGCAAATCTTTATTTTCCTTCGTAATGCATTGATAAGCTTATTTTCTAAATGCTTTTATACATTAGAACGTTACATTTTATCACCCTATTTTCTCGTTCCTGGGAAGGGATGTGGGAAATGACTTATGATATTATTATAGAATATGGTTGATTAGAGTATTATTTGAACCAATCCACTGAAACCACTTTCTGGTATTATAACTTGTCTTTCTATTTTGATTCAGGAATTTGAAAAATTGTATATATAATATCTTTGATGACGTTAGTGAAACTAACTTTCCAGGTTTTAAGAAGGCAAGTCACCTGTCAAGATCTTCAACTTATATTTGTAACTTCTTGTTACATCCACTTGATTTTATGTGTTTGTACGGTCTTGTCCTGTGTGCAGGCTATCTGGTTGGAATGCACTCAAGAACAAAATGAAATCATCTTTGTGCCTAGTGGATGGTATCATCAAGTTCATAATCTGGTATTTTTCATTCTTTTGCTTTCCTTTGGGTATAAAACTATAAATTGTAAAGAAACTTCTTTCTGGTGGTTTTAATATTTTAATTAAGAAAGCATGCAATTGCTTTGGAAAAGGCTCCAATGGGTTGGTTGGACCGAATAATTTGATTTAATGTTTATGCTGTTAAAAATGATAGGAAAGAGAGGAAAACAGATGACCTAGTTAGACTGAGATCTTCGCAGGGAACTACATTTGAGTACTAGAATTCTATTTATTTCTTTATTTTTATTTTATGTGTAAAACGTGCATAGATGATGAATGACTATATTTCCTTTAACATATATCCATAATGCTTTCAGGAAGATACAATTTCGATAAATCACAACTGGTTCAATTCCTATAATCTTTCTTGGGTGGTAAGTGCAATACTGTAATCAAACGATTCACCAAGTAAAACTAGCCTTTGAAAAGGAAAAAAAAAATCCAGGGCAGTCAGTATTTTGTAGAATCAAAACATTTTTATTAATTTCATCATTATTTCAGTGGGATTTACTATTGAGAGACTATAATGAGGCTAAGGAGTACATAGAGGATATCAGGGACATCTGTGATGATTTTGAAAGTCTCTGTCAACGTAATCTTGCAGCTAACACAGGTATGTCATTAATCTTAAAAGATTACAATCGTGTGGGTGCTAGCCAGGTTAATCTTTGGGCGCCTTGACAATCGTCGTTAATCTTAAAAGGATTAAGGCTATGCTGTTACTTGCCATCACAGTTTCCTAACTACATCTACAAATCTGAACTATCTGGTCTATATATGGAATTACACATGCTTGAGCTAGGAGTCCTAAAGCAAATGTAGTAGGGGCAGAAAAATTGATATTCTTCAACCGGTTTAAGTTGAAAATTATATATCTTATTTCTAGAAGCAGAGAATAAATTCTAATTTAATGAGAAAGTCCGGCCAATGCCTAAACTAGTAGAATAGATTAAACAACAAGAACTTTAAATTTTGTAAGCAACTACATACAATTCTATTGTCACTCATAATGATCTAGAGTTAAACTGTTGTTAATACATATGGGCAGTGATGAAAATCCCCAAAAATTGATAATACAAAGTGGGAGATTGGAGCGATGTTCCATTTTACCAAGGGTAACATCTAAATAAGGTCCTTAGGGAGGATGTGTTTGGGTACCCATTTTGTAGGGTGACAAAAATTTCTTAAGGTCTGTCTCAGTGCAATAGTCTGCAGGCTGAGCGTATTTGGAAGGCATCAAACCATCTGCATTTGTGGTTTATAGGTTGTGGAAGTCATAAATTACATTTATGGTGGTTCAAATTTGATTAGTAAGGCTGGAGTTGACCAGTGCCAGTATCCATTTGCCGTTTAATGGATGACAAGAGTTCCTATGGTACATATTTTTTTTTTGATGTATAGTTTAGTGCCTATTGCATGTGTTATCATGCTAGCTTGTAATTTAATAAGGATGCTTACATGAATCTTATATTGAGCACGGATATTATCTTTTTCTCCAGGAATGAATTTCTATGATTTTTTCACATTCATATCACGCTTTGCTTTAGTCAATGTGGTCCAACTCTTCCACCTACATAGGGACAATGAAAATTCAATGTGGAATTCATCCTCAGCAGCTCAACACTTAGTGTTGAACCTTGTATCCATACGGAAGATCGCAATAAAGATGAAAACTGTAGGTGTTTCGGCAGCAGATTGTGGATCCTTCATGGATTTAAAGGAAACTTTAGACGATCCCAAATTTCTTAAATTTTGCGCGGGTTTGTGCCAGACATATGGAATGATACACAAGCAAACTAAATGGAGTTGTGATATGAAGAAAGCTTTGATGGTTGATTTTGGAGGTTATGGTTCTTCGATCTCTACTCCTGAAGATCTTGTTAAATTTATAGACTATGCTGCTCAAAAACTTGGTGGCACTTGCAGTGAGAAGAACATTTTGCTATCTAAATTCGATGATGGCTAATTGCCCCGTCACTCATCCTTTAGACTTCCACAGCAAACTCTGGTGTCACAGTTTTGCAAAGGTGCATCTTCATTTGTTTTTGTATCCACACATTTAGATTATAGATCTGCAGGAAGCGGCTGGCAATCTTAAACATCTGAGATTCAGAAATGAAGATGAATTTATGACAGCCAGATGCAGCGAGTAAGCATAATGGGCATGTATATGTGTACCACATGGGTGTATGTGTATCATAACTAAGCAAAACTTGGTTGCTGTATTCATATTTCTCTATTACATAGCTACATTTTCAATTAAATCTTCTTTTATTTTCCCTTTGTTTGCAACAAATCAGAGTGAAAATTTGAAATTGGGCACAGATTACACTACTCAAGAAAAAGCACCCACATGAGAGAGACCAACTTTAGGTGCTCCCCTTTGCTTTCTTTTGACTAGACTGATTAGTCCCACAAAGTTCTGGGGTTCTTTTTGTTGCTGCTTTTTTTTTCATGTTAAAAGCATCTTGTTATGCTTTCCCAGTTTATGTCAGCTCTGACTATGACCATCTTATCATAATTTTCACCAAACATTCTCTTTATTACTGCATAAACTAAACTGCTAAATCTTCCTGACTCCATGAGTAACACAAGTAGTTGAAAGTGACTTAAGAACTGACTCTGTGAGAGAGAGAGAGAGAGAGAGAGATTAGGTTCTTTAACATTGGACTCAATGTAGAAATGCATAGCTGGCTTGAGAGGGAAGTGTTTTGGGTGTTTTTTTTCTAACAAAATGGAAAAGGACATCATGAAAATGCCTGGTGGAGTTAATCAAACATTTGATTGACTGTACTTTTATCTTTTTTTTTTTAATTTTTTCCTTAGAATATTGTTATGGTTGTCCACTGAATCAAAATATAATTATACTGGCAACTGAGATTCATCAGTTTATGCTTAATATAATTGCTTGAAAGCTGGGTGCAAGTTGGAGATATTATAATATTGTAGAGAAGCTTCATTTGGCTGAGTCTGCCAGATTGTTTATATATATGTTTATAGCTTTCTGTTTTGTTGCTCTCCACATGCAAATACAAAGCATAAAATAATCATCAACATGAAACTTGCTGTGTCTTGGGCAAAAATTTTTGGTTGGATGAGTCATGAGTATGACGCGTTTCCTCTTCTTTCGTTTGTCCGTCCAATAAAATTATCCCATCAATATAATTTTTTAAAATTTAGAGAGAGAAAGAGAATAAGATCACACAACCCAAAATATTATTAACAACTTGTATTCTCCCTATATATATTATATACAAAGGCAGGGAGTATAACCTATTAGGAAACCCAGAAAAAAAAAAAGAAAAAAAACCGAAAGTGGGGTTGAGGAGGGTAACATGTGGAAAAATTCTAAAAGCAACCAAACCCAAAATTTGAAGAAGAAGAAGAAAAAAAATGATATTAATAAAAAAAAAATTGAGGAAAACAATAACTTATCTCTCTATTCTATGCCATTTTTTGTTTTGTTTTGTTCATGGACACTTGACATTCCTACCAGGACCTCCATAGTAAAAGTAAGTTCCCCAAACATTGTTTCTACCTTGTCTTATATCATAACAATTTGAATGATCAGCTAGAAGGTGAAGGTTATTTAGAGGAAGCAAATTATTATCCCAGTCGACGGTTTGCAAGTTCCGAAAATAGGCTGCTTTCCCAAATCCTTCTTCTGCAAAATGTCCACTCCCCATTTGTGTTGATGTGTGGTAACCAGATGATCTGCTGTTCACAATTTCTCCTCCAAATTGTATCATGTTTGCATGGCTTCTCAAGTGACTGAACAAAAATGCAGGCCAATATCCAACTAGTAGTCCTGATCCAAATTCTAACCACCAATGTCCATGCTTTGGATCCTGATGAACAGATAATTTTTTTTTTTTTTTTTTGTAATTTAGTTAGTACATTTTGGGGGCAAAAAAAAAAAGAAAAAAAAAAGCAAAAGTTATTTAACATAAACACACAAGTCATATCATGTCTTCTTATGATGATGTTCTTGAATGCTTAATAATGGCAAACATGATTAGTCATATTATGTCTTCTTTTGATGATGTCCTGTTATCCAGAGGTTAATTAAATTACAACTAAAAGACAGTTAAAATATCACATACAAGTAGAGATGATTCTAGTGTATTTTTAATAAAGTATTTTTACTTTATTAAAGAAGGAAGAAAACAATTGTCGGTTCTCAATGAACCCTTTGACAAGTAAGAGATAAAAAGGAAAAGATTCTTACAATTTAATATTAAGAATGTGAAAAGGACCAGGAAGAAAAATGTCAAGTATAAATAGTTAAGTTATTTATTTATTAATTAATGTTCTTATTTTTATTTTTAAATGATTGTTAAGCAATTGCTGCGTAATATAACAGCTAAGAAACTAGAAACTAACTCACCTTCCAAACCATTAAACCAATATCAAATTGTCTGGCCTTGTAAGAGGACCTTGGAGATATTGCTGCTCCAATTGCAATCCTGTTGTTGGTTTGAACAAAGCCAGAGCAGAGTAGATTGTAGCAACCAGTGGCTTGGTATGCATCAGTCTGTGAATTATATGTCGATCAGGACTAGTTCTTATACGTTTCCTTGTAATGCGAAAAAAAATAAAAAAATTAATAAGACAACTAGATAGTACTTACAGTCCAATAAGTGAAGAATCTAGGATAGTTATCGCCATATAACTCCGGACTAACCTGAAGAGATATGAATACAATTTGTGAATTCAGAAACCGACACAAAAATGACCAAAATGTTATAGTTCTAACTTCTAATGAACCAAATGTTTGACATTAGAAAGTTATATAAACTTGCCTGCCAACCAGCTTCAATGGTGTTAAGATCATGGCCAAAAGAACCAGAGATGACCCATATTTGTGATAAACTGAACTCATATGCATCAGTTACGTGCGGCGACCACACGTTTAGATTGGCCTTGGCTCCATAATATTGTACTCCATTTACAAACACAACTGCATGCTATTGTGTCACAAGAATTATTATAAGAAAATTGTATAAACCAAATCTTTTTCCAACATGTGTTGATTGAAATTGTGAATGTTATATACTTCAACATATGAGTGAATAATCAATGATTGTGACACTACAATTGGAAACCCTTGCAATAAAATTCTCAATAAACCAAAAGAAAAAACAAATTCCCAATAAAAACAATCCATACTTGTTTTTCAGTCAAATAATACTAACTAACCTCATGACCATTGGCTGATGAGTCTCTTCTTACATGTCTAGGTGGTTTTCTTCCATATCTTCTAAAAGAACTTGCTCTTAAAACGTCTCTCTCAGTAGTTCTTCTAATTGGAACAGTTCCTTCTGGGCATGATTCACCTGAATTTGTCCATTGTTGGAAGCTCTCAGTCACTGTCTCTGTGCTCTCATGGCCTTTTGGCCTTTCTGGTGGATCCTGTCAAAATAAATTCATGTTTTCAATACTTAATTAAACATTGAATCACCAAGAAACTGCATTTTTGATTTCTGGGATAAAATCTTACCAATGGTTTCTGTCCTTTAAGTTCTGGATGGTCAAAAGCTGGTTGAAGATGAGATAAAACACAGTCTATAACATCACCATCAGGACTCTGAAGAAGAAGAAAAGAACAAGAACCCAGATCAGTAAACCGACAACACAACAAATAAAAACATAAAAATTCAATCTTTGCCCCAAAAAAAAAAAACACTTTAGAGACAAAGGAGAATAGTTAGGTAGTACCTGAATTGTCTTCACTGCAGGCTTGTTGATCTTCTTTAGATAGGCATTGATTCTATTAAGCTTTTGTATTTCCTTTCTCGGCCGGAAGGTTTGGTTTTCCGGTCTCCGGTGACCGGAATCTGAGACTGTGGGTTGTGAAAGAACAGGGGTAAGTGAAGAAGAAACAACAAACAGAAAAACAACAAAAAATGGTATCAACGAAAGTCTATTGTGAGAATTAGAAGAAGCCATTTTTGAGGAATATTTTTGTATTGTTTGTTGTTGTATACATTGGAGTTGTCTTCTTCTGAGATAACAACACAATAATGACATGGTGGTCTAATTACTTATGTTAAAATCTCTTCATGTACATACAAAACAGGAGAGAACAACAACCACTTGAATGAAAAACAGCCCAATTTGTTTCACTTCCTCACCATTTTAAACATATAAACAATCTCTCTCTCTCTCTCTAAAATAGATTATACTATTCTCGGTTTTGTGTTTCTGACACACAGAGAAAAGTCCAGGCATGAGCTTATTAAAATAGGCCAGATTATGTGGTTTTGTGTACCCTTCAAGTTTTTACCCATAATGGTTTGTGGTCAAAAGAAGATTTTTTTATTATTATTTTTTATTATCAAAAATTGTCTGTGCTTTCAAATTTGTGAAAAATGCAGAGACTGAGGGTTTACTTTTTGAGTTGGACTCAATAGGGCCACTGAGATAGTGAGATGCCTGATTCTTTTTTTTTTTCTTTTTTTTTTTGGGTGTGATTCTGAGGAAAGAAAACTAGATTATTCTATAGGGATATTATCATTTTCAGGAATTTTCAATATCCAATTCTATTTTATTTTAACAGAAGTTTCCAGGTTTGTCAAACCAGGGAATTTTTACACTTATTCTTGCTTTCCATTTCTGTGTGCCTTGTTATGTTTTCTGTTCTACATATTAAAATAATAAAATTACAGTGATTGTGACAATTCAGTTTTGTTAAAAAGCTCACTGTTTCTGTTATCTACTGTAATTTGTACTCAGTTTTGTAAAAAAAAAGAAAAAGAAAAAGAAGGGATATGTATTCACAAGTGCTGTTACCACTATGAAGTGGAATACACATTTTCTGGGCCACATGAAATGATAATGTCCAACAATTCATGATGATGATGAAGAAGAAGAAATATTTACTTTCCTTGAAGTGGTCTAATCTCTTTTGACAAATTGGATAATCTTAATTATGATGAATCAAAAGGTAGTTGTGATGATTTCCCAGTAGACCCAATTTGATTTAAGAACAAAATTTGGCTTGTGACAGTGTTGATAGCTAGATCTCTCCCAAAAAAAACACTCATTAATCAAGGCAAATTAATAATAGTAATACATTAATACCCAATTATGTCTCTTGGTTTTACCCTAGATAGGAGTTTTATTAGGAGTCATAACATTTACTAAAGAAAATGATGGTGGAATGATGGGACCATGCACCTCCCCTTACATATTGATCAGGCTGGGCCAGTGGAGATGTACAACAATGATGTAAATTTCAATTTTCAACAGTCTGGAATGGTCAACAAAGTCAAAATGAAAAACATGCCAGAAAATTCATCCAGTCACAAGTCATTCATTCATTAACCAACTAACTTCTCCAAATAGTATTTGGAGAATAGCTGTTGAGATTGATCATTGATTGATTGTTTGAGCATCTTCTAGATTTTATCCTAAAAATTATCCAAATCAGCAGAGCCTATTAATAAGATAGACAGACTAATGCTAATAACCTCTCCTTTATCAACAGGGGCGTAGCTCAGCGGGTAGATGAATGAGCTTGGGGCTTTGGTAAATGATTCTCAGATCAGTGACTCGAATCCTACCAATAGGTCCCGAACTAATAGATATTATAAAATAAAAGAATAAAAAAAAAAAAACCTTTCCTTTGTCAGAATGTTTAGTATAATTAAGTTTAGTTTAATATATTTGATATAGGATTTGTTTGGTTTTGCTAATAGTGTGTGTAAAGAAGGTATGGGCCTGTGGTTCTCTTTTTAGGGTGTTGGGGTATGTTGCTTACTACTATTTCTTTATTACTCATCTCTTCTTTTCAGAAATACCCACCACACCACCCACCTTTGCAAGAAAACTTAAAATCTGCTGTGTGTGATGAAGGAATATTGGTCCACAAGAAAGTCACTCTCATTATAAACAACTGGCAAATATACAACATCATCATTAAGATATAAGAGAGAGAGAGAGAGAGAGGCATGCTTCTGTGTAAAGTTGGTAATGAGAGAATAGAATAGATTCCAGCCCCACAATCCCAGAAAAAAGAGAATATATATAGTATGCATTTAAATTTTTGAATGCTACAGCAAACAAGCAAATACACATGCACCCCCACCTTCTTAAATCTTGAGTTACACAATAAAGGGTTGCAATTTTTAAGACTTATTATTATTTATGTGGGTATATGTTCTTGCTGTGATATTGGTGAGAAAAAAAAAAGCTGCCATTGCCATGCTTTCTAAACATATAAAGCTTACAAAAAAGTTATAAAGTAATGTGTGGAGATGTGAAGAAACTGGGAAAGAGATGTGGGATTTGACTCACACATGAAGTCATCAACACAAGGTTAATTTAATTTCAAATTTGGGTTCTTAGTGATTCTACTGTTAATAGTAATAAAAATGATGAGTTGAGTGAGTGAGACTCTTCACTATTTTAGATTTGTAGGATGTGAAGTGAGATTATTCATGCAATGTCACCATCTCGTATTATAAGAGAGAGAATTCGAAAAAACCTGTTTTAAGTACGTTTTGACTAAAATCGAAAAATAATCTACTTGTATAAGTCTGAAACTAAAAGATTATTTTTCAAAAAAAACAGGTACGTTTTGACTAAAATCGAAAAATAATCTACTTGTATAAGTCTGAAACTAAAAGATTATTTTTCAAAAAGGGTCAAATCACTAGGGTTTTTCTCAAATTCTCTCTATCTATAGTAAGAACATTATTCTCCCAATTTTAAGGTTGTATCTAAATTCTAATAGAACAATAATTAAATGTCTTCTCACAACAAAATATATATATTGTATTTCCATACTTAATATATAAGAGATAGTACAGTGGTGGTGGACCAACACACCCACACCCACCACACGATTAAAGACATTTCCTGTACACTTGAAGAGAAAAAAGGCATCATGATAGTGCTATGTCCAGTATTAGAATTAGAGGCTTTAAAAAAAATAAAAAAATAAAAAAAAAAAATTTGGAATCACTCACTATAAGAGAAGGAAAAAAAATAAATATTATTGAGCATATTGTTTTTTTTTTTTTTTTTTTTTTTTTTGGGTAATCTAATAGAATTTTCTCAGTTTTCCCAAATTTTGAAATGAAAATGTTTTCAAAAAGCAATGCCAAGCATGCCATACTTGCTTATCAATTCACTGTCCACAAGAAGAGTTTGGCTACAGGGAATAATGGAGATGGAGCTAGAGAGCATTATATATATATATATATATATATATATATATATATATATATATGTCTACTTTGAAGGTTGAAGATGGTGATGGATCGTCTGATTTTGATGTGGAGACCATGTGAAGATATATATATATATATATATATATATATATAATATATACAAATGACCACTTTTTTTTTTTTTTTCAATATCTTTATGAAGAAGAAAGCTGAAAAATTTGTTGCTTTTTAAAAATGCCCACCACTAAAAGAGGTTCAAGCTAGCTAGAATATGAACTTAAATTGGTAGAAAATTAGTAAATATCACCATCACATGGGCTGATGGGCATAAAATTCAATCACCATTATCAGAACCCAGAAAGATTGAGACTAGGATATATTTCTTTTAACAAATTAAATTAAAATATAATTTCAATGACACATTATTGTGGTGAAGGTCAAAAGGCTTCCACTTGAAATATTTAAGAAATAAGAAAATAAAAAATAAAAATCCAATTTATTGGCCAAAATTAAAGTACTCTTGTTATAACTTTTGTCTCTCTTTTTTATGACAATTAAAGGAAGCAACAATCATATGATCAGAGAAAAATCAAGGCTCATTCAACAATAATGGAGGGTTTAACAGGTTGAGTCTCACTGACCAAAGCATGCTTGATCTTCCATACATTTGAAAGAAATAGAAAACATTTGATATCATGAACCCATATGAAAACTTTTCTTCTATTGGCAAACATTTCCATAATCCTAACCACATACTAAAGTTGAAAACCAGAAAAGCTTGAAAGTTGAAATCTATGGACTCTTATTATAGTAACGACGAGTAATGGTC